>OZ057415.1:52098559-52561059 GCA_964056705.1 Troilus luridus | reverse complement strand
CAAAATTTCTTATGTTTAACAATATCTATAAAACAAATCTAATTAATTTCTATAAAAATACTTCTTTTTTCATTTCATGGAGTTTATCAATCCTGTTGTTTTTTGTTTTATGGAATAATATAGTTATTTTTTTAAAGGTTATTCCTCTAGTTTGTTAATTTATGAATACTATTTAATATAGAGAAAAAATAATTCAATCCTATAGTTAATAGAACGGACAATTTTTTTTGCATATTATATATTTTTTTAAATTGTATCTTTGAACTATTCACCAACCTATAAACTTTATTTATGCTCTACCTGTAAAAATCCTGTACCACTACAACCCATGAAGGGTCTGGGGTTCAGTACATGGTAGAGACTGTACTGTTCCATGGACAAAGGTTCTGTCTGCAAGGAGGTGACTTGTCCTAGGTCACGCTCAACCGCTAGATTTTTCCCCCTTATTTTGGGTACCCTATTTTTATAATATTTTATAGAGGCTGGGTGGGCCCCAGGCGGGTCCTAGATCCTATATGATCCATCCCCCGACTGCAAACAGACTAAATAAAAGTCATGGCCCGCTATTTCTATTGGTTTAATAGAAATATATTTATTTTCTTTTGATGGTGATTTTTTTAAATGTTTTCTTTTGAAAAGAAAAGATTTATCCTGGCCGGGATTCGAACCTGGGTCGATCACTGCACTAGAGATGCAGACGACCCGGGTTCGAATCCCGGCCGGGACGAATCTTTTCTCTTCAAAATAGAAATATATTTAGTTTGAAATTGTCTGATTTTAATTATTATTTATTTGTTTCAGGTAAGAAAAATTTCCGTAGCTGTATCCTAAATTCCCATGAGGTTAGTTGGTAGTAAAAAAAATGTTTCGCAATAAATATTTTGGGTTGTTGGGAGTAAGTTCATTATTTACTAGTAAATTATTTTCTTAAGGCTTTGATTGAATAATTAATTTGAAATTAAAATAAATTATTATTTCTATAGATACTTAGTGTATGCACGTACATAATTATTGTTCATCAGATGCATGAATTATTTCAATATTATATTTCTATAACATAGTTATATTCTAATTATAGCTTTATAAAGGAATTATATAAATAATCATTAAATCCATTGTTAAGCCGTATGATATTATGAAATATAACTAAAGAACTTTGATGTTCGTACAAAACATTATTTACATAAATGATCTATTCAGTTTTTTATTGATTTACTTTCAAATACTAATTTCAATGTTAAATTTACGTTGTGAATGATCTGAGAATTTTTCCTGTCGAAATTTTTCAAATACGCCTTTAATCACTGATCAATTTTTTCCCATTTGAATTATATTATTCTTTCTATTTTGTATAAAACATACGGTAGTTATGTATTATAGTAAAGAAAACTATATTTAATAATAATGTATGTAAGCGTTAAAGAAACGCTTGTTTATTTTACGTAACAGTTCTTTAAATATAAATAAGAAATCTGATAATTTAGTGTAGTATGTTACAATATCAATGAATTTTAATTATATAATTTGTATACTTATCATTTCCAAATATTTATATTAATCTAAAGTTCCTAATAAATTGTTCGGAATGTTTTTTGTTTGGTCTATCAGAGACTTCGGTGTATATTATGATTTCAAGACACTATTTTTGTTTTTATTTTTAAATGTTTTAATGCTGTTCTTTCTTATCTTTTTTTGCTGAATTATTATTTTTTTCTTGATTACAGTTTAATTTATTTTTAAGTACTTATGCAAATACCATATATACCATTATGTAGCCTCTTTTCCTGATGTATATTATATTATCATATGTAGATATATTTTTCTATTCTATACATAGCCCACCATAATATCGTTTTCAAGGATCTTCCTTTGGGTAACCTGTGATTGTTGCCAGTCTTCAAAAAATCGAGCTATATTTCGGAAAATCCTTTTAATCGGATGGATAGATTTTTTCATTCGATTTTCGTATTCATGCACGTATTGATACGTAAAACTTCAAAGAGGATAATAATTTTTGTATTTTATAGTTTTTTTACAATATGCATTTATTTTACCATTTTAATTTTTGACTTTTTAATTGTTTTATTGACTATCGTTTTACATTGAATTTTATTCATTTTAGCTATTTTTTTAATCATATTCTTTAATAAAACTCATTTATTGTTCTTATCTATTCAAATGGTTAAACATCTGCGTAGTGAAATTGATATAAATAATACTATTTACTTAAAATATAGCAAAAGCTAACTCAAAGGGCAGCCTTCCTGGCCGGGAGTTAGAGGGACATCCTCCCAATTTAGGGTTATGTCAAATGTCCTTTAAGTACCAGGAGTGGATCGAACAAGGGCCCTTATTTGTGCCCTCATCTTTTGCTGCTCCAAGAGATTTTCTTTTCCTACACCCTAGAACATGTAATAGCCATATTTCCAAACGATTTGTGCTTTTTCCTAGCGCCCTACTAGAGTTATTTCACTACCGCCTGAAATTGAATCACCAAAAACTTATCTAAATTATTTACTTTGATGTAAAAATTGATATTATTATTTTATAGATGAAATAATGATAATAAAGGTTTATTATTTTTTTTAACAGATGTCAACTTGTTAATAAATTTACAAAAAATTTTTTTAGAAAAAATAAGTTCAGATTTGTAGAATTCCTACAATTGTCTTATATTGGAAAGTCTCACGGTTAACTGCTTTAATTACTTGCGTAAGAACAAACAATCTTATAGTAATCAATTCACAAATTTCTAGAGTAGGATTTTTTTTAAAATCTGTTACTGTTTAGTAATATTTTAATTAGATAATAGAATAACATTTTTCTTTGTTTGTAAAAAGTAATACAATTCATATATATTATTTATAAAGGACCCAGGAGGCTCACACAAAGCATTCAGACGTCGTTTTTTCCTTACCTTATATTTTCTCCATAATATGGAGAAGAAACTAAAATATTATTATATTTTTCTCCCCTCTAACCATTATGTGCGTGGTTTCTTTAATGCTTCCTTCTCTGACATTACTATCCACTTTTATCTCCAAACATTTTTGTCTATAACATCACTTGGTTCTATTTTCGCTTTTTGTAAAACCATTGATTCGACTTTTTTTTATGGATATAACAATTCTATTGGCGAATCCTAAGGATAAAGTAAGGCCAATAATGGTGATATTGATATTAGTTTTGAGCAGTATTTTGAGTTAGTAGGTTCAACTTACAAGTTAATACTAGTCTACGATAAACATATTTAATAATTGTTTAATGTATTCAGTATTGAAAAAATATCAATAGAATTCATTACATTAATTTTTTTAAAAAATACATTAAATCCAACTACATATACCGACGTCTAATCCAAGTTAAAACTGTTGTTTAAGATAGCAGATTAAAAACATCAAAGTTATCCTGTTTCTTTTTAAGTTAGGAGCATGCTTAGATTTTTGCTTTAGGTGATATATGTACTATGCGATAATATTGTATTCAGTTTTAAATGTTAATTTATACCATCAGTTTTTTTAATTTTCCTCCCTGTTTAATGATTACTACCACTGAGTAGTTTTTTTACTTGCCTTTATCTCGGGACATTATTTATCTTTATTATATTTACTTGGATTATATTTACTTGATGTATTCAATATACAGTTGTAAATTTCAATAAATACATTTTTTTTAAAGTATTTGACCTGGCTTTAGTGTATATATCTATACCTACATATTATAAAACAAAGTCCTCGACCGCGTTTGTTCGCGGTAAACGCAATAACTACTGCACGGATTTTCATGCGGTTTTCGCCAATAGATAGAGTGATTCACCAGGAAGGTTTAGACATATAATTTGTAGAGGTTTTGTGTAAATAGGTTGGATTCGGTAATCCAACCTAATAATAATTTTATTTTTATTATTTCTATACAATAAAGTACATTAGCTGAGATGGGATGAAAGAAAATCAAGACTCCCAAAGAAGCCTAACCAATGATATTCGCGTGGTCCTTACTGGCCGGTAGCTGTTAAAAAATATATTTAAAAAATACATTACACAGACAAATTATGTAGGCATAATATCCCTTATTACCCGAGCAAAGCTGAGGTGGGTCGCTAGTAAATTATATAATGTATTAACAGCATAAATTGACCATGTGGGGGATCAGGGACCCACCTGCTCTCTATAAATTGCGTATCCTAAATTACGGAAAAACCTGGTGGTTGAATGTAGTCTCCGCCAAAGACCCTCCTTGTACAACCGTTGCTTTATATAGAGTACCGTCTCTACCATGTAATGAACACAAGAACCTCTATGGATTTTTGAGGTGCATTTTTCTAATGCATTAAAGATCAATATACGCATTTTCGTATAGAATATAGAAACTGACAAAACCACTGTCATGACAGTACATATCAATAGATTATCCAACAGATGTATATTATTACGGAGAACTATTCCAATAATTTTCCAGGTTGGGTTATAATTCATGTATAATGGTGGCATTGCTTCCTGCTTCTAGACCACATTATGTCTTTGGTCCTTGAACCCGTACTAACATTGAACTATCCGTCGCGTAGTTGCTCTAGTGAAAGTGTAATAAAGGCGGAAGTGGCAGTGGTCACTTCGAGTCACGTTTCATAGATAGCGTTGCGATCTGAAAACCTTTGTATCTCTTAGGAATTTTACCTTGATGTTACGTAAGGTAGTGCAGGTATTATTTTAATAAATATGTTTTAAATTAAAAAAAAAAAAAATGGTACTACCTCCGGCAACTTTCCCACTTTTCTTTATCCACGCCATTGTGTATCATTCCTGCCATTATATTTACTTGTTGTATTGGTTGATGAACGTGTTTATTAGAACATAATACAAAACAATAAATATATATAGTAAAAATTTAACTACAACAGTTGACAATGGATAATCCGTCTGTCGAGGTCTGCTTTATACAATCTTATTTATTTTACTTATCTCTAAAGTATAAATAAATAAATAGAAATTTACAAACATAAATAAAACCAATTAAAAATTTAATATATGAATTCTATTAAAGCTAATAATAATAAAAATAATGTTTTAGTAGAGCTTTGAGGCTCCACTAAGCCATCGACTTCTTCTCGTATCCAATCCCCACAATCCAAAATCCTTCGTAAAATCCTCAACGCTCCTTATTTTGTTAAGAATATAGTCATCCATAACGACCTTAATGTCCCATTTATTGCTGATTTGGCCCGAACCCGGTATCTATCCTTTCATAACAAACTTCATTTCCACTCAAACCCTCTAGTTTCAAACCTAGCTTCCTCTTCAATTCCCGATAATCCTCCGAGGCGTCTGAGAAGAAGATGGCCACGTGACCTTCTTAGTTGAACATGCGATTTGAGTACTACCGGTGGGTAGTTTCTCCACTTGTTATATTACTGTAATATAGTTGTAAATATCAATAAATAAATAATAAAACAAATAAATAAATAAAAATCAAGCTTTATGGAAAAGCAACAATCTATGTTTAGATGTTCCAATTAATTTCATGGAATGCCTCCGTACTAGATCCTGTTTTTAATTAATTTTAGATGCTTGAAATAGTTTGGGCGCCAAAAATGATATACAAAACAATAATTCTCAATTTCTTGTTAATTTAAATTTTTAGATTTATTTGAATGCTTTGCTATATACTCGTACAATTATCTTCATTACTAGTACAATTGTACATTTAGATTGATTATTGTCAATAACGAATCTGTTTAAGTATCTCTGTAAAAGACCCTAAATCTAATTAATCTTATTTTTTTTTAGATTTCTGTTACAGTTTGGGCCCCAAAATTGATTTAGTACCAAGAAGTAGACAATATGTATAAATATAAAACTATATATCACAATAGACTCTTTCTTGTTAATTGTACTTAATCTTGTTTTTTTATTATTCTTTCTTTATACAAGGTCTCAATTATCTTCAATGTTCATTCAGGTTTATTATTTTTAGTAAAACAAAAATTTTTATTTTTTTTCTTAAACTATGGAATAATTATTTTTTCCATATTACAACAGTACAGATTCATGGTTATTTCTGGAATCTCTTCTGTATCAACTCATATATTATTTAATTGACAAGACCTACTTAAGTTTTTGTAACCTTTATCAAATATTTTGTGTTATTTGTTTTTACAATATATTTATATTAAGAAATAATAATAATCTAGTAATTACCGTTTCTTATACCAGTTGTAGTCAGGTGATTTAAAATGTAAAACAATATTCCATCATTTGTCTATTTCTCAGCGTTTTTAAAAAATACAAACCACAAATATTGCATACGTTTTTACTCTTTATATACCTGGTATTACTATCATTTGCATTGTGTTATATTTATATATTTTATGGTTATTTACTTATTACAGATTTTTTATCTGCCCATTCGAATGCTCCCACGACATTCATATCGGTCCATTCATTGTTTTTTTTTTATTCTTTCTATTTTTTCTGAATTAAAATCATGATCTACCAATCGTTTGTAGATTATTAGATTAATCAATAAATAATATGAGAAAAATAATCCATTATATGGGCCTTATTTGGGAACTTAAATTGCATTACTAAGGAGTGATATGGTTTCTTCTTCCAAATTAAACCTTTCAACTATTTTTTGCTCACTTCCTCTTTAATCAACATCCTCGCCTTCTTTTCCTCGCTTAGCAGTTTTCATTCCGACTAAAGAAGGATCCCTAGAGATAAAAAAAAATCCTTTTTTCCCACTCTAGTATTCAAAAGATCGGTGAAGGGTGAGGTAAGATTACATTAACTAAAGCTGAATTAATTAACTTTTTTATTTAATGCATTAAATTTAATAAATATGCTATCAATAAATTTTTTTTTTTATTTAATCAGCCAAAATTAAAACCAGCTGTTAAATATTTTTCTATTCGTGAATGAATTTTCTTAGTTTATTTGAGTAGTTTTGATTTCTTGTTTGTATAAAAATTGAATAGATAAAGATATTTGAGTGGTGTTAATTGTTGATTGAGTGCTGAGTTTCCATGCCAAAGGTCCAGGGTTAAATTTCGACTATGATAGATAAATTTAATTGGTTAACTGCCACGGATGGGACGATAAAGTCGACTTCAGACTGTGTAATGCATCACTCACTCACACTTTTCTGTTCCTTTATTCGTTATTGTACTAAAATCAAAAGAGATAGATTTTCATGAAAGTTCACATGGTTCTAATGGAAAATAACATAAATTAAACTAAAAAACAAAACTAACCTCCGTATATATTATTATATATATTTCTTTTTAAATATAGAAAAATGTATTAAATGTATTGGGTTTCGGCATACGACCCAAGATTGTAAAAGCCCGAAATAAAACAAATAAATATATATATATATATATATATATATATATATATATATATATATATATATATATATATATATATATATTAGGATGTTGATAGTTGGGGGTGCAGTCAAGAAAACACGCAAAAATAGGTGAAACTATTTTATTTTAAGTGCCGACGTTTCGACCTACTATGTAGGTCATCTTCAGGGCTATGAGAAAACAGACAAAAAACAGAATAGACTGTAAAAATACATAAAATAGAGGTACAGAAAAAATTAACAAAAAGTAGAGATATAAAAAAAGAATGATATATAATGAAAGGATATATGAAGGTATATGAATATATATATACATAATATATATATATATAATAATGTATATAGGTATATGAATAAAGATGATTACATGGTAGATGGATAGAAAGGTGATAATGCAAAAAACAGAATACAAAGAGAGCAATGAAGTTAAACAGAAAAAAATAAAATGAAAAAGATATGAATATAAAGAGTATGGACAATTTAGTATAATAAAGATAGAAATGTATTGCAAAGAAAACAGTAGTATGAAAATAGACACATGGGGAGTATCATAAGTGCAATGAGAGAACATGAATTAAAAATATGATACCTAAAAATACATTGAGAAGAATATATTATAGAACGTAAAGAAAAGGAATCTAATGTATGACAGGTCAAGAAGTGAAATATAAATAAAATTTTAAAAATATAAGAATCAGAAGTTATGTAAAGGTATAAATGTTATATAAAAGTATACACTATACATTATATAACAGATGTATTATCAAGGTATACAGATATAATATAGGGGTATACATTAGGTATGAAGTTATATAAATAAAGATGAAAGAATACAAGGAAAAATACATGAGAGATATAAGATATCAGTAAGTGAATAGAGATAAATTATAAAAAAATAATGATGTTCTGTGAACATGAACTCTTTAATTAAAACTATTTAATTAAAACTATGATGGATGCAAAAAGTGATGATGGGAGAAATAGGTGTGAAGGAAGGAGATGGAGAAAGATGAAGAGAAGATATAAATAATAAGAGACTAGTACGAACCCGATAGAAGTGGCTGCTTGGACAGCGAGTGGGAATAAATTTTTAATTTACTAAAAACTCCTTAATTTTCAAATCATATATTATTTCTCTCCGTTTACGGTCCGTTTTTTGTCTATTTTTTCTTTTCTAGTATTTTATTTCTTTACTCCCCTTTTTTTCTTTAACTTTATTTTTTATTTATTTTTCACTTTTTTTTACGCGTCCCCATATTTCCCCAAATTGCCCTTTCCCTACTTTCTTATTTTTTTATTTTTATTTTTTAAAAGATATTATTCGCTACTTTGACCTTTGACCGACAGAGATCGCGACCAGCGCTTCCGTCGTTTAACGGTTTTATCCGCGTCAGTTACTCACTCGCTGTCCAAGCAGCCACTTCTATCGGGTTCGTACTAGTCTCTTATTATTTATATCTTCTCTTCATCTTTCTCCATCTCCTTCCTTCACACCTATTTCTCCCATCATCACTTTTTGCA
Source organism: Troilus luridus (assembly GCA_964056705.1). Lineage (NCBI taxonomy): Eukaryota > Metazoa > Arthropoda > Insecta > Hemiptera > Pentatomidae > Troilus > Troilus luridus. The sequence goes on along the minus strand of OZ057415.1, from coordinate 52,552,173 downwards.
TCCATCATAGTTTTAATTAAATAGTTTTAATTAAAGAGTTCATGTTCACAGAACATCATTATTTTTTTATAATTTATCTCTATTCACTTACTGATATCTTATATCTCTCATGTATTTTTCCTTGTATTCTTTCATCTTTATTTATATAACTTCATACCTAATGTATACCACTATATTATATCTGTATACCTTGATAATACATCTGTTATATAATGTATAGTGTATACTTTTATATAACATTTATACCTTTACATAACTTCTGATTCTTATATTTTTAAAATTTTATTTATATTTCACTTCTTGACCTGTCATACATTAGATTCCTTTTCTTTACGTTCTATAATATATTCTTCTCAATGTATTTTTAGGTATCATATTTTTAATTCATGTTCTCTCATTGCACTTATGATACTCCCCATGTGTCTATTTTCATACTACTGTTTTCTTTGCAATACATTTCTATCTTTATTATACTAAATTGTCCATACTCTTTATATTCATATCTTTTTCATTTTATTTTTTTCTGTTTAACTTCATTGCTCTCTTTGTATTCTGTTTTTTGCATTATCACCTTTCTATCCATCTACCATGTAATCATCTTTATTCATATACCTATATACATTATTATATATATATATTATGTATATATATATTCATATACCTTCATATATCCTTTCATTATATATCATTCTTTTTTTATATCTCTACTTTTTGTTAATTTTTTCTGTACCTCTATTTTATGTATTTTTACAGTCTATTCTGTTTTTTGTCTGTTTTCTCATAGCCCTGAAGATGACCTACATAGTAGGTCGAAACGTCGGCACTTAAAATAAAATAGTTTCACCTATTTTTGCGTGTTTTCTTGACTGCACCCCCAACTATCAACATCCTATTATAGTACTCACAGTCAACTATTTCTTTCTCACATGTATATATATATATATTTAAATATCGCATTCTTCTCTTTAAAAAAAAAAAATTTTTCATTAAATAAATTTAAAATTAAGAGAAATGTATGAATCAATATTTTCAGTAGTGACACTTCCAAATAAAAATAAAATTATTTGTTAACATTTTTTTTTAATAAATGCATATTTTTTCGCTCAGTCTAGAGTGTTGGTATTAAATATAAGGCTTTTGAGATACATCGCCCATTTAAGAGACAGGGTTCAAGCCGCATTGAGCTCTGTAATATTTAATGAGATGGGGAAGAGTACTAATTGAGTGCTGAACCTTTTTTCATGAATTGAGTCCGGATTTTCTGGGTTTCACTGTAGGTTTTTTTTTGCCCGATAATTTCCCTCATATCGTGTTTCACTTAGTCCATTTACTGTATTTTGTGTGACAAATGCTTTCTGCCTACAGGAAAAACGACATACATGGACTGAATGAATTTCGGAATGGAATAAATTTCAAACATAGCTTTGAATGGTTTTGTCGTTGTAGTCAGGTGGAATATATGGTTCACTGGGTTCAAAAAATCAACTGTGAATCTTATTTTTGTCATTTAGTGTTTTGTTGAATTCCCTCCTTCTCACATTATAAATAATTATCAAGTAATAATTAAGGATTATATAGCACGTCGGAAGCACACCCTTAAAATCCCAAGGGTATCATTAAGGGCGATGCAGGATTAATGTATATACATATTATATTCTTCAAACTTTTTTATTGTTTACTTCGAAATAAAATGAAAATAAAAAAGGAATAATAATAGTATAGACTTTTTTTATTCATTTATTATTTTTTTTAATAAATAACATCAACTAAAAACTACAAAATTACTATGGAGTATTTTTTAAAACACTAATATACCGTTAATAATAATATAGACACACATATATATATATATATATATATATATATATATATATATATATATATATATATATATATACTGAAGCTCTAGCTGTAATTGGTGCATATAGAAGGAAATAAAAATAATTTTTTACCAACTTCGATTATATTTCACTTAGCTATTATATCAACTCATAAATTAATATCGTCATATAAATGATATTTAAACTAATACAGAGCATTATTTGATTTAATTAATGTTTTTAGTATCATTCAATTGTACTATAATAGGCACTTAATTTTTTATTTATTATTATAGGAATTGAACTTCAGTGTAATACTTATATTGTACCCTCCTATTGAGGCTATTAAATATGAGTGCCTTTAGCATATTTTGGGATCTTTAGCATTGATTAATGTAATAAAATGTTTTTGTTTTTTTAAGATGTTTTATAAACTAAAAAAATTAATAGTTTACAAAAAAAATGTCTGAATCTTATTTCACTGCATTCTCTTTATTGAAGTTACAGTCTTAAAATAGAAATATTGAAGAAGTTTAAGTTATTTATTAAAACGATGTATTTCATTTTTCATTTTATATTCAAAGAAGAAGAAAACTATTAAAAATATTTACTTTTGTAAGATACTTTAAAATAGTTTGTAATTATAAATTTTTATTATGTACCATTTAAAATTTTTTTTAAGGTTTTCAGTGTTCTCTTATTTCATTGGATATTTTAATTTTTTTATTAGTTCTATTAATTGTAATATGTATGTGTTAGCAGTATGTTTTGCCTGACGTATATACAGTACATTCAAGAAATATTTTTCTGAATGGACCCAAGGTATTTTGTACGGCACATTTTTGTTTCCTCAAGGCACTTGTAAAAAGGCATTTCCATTTTTTTTAAATCTAAACTTAATAGTTATTTCTGCTCAATAATTTGTCTATTTTTAAAACTAATAAAAGCTTTGTAATACACTACTGCACATCACTGCAGTCTTATAATTTTACTCGGAATCATTGTTTCTATAAAAGAGATATAAAAAATAATAAAGTAATACAATATAAAAATTTTATTTGGGCGTTTATTTGGTAAGGGAACAAATAAATAATTATCAGCGTCTTGAATTTTATACTTTTAAGGTACCGTCCTATTCGAAATAGCTCAATATCAAATTTATTATTTTTATATATTTTTTTATTATTACTTATGCAGTCCTTTAAATAAACTTGACATGAGCATATAAATGAGTATATTGAAATTCTCGTCTAGGCCTTGTGGTGTTAGTACGCTGGGTGACCTGGTGGTATGTGCCCTGCGAGGGAAACAGCGCCAGTGGACAGTGGTCCGCTCCTGATGGTACCAGAGGGTCCACGGAGGACTAGTGGAGGAACAGTGGGTCCGTCGAGTGTTGGCCCTGCAAGTATTGGGGTGGGGGTGGTTCCTGGGGCGTCCAGTGGCGGGAAGGTCGCTGGGGCGACGGCGGTGGGCCCGGAGATTGCTGGGGCGACTGGGGCAGAAGGAACTACCACACCCAAACCTGAGTAATCGTTGTAAGAGCCGTCGCTGTAGGATCCGTCGTTGTAGGATCCATCGTCGTAGGAGCCGTCATCGTAGCTGGGGTTTACGACTGGAGGTGCAGGTACTGGAACAGGTGAGACCAGGCCTGTGTTGTAGGCGGTTGGAGCGGCCAGTCCAAGGAGGGCGGAGGCTGGCGAGAGGAGCCCGGGGGCAATTATTCCGGAGTGCAGCGCCCCAAGTGCGCCCAGTGCCCCGTGACCGTCGTACCAGCTCCTTCGTTCCCGGACCAGGATCGGAGAGGCCAGCGCCACCCCCGTCACCAGAAGGCTCACCTAGATCACAAATAATTAATAATAAATTATAATAATGCGGCTTAATGAACCCGAGGGCTCGATGCCGATACCACCAATCTCTGCTTACAAACCTCTGTCCACGGACAACTACCCGAACCCAAATCCTTCAGATCACTTAACGCAATATTCTCACTTACTTGTCGGTCTTACCCCTCAGACGCTTCCCATTCTACACTGCGCTTATTATCTTTTTAGGAATTCGTTCGTTACTCAGACCAACAACTTTACAAGCCCTTCTTAATCTTCACGGTGCTATTACTTGAATAATTTAACTGGGTGCATGCTTCGCCATTCCGTGTTGTGTAATCTCCTAAATTCTCTAGTGGCCGGATTCTTGTTTTCGTACAGCTTAAGACGTTGTTCATCCTTGAAGTTTAACGGCTCAGTTATAGCGGTAACTTGATACTTAATAGTTGTTATGAAATATGTAATTCCTAAAATATTTGTAAATTATTATTGATGATCAATGTAAAACAAAATTTGTTCTTTTAAATTGATTTTTATTTTATCATGATTAATCATTATAATTTATACTGTCCTCTTGCAAGCTTTAAATGTGTTCTCTTTTAATGTGATTCCATTTAAATATTTTCTTTCACTTGACAAATAATATACATTTATGATTTTATTTTAGCTTTAGTCTGATCAACAATATATTATAATTATTTTATATCTGTTTAACTTATTATTTCAATTAACATGTTTATTTATTTTAAACCATCCTTTAAGGTAACACGTATTTCGTATCGGTAATATGTGTTTCGGAAGCAGTAGATGGTAAAGTTATAAACATTTTATACCGAATTTATACCTAAAAATCGATGTCTGCATGAGGATATTTAAACAAAATTGTAGTATTTTATAGTAATATTGTTGTAGAAATAACTTATAACATAATTATATCTTAAAGTATAAGTATCCAAGTTTCTCAGGTTCTTGAGTGGCATTCGATTATTGTATTACCATGATTCTAATATTATGTAATATATAATAAACTAGATCTCAAGAACCTGAGATATTAATATTATAAATGTCGAGAAAAATGCAAATGCATGCCACTATATATATATATATAAAATATAACTACCGATCATTTTCAAGGCTAAATGTTCTTAAATGAGCATTCCTTTTTTTTCATAATATATTTGTGCTTTCAATCCTAGAAGACTTGAGTTTGAATCGAATGTTTACTCAAGATTTTAATCCGATCAAATAGGTTTAGGGCCAGATCCTGTTACCTATAGTGCGGCCAAATCTTGACCTAACGCCCTTCCAAAACTAGAAAGGGTTGTTACAGGAAGAGGAAAATCGAGATTTTCTTTTTCCACACCTTTTATCCCTTTCTCGGAAAGAACCGTCTTGTAAGAGGCAGAATATATATTCAGCTAGAAAATACCCTAATAAATGTGTATTAAAATAAAATAGCATTTAAAACAGTTTCCCCATTTTATAAAAAAAAAGGTATTTCCTTATTAAATGGCAAGTTCTACGTCATAGTTTGAAGGGTACGAGTTATAAAAAACAAATTATATATAAATTTTTTTTCGTTGAAGAAAAAAATATAATGAAATAATAATAATAATAAAAAGATAAAAAAACATTACGTTACGTTTAGTTATTTTGTTAATTATATTACTTGTAAATATTTTACTACGTGTAGATACTTTATTTTTATTATAATTTTTATTTTATATAGCTAATTTTTATTTCGTTAAATAATAATTTGTATTAATTAGATGAAAAATATCATGATATGCGTATTTTATAAATTTTATTACGTGCAGATTAATATAAATTTTTTTTTTTTAAATGAATGAAAAATAACTTTTATTTTACAAAGTTAATTTTTATTTCCTTAAAGAAAAAAATACATAATGAAATGGTGATAATAATAAAAATTTGATCCTAAACATTACGGTCCGTATAGATATTTTAACAATTTTATTATGTGGATTATTCTTATTATAATTTTATATTAAATATATTAACGTGATTTTTATCTTTTATGTGCTATTTTTTTTTGTTAAAGAAAAACTATATATTGAAATAGTTGTAATTGTATCAAAAACATCACGATAAGTGTAGGTATTATTAAAATTTATAATGTGTAGATATTTTTTCTTTATTATTATTGTCTTATCTTATGCGTTCTCTAACTAAAATAATGTTTATAGAAATACTAATAGTAAAATTCGTTTAGAGATTAAATTAATTGTATTTAGTGGTGATATTTTATCGTATTTATTATAATTTTATCTTGTATTATACTTCTTATCTCATAAAGATAACGGGAAAATATATAACGAAATAATAGTAATAATTAGATCTAAACATTACGATACGTGTAGATATTTTACGAATTTTATTACGCGTTGGTATTTTATTATAGTTTTTATCTGTTACCTGTCGCCTAGCTTGGTTTTATTATTTTAATCGATTATTCCTATTACCTTTTTACGAGTTATATTATCCCTTAATGTACTTACTAATATAACTTTCATCTAGATCGTCGGGGTCGCCTTGTCGAGAGGTAACTAGTCAACTATTCCTAGTTGGGTGTCTTTATATATTCCCTACTGACCTTGAAGAGTCAGGAAGGTGCACTTTTTTTTGTTGCATAAGGAGGCTACGCCCAACGCCCTACACCTAACGGACCTTGTGCAAATTTCATTTCGAATTCATTCGAGGGTAGTTTGTTCATTTTACGTCAATTTGAATCTTTTACACCACCAGTGCATCGTTTATTTATGCATGGAATGATTAAAATATGTGGATCAAGGACATTCCAATATATTCCAGTATATATATATTTTATAAAAATTTAATCGTAACAATTTATAGCTTTTCAAAAAGTCCATTTTTTTATTGTTATTTATAATTTTAATATGCATTACTCTAGACACTAAATTGTCTTATTGTCCATAATTTTCGTTTAGAGGTAGTTTGTTTTAATTAATTTGCTTAGTGAGAATACTGGGGACTACAAGATTTTTCACTGAATTAAAAATTACAAAATATAAAATGAAATAATACAAAAATATCACTGATTCTATTAAAAATAAAAGATGGGAATGAACTATAATTTGCAAGAATAGTGTAGAATGACCAGGGGATACGTTCAAAGAATTACACAAAATAACAATGACTTATTTTATTGTGCCTACGTTTCGGTCTAAGATTTAGGCCATATTCAGGGTTGAGAGAAAAACAACTATATTTAACATTGCAGTATCAAAGAAAAATACTGTTAATTTCGACATTCATTTTTATATTATAACACAAAATACATCAAAAATAGCGGTTCCGCAGGTTGTCGCTTCGAGTTGAGTTAAAACCAGTTTTAACTTTTTATTCGTTTCATTTTTAATATTTTCTAAAAGCACAAGTTATCGTGAGTTTTAATATGAAACAGAGAATGTAATTGTGGGTAATGAGTAGATTTCGTTAATCATTTCATCAAGAAAATTAAAACTTTTATGTATATATCTGATATTGGAGACTTTACTAACTTGGAGACTTAAGAACCCAATAAAGTCATAATTAAGAAAACTTTATCAATAAATATTACAAAAAAATATGAAAACACATTAAAAATATCTAAGAAAATTATACAAGAGTCTATAATAGTTTTAATACGAAACTTATTATATTAATATTAAACTTAAATTATAATTTTTTTATTTTGAAGAGAAAATATTTGTCCTGGCCCGTCTGACTTGGATACGACCTCTGGTAGGTCAGTGGTTAGAGCACTGCACTAGAGATGCAGACGACCCGGGTTCGAATCCCGGCCAGGACAAATCTTATCTCTTCAAAATAAAAATATTTAAAAATAAACACCATCAAAAGAACATTAATAAATTAAATTATGCTGATCTTTTCTAATATTGTTTAAATGGATAAGTTAACTTTTTGAATTTTATTTATTAAATATATCTTTCTTTACGTTCATTTGTCTAAGGAATTCAAATCATCACGGGATTTTTTCTATTATATATTGATGATATTGGGATTTAATTACAAGAAGATAGATGAAAATTAATACATTTTTTTCATATCATCTGATATTGGAAGCATCTTCTTGTACATCAAATGGATATTTACTTTAGTTTACCTCGTCGTTCTGTTTTTGTTTTTTTTAATTTTTTCAATTGGAGTGCTGCCGATGGGTAGTTACTCCACATGTGTTTTTCATGTCATAATGTACATATCAGCAGATTTACTACTTATAATCATATTATAGTTGTAAATATCAATAAATTAAATTTAAAAAAAATAAATAAATTTTTTTTTTCAAAAGTATAATATTCTGAGGAAAAGATCCAAGAAACATATTTGATATATCGAATATATTAAAAACCGTTCATATTCGATTCTTTCTTTCATAGCAATTCCGATTAATCTAAATGAAATGGAGTTTCGACTAGGTGCCTTTCAATTTTTGAGATCAAGGTTACAAATATGAAAAACGATATTCTTAGCGTTTTGCAGTTGAACACTGAAGTATACCAAACAAAGTCTCGTATAAAATTTAAGCATCTAATATTAAATAATGTGATATAAACCAGATATAAATATATAATAATTAAATCATCATATTTTTCAACTACTATCAATCTCAATACATTTATTTAACATTTTTCACATTGCGGTTAGAAATAATTTGAATGATCCATTAGTACTATAATACATGGCAGATACAGAAATTGTTCCCAGAAAAAAGGTTGTGCAGGGTGGTGGACTTGTCTGAGATCACATTCAACTGCCCGATTTTTCCCCAATATTTTGGATACCTTCTTAATAGAGGCTAGGTGAGCCCGAGGAGGGTATATAAATCCGACAAGGTTCATCCGTGGCTGTTAACAGATTAAATTGGAAATCAGGGGTTTGAACCCAGAACCTTCAGCGTACCAACTCAGATTTGAACACACTCAGCTACCCCTATCTCAATATATGTCTACAAATACTTATAATATAACAATATTAAATTTTGAAATTATGATATGTATCAAACACAACACATTTTTATGAAGTATTTTATGGTCGGAGTTTAGGAATAATGTTTGCAACTCATAAATGCTTGTATATTATTTTATTATCGTTTTATACATTTACTTTAACAAAATCGTGTTTATTTAAAATTATATTTACCTATAGTAACATTTAATTTTAATTTCTGTCTCCACGTTTAATACTTTAATTTTTTTTTTAGTATCTAATTTCGTTTGTATTCTATATTTTCGATATTAAGCTGCCTGGCCATCAAGATTGTCATGTTTTGATAATTTTTCCATTTTCAAGTTTTTTTCCCTCATCAAATAAAATTTATGCTGTAACAAGTTTGAAACGCTCTTTTAGCAAGATTAAAAAGTAAAAAATAATTGTTTTTTTTTCATGATTTTAATTTCATATTGATTTAGACTTTAATATCTAACACTGATTTGAATTCTCCATAGTAATATAAACTGATTGATCGATTAAAGGGATTTTTATACATCTTGTAAATTCTATTACGCTAAATTTTCTCTAGTACAACTCACTTAAAATTTCACTAATCCTATCCGTGTTTCAACTCACCTCTGTCCTCAGTAGAAGTTGCAAGATCTACTTCTTCTGCCTTACTGAGAACGGAATGGGTGTGGCTGTGTAGAGACATTCTTGTCGTTTGCATTCTTGTCTTCATCACTTGCATCATTGTTCTATTTTAGAAATAATGTAGTTCCTACGTTAAATATCTAATATGATATAAACTACAAAAAAGAATCTCTTGTTTCTTCAAATCCTATACTATTTTAATTTATTTTATTTGGGATATTAAATAATCTATATCTAGCATATGCGTTCGGACTGTTACTTGTGGATTTGACTCAATTGACTGATGAATAGATATTTGTAATGTATTTGTATCAAGAAATATTTGTGCCAAATTTGAAGAAAGTGGAACAATGGGTCGACTGTGACTTCAAAACAATTAGATTTAGTATTATAATGCAAATGGAAAAAACCACAAGCAGAGCCTTATGTTTCAAATCTGGTATAAAATACAAACACTTATACAAACAGTCGACGTTTCGCCCATTCAGGCATTATCAAGACACAATAAAAAGTAAGTTCACTCACATCTCAAAACAGAAGTGCAATACATCCCAACGAATAATCGCTCAAAAAGGCTCATAATCCGGGACCGCACCTCCACCCCAAGACGTTCAACCCAAAAACTGAAAAGCAGGTGATATGCAAACAGCTGGGAAGGTTACTGGGACCTTCCCAGCTGTTTGCATATCACCTGCTTTTCAGTTTTTGGGTTGAACGTCTTGGGGTGGAGGTGCGGTCCCGGATTATGAGCCTTTTTGAGCGATTATTCGTTGGGATGTATTGCACTTCTGTTTTGAGATGTGAGTGAACTTACTTTTTATTGTGTCTTGATAATGCCTGAATGGGCGAAACGTCGACTGTTTGTATAAGTGTTTGTATTTTATACCAGATTTGAAACATAAGGCTCTGCTTGTGGTTTTTTCCATTTGCATTATAATAAAAATTTAGTGTTTCATTTTGAGTTTTGGCTCTATTTTATTCAATTAGATTTAGTTAATACGGGACTAATAATCTTGTCTCCACTGTAGATAAAAAATAAAAATTAGTCTCAGAGGAAGCTTGCAGTATGGCCCATTTTCATCAAAATTATTTCGTTATCAATTTTTTATTAACCTTCAACCGAATGTAGGAGATGAATTGTTCGTCAGCCACGAATGGAGCCTGTTGGATCCAGCCTGTACAAAGTAGGGGAGGAAAACCTGGCGCTTGGGCGTAAACTCGAACTAATCACTTCCCTACACAACCGTTGTCTTAGAAACAGTACAGTCTCTAACAAGTATTGAACCCAAGACCCTCAATGAAGTTGCGGTACAGTCAGCAGTTCCTAAGAATATCCCATTTTTTTCTGACTTCAAGGAACAATAGTAAATAATTTGAAGAAAATTAAATAACGCCTTTGCTCGTAATTTTATAACTAGCGTTATTTTTCCTCACATTTTTAGTAAGGTCTTGCTCAAGCTCTGTCAATTTTTCGTATTATAAATTTTAGTTTAAAGCAATAAAATACTCATTGAGAATGATTTACCTAAATTTACACGAGAGATATTTTTGACGCGACATAATGGAGTAATCCGGATCCCATCGGCAAAACGGGGTCGGAGCGGATAAACATTTTAGTTCAGCGAACTCTGAATGCCGAATACAAAACGAAACAATGGGACGAAATACAATACAATTATTTTACAGTAATATACAATACAATATACAATCCCCTCGACAACATCTGAATGCAAATCATAGAACAAGAAAACAATTGATGGCTATAGCTTTGGACGTTCTCCAAACCCTTTTCAATGATGGAGGAGGCCCGGGCTGGTTTATGCTAGTACTATTGTCTAGTGATTACTGCTCTACTAATGGTGAGTTCATCTGGTAGTACCAACGCTATTACTGATCGATTCTAATCCTATATAATCTGGATTTGATCATATTATGGATTATTACTATTATTGTCGATATTAGTTTTCGATCCCGAGTTCTCAAACTTGTACAAAAACGTCCAAGTCCACATAATCAAGTCTCACAAATGGTATTTGAGTATGTTTTGTGTATTTGGGAAGTCGTGCTCATAAACGAAAATCATGAAACCGAAATAATTTTATTAATTAATTTTTTTTTTGACTGCACCCCCAACTATTTCCATCCTATATTTTTATTATTATTTTAATTTCTTAATTAAATTGTAATTGTATCATACTTAAAGAAATTATAGATCAGATGTTATTGTAAACAGACTTGCCCCAAAATGAATTAAGAATTTATTATTAGTGATTACATCGTTTAATAGTAAAAATGCTGTTTAGAAACATTTTCGATAAGTAGACCAACCAAAAATTGCATCTATATATCATTGCTATATTGCTTATTTAGTTAACTTCACTTTATGCTACTATGGCTTATAAGATGATGGGAGTCCTAAATGTTTGAGGGAAAAAAAAAATTATGTTAAGAAATTAAAAATTGTTCCTCAGTACTTACTAATGATTTATACATTTTTGATAAATATAGGGAACTACACAAAAATTAGTACAAAGCGGTACGTACATAAAATAACCAAGCATTTATTATTGTAGGATACCAAATTATCTTATATTATTGTTATTGTTCATGTGGATGTATATAAGTTACTAAGAATGTATACATACAATTTTTGTTTATTTTTATTATATTTTGTTTTCCTCACTGCTGAAAGTTTTTTTGTATTTTTTTTTTCATCGTATATATAATTCTTTATAGATACATTTAAATTGTATAATAAGTTTTTGAGTTTGAGACTGGTCTGTTTGGTACAGCATATCACTTTTATAAATTGTAACAAATTATATTAGAAATAAATAAATATAAAAAAAAAAATAATATATATATAGATTTGATGTTTACGTTTTGATGAACGTGATTTGACATTTTTTATTTGTAATTTTGTGTATATGTTTGAGAAAATTATGTTAGTGAATATAAATTTTTTTTTTAATATGATAAAATTAATTTTGATATGCCAATGCTGATAAGCGCTCATCACTTTTTTGTATATTTTTAAATTATTTATTTCCTGTAAATGAATTATATCGTGCTTGGAGTACAAACAAACAAAATAATTTTTAAAGGATTCTATAACCGAGATAAGAGGAATATGTCAATGAAGAGGAATATTTCTGTTTATTATTTTTGTTCCCTTTAATATGTTTGTTGCACTAGGAACTGAACTAATAATAGGATGAAAGAGGACAGTAGTTGAGGAATAAATTATATTTATGCAATCTTCTAATTAATTTAATTAAATTATATAAATAATAAAATAAATCGACATATTCCGTTTGGGATAACAATATATCAGATATTCCAGAATGAAATGGTACACCAAGGACTTATTCTTTTTGCAGAGGGTATTTCAGGAATAGGTTAGAAGATATGTAAATTCGATATTCGATATGAAATTGTCCAATATGAGCTGTTAATATATTATTTAAATTTACAATTATTGAATGGCCTCAATCTTGTATTAAAATTATTGATCTTAAGGATTTGGGATTTGACAAACTTTCCGTTATGCCTTTTAGATTTTATTTTTTCAAGTGTATTTATTTATTATTTTTTATGCAACAAAATAACCTCCTCAAGGATCCCTTGCCAAGTTATGGTTTGGGTTCGAATAGATTTTGCTCCAGAAATCCGTTCAAACAGGATTTTGTCTAGTGCAGTGTGAAAGTCACACAAGGTCTCATGTAAGCTTGCGGTTTCGCGGTTTGTTTGTCGACCTTCCGGTACCGCCTACGGTTTTATTCTTATCTTTTATTAGCTATAAAATTTGAATTAATAATAATCTTGTATTTTTTTTCCTAAAATTTATTGGTGAATAATTCTCGTCGTCAAATGTTCCTCTGGGATCTTGAGTCGTCTATTTTTATTTAGAAAAGCACCAGCACAGTTTCTACCATGTACTGAGCCCAAGACACCTCGTGAGTAGTAGTGGTTCAGGTATTTTTTTAATAACCTCTATTACTGTATTCGTGTTATTGTTTTAGGAACTGAACCAGTAATAGTCTGAAACTAGACAGTAACTGTGGATATATTTTGGAATAAATTATTTTTATTCATTTTCTAATTGATTAAATTATTTTATTATTATTACTACTTTTTTATTCTTGGGCTAAATAAATCCGGAAAACAGTCTATATTAGTTAATTTAAAATCAACTTTATAAGGCTAGAATAAAACTAATATTATGATGTGCCTTCAAACCACGTTTCCTTCACTCAAAGATTGCAAAAATAGATGGAAGTCCTCAGCAACAAATGTTTTAGTGGATTTGAAAAGATTAGAGCCATTCAATTCACATGATATGTGAATTCACCAGCTCTAATAATTATTTACCAGTGTTATTAAATAATAATTGACAAACAAAATATTAAGGATGCCCATAACTATACTTATTTACTGTCCTGAAAAAAGGCATTTTGTAGATTTCACTCTATCCAAAAAGCTACACTTTTTTTAGTGAATATTCTTTTTAAATATCGAAACAATTAAAATTAACTAATAAAAGTGTATCGGTTTCGTTAATGAATTTAATACATTGGGGCCGGAATGTATTATAAAGTTCGTGTTCAGCTACTGGCTAATGCTTCCCTATTAAAATTATTGAAATAATTGATTTTGACCTTTCTCTTTCATACATTTGGCAGTCATAAATTATATGTTTAAATGTCTGTTCTTCTTTGACGATTGAACAAGTATTATCATTGATTATGTGTAATCTGTGTAAGTATGATTTAGTATGCCCATGTTCAGTTAAAACCTGTGTTAGTTCGTAATTTGTGGATTTTATTAATTTGTAGTTATTAGTATTTGTAGTTGTCAGTATTAACATAAACCTAAAATAACTAGGAGATTTATTTGAAACTAACCACCGTTTGTTCCATCTCAAAATTGATTCTTTCCTAATGTTGAATTTGATGAACGATATAGATGTTTTGTGAAAAGTTGGAGATATCTTCAAACTTTACAAACTTTGTGCTGCCTCTTTTGCTAATTTATCAGATATCTCATTTTCCTCAATACCAGAGTGACTTTTAACCCATTTTATTTTTACAGAAAAATTTAGAAGCCTAAGTGTGGATAAGTTCATTCTGATCTTTTCTGTAAGATCGACATGTATGTCTGTGTTGAGAACTGATTGTATCAGGATCATGCTATATTTGTATATGACTATCTCTGTATGTATGTTGGTTGGAAGGTCTAGATGGAATTCTGTCGCTTTTACGACTAGATGCGTATGGTTTTATTGCCTGTAAGCTTGGTTGTTGGGACATTATCGTTTGTACGGTAAATAAATATAGTTTTGCTGTAGAAAAAAAAATTAATTCTTAAGTTTGCCAATAAAAATTTATTAATTTCATCTTTTAGTTCTAATATTACATTAAATGATGATATTTTGCCTCAAGTTTTGTCCCAAAGTGTACGTAAGTACCAGGCGATCCAGTTCTCTTCCCAAGTATTTTCGTTTCATTACACGTTCAGTCTTACCCAAAAACGGTAGTAGATATTTTTTATACCTGTGATAACTACGTTGGTGTTAAATTCATATGAACTCACATTATCTTTAATCAATTTCTTGTAGAAGCAACATGTTTATAGTCTTATAAATTTTATTTTGAAATACTATTGGATCGTATTGAATTTAATGACTTTTCAAAACCTTCTGTGGGTCTTTAATATTTCTCCAAGTTATTCTTACTAAGTGCATCCGATATTATAAGTACATCGGAGAAGTCTATCGGTGAAATTTCTCTAGATTTCTGTAATATGTTTATTATTTGTAATAATTTCAAACTTTTTGAGAAGCTATTTTGAGGCGTTTTAGGTAAAAATCAGTACCACTAGTACCCATAAAGGGATTTGGTTTCAGTAAAAGATAGAAACTGTACTGTTTTTCCAACAACGGTTGTGAAGTCAGTTGATTTGTCCGAGATAACGCTCAACAGTTATTTTTTCCCTGAACTAAGGTTGCCAACTTTAATGTAGCTAGAGGAGCCCGAGGAGGTCCTGTAGATCCAACAAGGTCCATCCGTGGTTGTTTACAGATTAATGAATTATGATAATAATCTGATAGCCATAATATTATAATAATATCATATTTATAATCTGACACAGCCAGATTATTGAACCCGGAAGCGTCATCACAGTAATTCGCTACTCAACCCACTGGTCTACCCCGCAACCTTGCTTTGCTTCTATGTTTCAATATTAAGATTTGATTTTCATAATATATTCGGAGGCCAGTTTTGTTTTTTTCTTTAATTTGTCATTATCAGCCAGAATCATGTGAAATTTCATGAAAATATTTCATTACAGTTACAAATTGAGGTACTGGAAAGTGGTTTGAGTGGTTAACGCTTTCTCCAGACTGAAGGCGTCAAAGTCATTAAAACCCACTCTGTCCACATTACTCAATAATTAAAATATCATTACCATGATTATGTTATCAAAAAATAAACCCAAATTCTATAAACTACTGAACATAACTATAAATCGGTCGTAATGGTAAAATAGCATGGTTGCAAAATTCCATATTTCAGCATAGACAAAAAAAATTTTAATCTCAAGTTTAAGTATCAGGAAGTAGTATGTTATTGAATTTAATAAATTAACAATTATTTGTGCGTAACACTTGAAAAAAGTCTAATTAAAAACTTTCGTATTGAAACGATTTTGTTTTTCATTTCAAGCAACTTGTTATAAAATACATATATAATAGGTTATAGATTTATAATAGATAATAGATAATTATTTATTTTTGGAGAATGTATGGTTGATTTTGTCCTGAGAAGTCAAGTTTCGTACAGATGCACTTAGTCAACTAAGTACAAAGTTTATGTTTATTACCGATAGCCCAACCTACATGATACAACCTAGTTTTGTTATTATTTTATTTTTGTTCTAAAATCCTAAACTTTATTTATTTAAATTTAAATAATTCACGAAAATTATATGTTTGGTTTTCTGCAGCCGATTGTTGCGATTAACAATCTTAATTCATGAACGATTGATGTTGGTAATGCGTGTATGAATTTCCCCCCAGTTTTTAAACATGAAATAACATATTATAATAATACGTATTTATCGTTTATATGATAGTCATGGATAGTTCCTAGAATATGTCAATACAATTAATGGTTATTAAGCATGGGGCTTTACTGAACCAAATAAAAGCAGTACTTTTGATCTTAATTAAATATTATTAGTTCAATGCCTGCTTTCTACAGGTATTGAGTTTATTATTATCTTTAACGAAATCGGATGATATCCGATGTTTCATTTATTACATTACGCTATATTAATAAAATTAATAGATTTAATAATAAAATATTTGATATATCGATGCTTCAGCAGTTCTTTGCAAACATGAATTCATACTTAAGTACATCTATACTTTTTGCAACTATAGGTTTATCAATCATAAGCTAGGTTATAGATTGTATTTAAGAAAAAAATATATTTCCGGAAATTATTATCAGAGAAAATTCTCAAATTAGAATATTTCATATAAACGTTATAAAATAAATGTCTTTAGTGTTGCATTTGTGATAAAAACTAGTTTGTCTAAGTAAAGTTTGTCTGAAGATTTATGCCTTTTGAAATATTTCTTTAGTGTTGCATTTGTGATGAATAGTAGTTGGATTTTTGTCTGAAGAAAGTAAAATTTGTCTGATAGATAAAATATATATATATGCATTTGGGAGCGTAGGTAAAAATTATAAAAAACAAAAAAACAATTTTTTTATAAAGAAAATATTTCCATTTTATTTATCATCAGCCTTTTCAAATTTCAAAGAAATTTCATAGTTTACCAATGTCCATGTCCTGCCCATCCATGACCAGCCAATCCATGGGCACCAACCCAACCTGCAGCACCATGTCCAGCGAGGATGGATCCGGCGGCATTGGCGGCGGCAGCGATGGAACCGGCATGGGATTGGGCGGCTAAGATTGAACCAGCGTGGGATGGGGCAACAGCGATGGATCCAGCGTGGGATGGTGCGGCAACAATGGAACCAGCGGCACTAGGGGCGGCAGCGATAGAACCAGCTGCAGTGGGGGCGGCTACGATGGATCCGGCAGCGGTTGGGGCAGCGACCAAGGATCCTGCGGCGGTGGGGGCGGCATAAAGAGATCCTGCGGCGCTGGGGGCGGCATAAAGGGATCCGGCGGCAGTTGGACCGGCGACAAGGGATCCAGCAGCGACTGCTGGAGCGACGAGTCCACCAGCGGCGACTGCTGGAGCGATGAGTCCACCGGCGGCAACGGCTGGAGCGACCAATCCGTGAGCTGCTACTCCTGGAGCGAGGAGGCCATGGCCACCCCAAGCACCCCAACCATGGCCAAGGCTCCTCTTGTACCTCTGCTCTGGCTCGAAGGCCACTACTACTCCAGCGAGAAACAGGCAAACCTACAATTTTTTTTAAATCATAACCAAAGTTATTAATTATATTAAAGTACTATATACAGATATTATAATTTAATATTTGTCTTGAGAAATTAAATTTTTAATTATCAGTTGCTAATATTATATATGTCTACTTACTAAGAAGGTCTTCATGTTGTACTGTAGTTGATCCCCAGCTGCTGGTAACTATAGCCGTACATCTGGTTCTAACACTATATATACTAGCCTTAGACCTTGAAAAGAAGGAAGGTGTGCTTTTCTACAACTTTCAGAAGGGAAACGCCCAAGTTCAATTGCACTTTTATTGTGTTTTAAACCGTTCTTTCTGGTTTTGCTCATATCGTACTTTAGATAATACTGAAGTTATTTTTGCTTTATCCATCTGGTGTTTTATTTGCTTTCCTTTTATCTCGTTCTTCATATTTTATAATAATTTTAGTGTTATATAGCTTTTTTTTACTTATAAAGGGGCATAACCTAGCATTGTGGAGTGATATACAGAATCCACGTCCAGCAAAATTAAGTTCATTTCAACTCAAGAGCTATAGAATTGTTCTTATAAAACACCGTCGTGTAACTCAAAAACCTACTTATCGTAAAGTTGACGAAATTCCTTCCAATATAATATAATAGGGTGTATAAAAAAAAATGGCCGTATTATCCAATTCCAGAGTTTAAAAGTCTGTAAATATTTTAATGCTATTTATTATCTACCAACACTTAATAATCCCGTTAGAGCATTCTCTAAGCTTGTTTACTAACACTGGACTTCTTAAAAAAAACGTCAGTTTAGTTATTTATTTCAAAGAAGAAACATGACAGTGTCCTACGAAATTCTCGTAATTTTAAGAAATTATTGGAGAAAAAAATTCATAGCCGCTGAAGCAACTCGTGAAATTATTAAATATGAAGGGGAATGTGTCCTTGACCAGCGCACTGCGCAGCGTTGGTTTGAAAAATTTAGCAGTGGAGATGCGACGTTGGTAAGGAAGAAGGGCTAAGGCCGACAATTAATGGATATTGATGAGGTTCTGAAGGAAGCTGTTGAGTCAAATCCGTCCAAAAGTACTCGCGAACTTGCCAGGGAGTGTGGTGTGTCGAAATATACTGTTAGTCCCCATCAAAGAAATAATAATACAAATATTTGGTTAAAAACGGTCATTTTTTTTATACTCCCTATTATTTCGGATTAACTAAAACAAATTGGCTCTTAGGTGTACCAACTGTATTTTTTTTTTATTTAAAAAAAATATTCTTTAATTATGAATGTTTTTCTATGCTGAATATAGATACCCTCATTTGAGAAAAAACATCTTCTTTTATTAAGCTTTAATTTCGTATATCTAAGTTTGAGCTTAATCGGGTATTAATTTCGAATTTCTTTCTGATTTGCCGAATTGTTTCTCGTGGAATATGGTGTCCCATACTTCTTTAACTACTTTTAGAATGAATATAGGACGTCAAAGTCGATAAAATAACATGATGATAAGGAATAAAGTGCTTAAAAAAAAAAAATCAACATAATTCTTAAATCAAAAATGAGAAAATAAAAATAAAATAAAAAATTGAAAAATTAAAATGAGTAATATTTAATTATCTAGAAGAATATAGTCTTTTTCACTACTCATAAAGAGTCACAGCATTTTATAAACAAAATCTTTATTGAAATAAAAATTCAAAATGGCTTGGCAGGCTATGGTTTTAAAAAATTACCTGTCACTGCTTTAGTCACTTGGTCTCATATATTTTTTTTCTAAAGTAAGTTCTGTACTTTTTGTTATTAATATTGTAAAGTTGTTTTTATCTTTTAAATATCATTATAGTTGCTTCGTTGTTTAATGTGTTTGAAAGAAACTTATATTAATTGGCTCATTCAGTGCATTTGTATACTGCGTCCATTACAACTATTTGTTTACAAAATAAACTCTAAATATTAGGATTTATATAAATATGAAATATTATACTATTGTTTTTTTTAATTGCAAAAAAATGCCAAAATGTAAGTCTATTTTTTCTCCATATTATTCTGTTATGCTTGTGTGACAAATACTTATACACCTATTCAATCTATTTTCAACTTTTCGAATTTCAAGCTATAGAGTTATCCTGAATTTAATGATATTGGGCCGAAATTCATTACATAGGTCGTATTTTGATTAAGACTAATTTATTTTCTTTTAATAAAAGGAAATGTGTTAAATATCTGTGTAAAGAAACTTCCAAAGCTGTTATGTAACCATAAAATGGTTATTTGTTTGTTAGATTTTTTCATAGATGGTTCATAAATCTTTAAATGACTTAGCTCCTTGAAATCCATTTAATTGAGGTACCTTATTTTGTCTCTAGAATTTATGTCAAATAGTTAAAAATTTTGATCTAAGTCTACGGGAAGTTTCCTCGTGTTGGCACAGTTCATTGTTTCATTGATCACAGGCTGGTCGATCACCATTAAAGGCTTGAAAAATCATGATTGCGTCTTATGAGTTTTAGCACTTTTGGCATCAAACATTTTTAGTTGGGTCTCTTAAATTTTGGATGTGCAAGATGACCAAGAGTTTATGGTTCTGTATTTTTTAATTTAAAATTCTTCTTGAACAGAGGCTTTACAAGAAGAGTTCGCTTATTTACAGTCTTTTTTTCCCGAACCAATGAAGAATTTGACACATTGTTATCCAAAAATCAGATTTAATAATGTATGAAATATCTACAAATATCAGACGTAACATCTGCGATATTATAATTTCGAAAATGTATTCACTGTGTATGAAAATATTTAAATATGATTCGTGTGAATTAAAGAACACCTAAAATAGATTTTTATCTGTTTGTACATTCAGAAACAACTCGCATTGCAGAAATAGTCATATATTTAGATAATTTGTTTTTATTTGACCTAGCACTATATTGAGTTCTTTTTCATAATTTATATTGAAGTTTGTATCTCCCTAGAATACATAGGCATTTTTATAAATAGAGTGATGTCATTGATAAGGTTTGAACTACAAATAAAAAGAAAAGGATTTTGATTGGATAGAACATTTATTTTGTACACATCAGTCATTATTATATACAACTTCAATGCTAATAATTTACTAATGGTGACCATGAGCCCATCCATTACCAGCCCATCCGTTTCCAGCAGCCCATCCATTACCAGCCCATCCATTTCCGGCCCATCCATTTCCGGCCCATCCATTTCCGGCCCATCCATTGCCAGCCCAAACATTACCTGCCCATCCATGTCCACCAAGGACGGAACCGGCGGCATTGGCTGCTGCGGCAATGGAACCAGCATGAGATGGGGCTACAGCGATGGAACCTGCAGAGGATGGGTTGGCGACGATAGATCCGGCAGAAGATGGAGCGGCTACGATAGATCCAGCAGAAGAAGGGTTGGCGACAATGGATCCAGCGTGGGATGGGGCGGCAACGATGGAGCCAGCGGCACTAGGGGCAGCGGCGATGGAACCAGCGTGGGATGGGGCGGCAACAAGAGATCCTGCGGCGCTGGGGGCGGCATAAAGTGATCCGGCGGCCGTTGGAGCGGCGACAAGGGATCCGGCAGCGACTGCTGGAGCGATGAGTCCACCGGCGGCAACAGCTGGAGCTATAAGTCCACCGGCAGCGACGGCTGGAGCGACCAATCCATGAGCTGCTACTCCTGGAGCGACGAGACCATGGCCGGCCCAAGCACCCCCCCATCCATGGCCAAGGCTCCTCTTATACCTCTGCTCTGGCTCAAAGGCCACGGCAACTCCAGCGAGAAACAGGCAAACCTACAAGAAAGTCATTGATCCATAAAAATCATAATTACATTTATAGCTGTAAAAAAAAAAAAAATTCGAAAATCGTACACCTTTAAACTTATGGATACTGATATTGCGACCACAAAATGTAGTTTACCGTTACTATACATACTTTATTTCTACGTTACTACTTTTATAAAAAAACTGATTTTTGCTTCAGAAATTAGCGTACATCTTAGAGCTTATTATAATTTTCTCGATATTCATACTTTACTACTTACTAAGAAGGTCTTCATGGCTAGTGCTACTGCAGGCTTGCTGTAGGTAACTATGCTCCTTGCAGGATAGCTTACACTATATATAGTCCGCTGGGGCCTTGGCCAGGAGGAAGGGCGTCAAACTAATAAGCCAGTCTGCCGGTCGTTTGTTCCCTTTCATTTTTAATTTCTTGGACTTGTTATAGATTTTCCACCTTCCCTCATTTATTGTCATTCAGGATAATTGTTCCTTCATAATCAAGTTAAGGAATTAGTTCTCTATCTCTCATTTCATTCTGTTTCTCAATCCATTTCGGATATTCTTCTTCTTATGAATATAAACTTATGAATCTTTAGTATCTTTTTAATTTTCTCTGCATTATATGTATAAGTATCGTCTAAGGTACAATGGGATGTTTTTTTACCTTAAAATCTATTTAATAAATTAAATAAAAATCACATTAATGCTCAAATTCCCATAAAAGATAATTTTATCACTTGGGAGGATAGGTTATTTACATGTATAATAATTAGGATGAACAAACGTTGTGACGTGAAAATTATTTTCTTCAATATTATTTTAAAATTACGAAATATTAAATTATAATGTAACAACTTTTAGAGAAAGATGTAAAACTTGTAAATCTCGCTGACATTGGCGATTATTTCATAGCAATCTGGCTAATTCGTTTGTTTCTAGTTAAAATGTTATTTATAAGACATTAATTTATTTATATTTATAAATATCTGATAGTCTTTGGATCCCCTCAGAAAATGCTCTTCAATGCTTTCAATCTAATTGTTTATAGTTTAAAATGTATTCCAAATAATCAAAAACACAATGAGAAAAGAGATAACAATCTTTCGAGATGGAGATACAGTTAGTGAAAGTAAACTCCATTCTTTAATGATATCGCGTATAAATCAAAACAGACCTTTGTTGGCCGATCCGTTTTATCCTTGTTTCCAAAATAGCTGAATTTTAATATTTTTGCTTTTTTTTTATTTATTTGCTAAATACTTTATTTGTAATTTTCGAGAATCATAGAATAATCATTCTGCGTTTTCTGCGTCAGATTCAACGTGGTATAGCTCCATATCTGTACAAAAGAAAAATAGTCTATGAAACAAAATGGAATGATTGTTAGAGTAGAACACTATGGAAAAAAAATCAGTGCATAAAAATAACAATGCGAATTTGCATGACTCCTTTACTAATTATTTTATATTATATTATATTATTTTATATTATAACTGCTAAGGGTGGACCCTGTGGAAATGTAGACCCTCCCGGGGCTCTCACAGCCTCTATTATTCAGGTACACTTATTCAGGGAAAAACCTGGCGGTTGAGCGTAATCTCAGTCAAATCACCTCCTTTCTCAACCGTTGTTTTAAATACGGTGTAGTCTCTACCTTGTACTGAACCCTTATCCCTTCATGAGTTGTAGTGGTACAGGCTTAGGTTTAGGTATCTCATTAGCAATTCCGCATTTTAGTAATTAAGTATAAAACTATAATATAAATTATATTATAAATACTATGTTCAAAGCAATAGAGCATATAATTAGCGTTTTTTGATATGACGATCAAAAAATAACAGATTAAAAACTTTTATTTTTGCCGAGAGGACTGGTAGATATATCAGAATAAATAAAATTATTCTTATGAATAAATAAAATTATTCTTATGTTTGAGGTACTTTTTAATTGTTTTCCAAATTTTATTTAAATCAACGATTACTAATACTTATTCTAAAACGTATAGTCTTAGTTACAAGGGCCTTTCATGACTCCACGGTATCACAAAAAAATATAATCTGTAGAACTGAGGTAATGCAACAATCCCAAAGATCTGTCGAATTCCAGTTTTGCTGAAGTATATATTAAATCAAATTTTAAAGTTTGATTCTCATTGTACACATATGAAGACATACATTAAGAACTTCACATCTGATGTCCTTGGATGATGATCTAACGTAAAACACATAGAAGAAAACTAAGAAAATGGTCCAGAGCGACAAGCCCAAAAGAAGCTTACAAACAATTTTGACATGTACTAATACTATGTAATATATTAATGTTGTATAAATCCGTGTTGCCAAGAGAGAAGGAAAAGTGTAAACAGAATAAATTACTTTAAGAGGGTAGGAAAAAATTATTTGAAATTTCCAATTATTTATACAGAAACATCGTTAAAAGGAACCATTTTTATTAAGAATCGATTCCTAAGAAAACTGTTATTGTAGGTACGAAATTCGTTGTATAGAATTTTGATTATATTGAGATGTTATTGTATTTTTAGATTTTTGTTGAACTACATATAGTTGTATTTTTATGTAAAAAGGTATCTAAGGTGATTTTAGATTTCTTACTTGAGTTTATCGAAAATATATTATTATTCAAAGAATCATTCATAATTTTCAAACTTAACTATTCAGGATACAAAGAAAGACGTTTAAAAGGGTTTATTTTTATTTTCCAATATATAATAATTTACTTAAAAAATAATTTTTTTGTTAAGGTTAAGAATTATCTACTTTGTATGTTAAATTTGGAAATTTTTTTTTTTTTAAATAAAATAATTAATAAGGCTTGCCTAAAAGATTGAATACAATTTCATTCTTTTATAACGACCACCGTTCTAATATTCAATAAAGTTCCTTTATTTCAATTTCAATGAATGTATTATAACCTATGATATATGAGTTTGTACACGCAGGCACAATTCACAGAATTAAAAAAAAAATGATCTCATTTCATCATTTGTTTTTCTATCTTTTCTGTTGTCGTTTTCATACTTCATATATATTGATTTGTGTATTTTTCTAAAAAATATATGTAGGTGAGGAATATATGGAATGATGACATTGATAAGGTAAGAGCCATTCATAAACAGTAAAGGATTTGATTGGATAAGATATTTATTTTGTACACATCAGTCATTATTATATATACAACTTCCTTGTTAATAATTTACTAATGGTGACCATGAGCCCATCCATTACCAGCCCATCCGTTTCCAGCAGCCCATCCATTACCAGCCCATCCATTTCCGGCCCATCCATTGCCAGCCCAAACATTACCTGCCCATCCATGTCCACCAAGGACGGAACCGGCGGCATTGGCTGCTGCGGCAATGGAACCAGCATGAGATGGGGCTACAGCGATGGAACCTGCAGAGGATGGGTTGGCGACGATAGATCCGGCAGAAGATGGAGCGGCTACGATAGATCCAGCAGAAGAAGGGTTGGCGACAATGGATCCAGCTTGGGATGGGGCGGCAACGATGGAGCCAGCGGCACTAGGGGCAGCGGCGATGGAACCAGCGTGGGATGGGGCGGCAACAAGAGATCCTGCGGCGCTGGGGGCGGCATAAAGTGATCCGGCGGCCGTTGGAGCGGCGACAAGGGATCCGGCAGCGACTGCTGGAGCGATGAGTCCACCGGCGGCAACAGCTGGAGCTATAAGTCCACCGGCAGCGACGGCTGGAGCGACCAATCCATGAGCTGCTACTCCTGGAGCGACGAGACCATGGCCGGCCCAAGCACCCCCCCATCCATGGCCAAGGCTCCTCTTATACCTCTGCTCTGGCTCAAAGGCCACGGCAACTCCAGCGAGAAACAGGCAAACCTACAAGAAAGTCATTGATCCATAAAAATCATTTGAATTTATATCTGTATATAAAAAAACTGATTTATGCTTCAGAAATTAGCGTACAACTTAGAGCTTATTATAATTATCGATATTCATACTTTACTACTTACTAAGAAGGTCTTCATGGCTAGTGCTACTGCAGGCTTGCTGTAGGTAGCTATGCTCCTTGCAGCAAAGCTTACACTATATATAGTCCGCTGGGGCCTTGGCCAGGAGGAAGGACATCAAACAAATAAGCCGATCTGGTCCGCCGATCGTTGTTTCCCTTTCATTTTTAATTTCTTGAACATGTATAGATTTTTCAACTTTCCTCATTTTTGTTATTTAGGGTTGTTGTTACTTCATAATCAAGTTAAGGAATTAATTCTCTATTGATCCTGAAGACCAGTTCGATCTATTGAAGTTCGTAATATTGAGGTGCTATCATACTTTTGTTGAATAGTATTCATTTGTATTGCTAACTGATAAAAATATTAATTGTTATTTTAGATGAGTGGTCGTCGATTTCTTATTTAAGTTCATCGAAAAAAAGATCATTAGTCCAAAAATTCTCGATCCCGCGTCGGTAAGGAAAATCTTTCAAGAGCTTTTATTTCAAATTTTAAAATATTATCTTTTTATTAAAATAATGAATTAATAATTTTTACAAAACAATTAATATAAATGGTGTGTACCGCACAGTTCAAATTATACTAAACAGTTATAATTAAACTGATTTTTTTTTTTTATTGAGTTTTTTCGTATCCTTATTTATTACTATTATTTATAGATTACTAGAAATGAAACTATAAAAGCTGTCGTAAATATAAGTCAAAAGGATTAAACTTAATTCCCAGCATTTTCGAGATGGTAAAACAAATAACAGATCAAAAACATAAGTTTTTTGATCTGTTATTTGTTTCTGATAAATGTATAAACACATTTATCAGAAATTATACCTCAACTGAAGTAATGTACCACTCATGGATATCGGGAGAGTGCGTAATTTGTAAGATTTACTTGGCGAAATTTCTAAGTTTAATTCTTAGTGTACAATGATGTGGCTCCGAGGTATACATAGTAGCAATTTTTGATAATTTGGGGGGTTTTTTCCAAGCCCTTTGGCTTTTATTATTGTTTAATGATAACATTTAGTAGTAATATGATAGATGGGATCTCTTTTACTGCACCAGGTGTGACGATGTGGAAAAATTGTCACAGAAACAGAACAGAGAAATGCGTGTTCACAAAAACTCCAACCAGTGTAAAAACTCCAACCTGAGTTAATATTCTTCTTCTGCCTTCTGTAAGCTGCCGGTGATGGGTCCTATGGGATCTATCACCCAGCTGGAGAGGATAATTGAAATAGGGGAAAAATGTGATGTTAAGCGTGATTTAGGAGAAATCACCCCAAGAATCAGTCTCTACCTCGTACTGAACCCAACTTAGGCTCAGTATAAGGCTGATCAAGGATCTCCCGACCGTTAAATTAAATGAGATTCGATGAAATAATAAAAAAAATAATAATAAAATAGCTAGAAAATGGAAACCACATAGAGTATCTACTCACTAAAATGATAAAAAAAAACTGATTATTATTTTCATTGTTACTAACCCCTATTGAACAAGATCCTATTTGAATAAAATAATCATGTTATATGTAGCTTGGTTGTGTAATCCATATACTGAAATTTTTGTCCTCTATACAATCTAAAATAACATTAAGATCTTAAATAAAATGTTACTATTTAAATAGACGTACTCACATTATATATATATTTATATATTGAATAATGAGTTAAGTGAATTAACGAATGCCTTATATTGAATTACGATTTGAGTAATTTAAAGGATATCATCATAGTCCATCCTATCTACCACTCAGCCTGAGGTTTCCTTTTGTACAGCCCGGAGCACTCCACACGATCTTCTACCATCTTTCTTTTTCTATTTCATTCCAGGTTTTTCTTTGCGAACCTTTCCTTAACACCATTTCCATTTCTTCCTCTGGACTTTCTTCCATCAACCTTAGCCTCGTATGTCATCTTGGCCAGCCTGTTGTTTTCCATTCTTAAAACACGTCCAAACCATTTTAGACTCCTGTCTTCAATGACTTTTTCTGCAGGCTCAACTTCAAGCCTTGAACTAATGATCGAGTTGTGGATTCGGTCTCGTCTTGTTTTCCCCTCTATTTTCCTAAGGAATCTCATTTATGACGCCTGGATCCTACTTTATGCTTGGTGGTTAATTTCCAGGATTCGGAAAAGTATGTCAATATGGGAAGAAAAGTAAATTTATACACCATTACCATTCTGTCCTTAGGTACTTGTCTTTAATTCAGTAATCTTTTATTTAGTGCATGGAACAAGTTAAGAGCTGAGTTAACCCTCTTCCGGATTTCATTGTCCATGACCACATTCTCATCAAGTTGTCCTCACATATTTAAAGCTTCTCACTTGTTCTGAAGGGTTGTTCTTGATCATAACAACCCTTATTTTTCGTTGTGGCATCTTGCCAATTCTCATTACATTTGTTTTATCGGGGTTTGTTTCCATATTGATTTTCTCTAATTCGTACAGAAGAATTTTGATATTGTGTTTTTCACCATTCACATATTTAGATAACTTGTTGTTTTTTTCATTTTCTCTTTTGATGCCATTCATTTTCAAGTTTATAGGTTTGAAATAGATCTAAAACCAGACCTAAAAACATTATTATAAAAATATTTTCAGTTTTAACACTCTTCTTCTGTAGTAATTATAATTTATAGAAATCTGTTTATAGACAAACTTGTAATTTGGGGGGGGGGTGGTTAGTTCTTTATACTGACACACGCTGTTATGTAAATACATTTTTGTTAAGTACCTATTAATTTAAAAAAAAAAATTGTTTTACAGAAAATTTGTTATATTGGTTTCATTTTATTCTGAAACTATTTCCAAAACCACAACAAGTAAATGTTTTTTTTTTTTGGAAAATAGGTATGAATGATTATTACGGATGACAAAAAGATTTTTAAAAGGGTATATTTTTTTGTTTATAACAATTCTTAATTTTTGAAATCCTATAGCTACTTGGTCCAGTCTCCGGTCCGTTACTATTTTGATATCTGACATTTTCGGGAATGATGTCGTTTTGTTTTTTACGCGTAATAATTACCTTCCTGTATCTATGTATAAAATATTAATCTTAAATAACATTAATTGACCTTATATTTATGGGTGAGAAAATGGTATGGGCGGAAGAGTTAGAAAGAATGTTTTAAAATAGAGTTGATCTATTTATTTAAAACCAATGTTTGAACCCAAATTGTCGGTCTTCTTCAGGACTGGATTTACAAGTTACGAACTGATTAATATATAAGTAACATATTAATAATTGTAAAGAAAATCTGTGGATCAAGTAAAACATATAAATAATGATATTGGAGTAAACCAGATACAAAAGTATGGATGACTAATACTTTAAAATAAAGTAAAGCTCATCAAAGTAAAAGATATTCTGTCCTCCTGAATCGCCTACACAGTGTGAGGAAAAATTCTGAACAGCCCTCTCCAGCTCTCCCGGTCTTCTACAAACTGTGCTCTTCTGTTACACTGGAGTCCTCAGTTTTCAAAATCCTTCCTCACCTCTTCTTCCCAACTTTTCACAGGTCGTCCTCTTCTCCGTTTTTCATCCACTTTGGCAATGTAGGTCTCGCTAGCGATTCTATTAGGAATACACTGCAGGAGGTGTCCGAGCCATTTCAGTCGGTTATCATAAAATAAAGGTATATAACTTTATTTCATAAAATAAAATTTATGAGCTACAACAATATAATACAATAAATTAATATCTTAATATAATGATGAATAAAATATTAATTTCTGTAGAAACTGTTTTAGGTTAGCTACGCTATCTTGTGTCTATATAGTGTAGTCCAAATTAAATGTTTGTATTCAATACCATCTGTTGCTCTTAGGTTCATAAATATTACTACTTTATTAGATGTACTCAAATTATATAAATATATTGAATCATGATTTGAGTCATTTACAGAAGAACTCATATAATGTTCTATAAGTTCCTTCAACATTCAGGATCGATTCGAATCATCGAAATATTCATTTCTTTAGGTAATTAATATTTAGTTTATTTCCTCCTCTTCGTCATATTTTATATTCAAGCTTGTATCTTTCTAGAATAGGTAGGTTTGTTATATCCGGAATGATGACACTGATAAGGTTTGAACTATTAAGAATAAGAAAAAGATTAAGATTTGATAAAGTTTATTTTGTACACATCAGTCATTATTATATACAGCTTCCTTGCTAATAATTTACTAGTGGTGACCATGAGCCCATCCATTACCAGCCCATCCGTTTCCAGCAGCCCATCCATTTCCGGCCCATCCATTTCCAGCCCATCCATTTCCAGCCCATCCATTGCCGGCCCATCCATTGCCAGCCCAAACATTACCTGCCAATCCATGTCCACCAAGGACGGAACCGGCAGCGTTGGCAGCGGCTACGATGGATCCGGCGGCATTGGCTACTGCGGCAATGGAACCAGCATGAGATGGGGCTACAGCGATGGAACCTGCAGAGGATGGGTTGGCGACGATAGATCCGGCAGAAGATGGAGCGGCTACGATAGATCCAGCAGAAGATGGGTTGGCAACAATGGATCCAGCATGGGATGGGGCGGCAACGATGGAACCAGCGGCACTAGGGGCGGCGGCGATAGAACCAGCTGCAGTTGGGGCGGCAACAAGAGATCCTGCGGCGCTGGGGGCGGCATAAAGGGATCCGGCGGCAGTTGGAGCAGCGACGAGGGATCCGGCAGCGACTGCTGGAGCGATGAGTCCACCGGCGGCAACGGCTGGAGCGATGAGTCCACCCGCTGCGACGGCTGGAGCGACGAGACCATGGCCGGCCCAAGCACCCCATCCATGGCCGAGACTCCTCTTGTACCTCTGCTCAGGCTCAAAGGCCACGACTACTCCAGCGAGAAACAGGCAAACCTATAAATCCATAAAGATCAAATTTGAAATATAAATCTATATTTGTTTTTTAAAGAAATTAACTTGGAAATTTTAGACTCTGTTATTGTAATGACTGTTTACGTTGCATGGCATTTATCGCTACTATAATTTACGTTATCCCTCCTCGACTACTTACTAAGAAGGTCTTCATGTCTAGTGCTGCTGATCCACTGCCTCAGGTAACTATGCCACTTTGAGCAGACCTTACAGTTTATATAGTCCGTTAAGGCCTTGGCCAGGAGGAAGGGCGTGCTATAATACCGGTCCGGCAATCAAGTTCGATCTATTGACGTTCATAATATTGGGGCACTATCATACTTTTATCGAAAAGAATTTATTTGTATAATCAACATAAAAAATAAAATATGAATGATTATTGTAGACGGCTGATATCTGATTTCTTATTTATGTTTTTTGGGAAAAGATTAGTCGTCAGAAAATTATTCTCATTCTCGACCAGACGTTTGATAAGAATTATATTATGGTAGAAACCAAAAAATTTGTAGTATTGGTTTGTTCGAATCGTGACCTTCACTTCTTGGAAGTTTGATCCCTAAAAGTGTAGTGGTAAGTCTTATTAGTCTTATTGTGTAGTGGATATGTCTTATTCGAACACGATTTTCGAACTTATCTTCTGGTATTAACAATGTAGATCCTTCCTTGTATCTTACCAGCGAACCCAATTCGGATAATTGGACGTACGGATAATCGATGCTCTACCGTATTTGTCTTTATATAAGTATTTATATTTTCCAAAGATTATAAAATCAAAAAGAAGGAAAAAAATAATACATATATTTGCCAATTTAGTAATGAATATTGGAAATAGTTCCTTGCTATCTATGTCACGTTATTGCATTCACTTGAAAAAATAAGAATGGATTAATACAACGAATTTTAAAATTTTATTTTAATCTTGTACTAAATTTGAAATTTTTAACAACTACTTAGCGGTTTCAGATCCTTTTCAGTACTCTAATCCAAGAAATCTAAAACCAGACCTAAAAAAATTATAATAAAAATATTTTCAGTTTTAACACTCTTCTTCTGTAGTAATTATAATTTATAGAAATCTGTTTATAGACAAACTTGTAATTTGGGGGGGGGGTTAGTTCTTTATACTGACACACGCTGTTATGTAAATACATTTTTGTTATGTACCTATTAATTAAAAAAAAAATTGTTTTACAGAAAATTTGTTATATTGGTTTCATTTTATTCTGAAACTATTTCCAAAACCACAACAAGTAAATGCATTTTTTTTTTTTTGGAAAATAGGTATGAATGATTATTACGGATGGCAAAAAGATTTTTAAAAGGGTATATTTTTTTGTTTATAACAATTCTTAATTCTTGAAATCCTACAGCTACTTGGTCCAGTCTCCGGTCCGTTCCTATTTTGATATCTGACATTTTCGGGAATGATTAATGTCGTTTTGTTTTTTACGCGTAATAATTACCTTCCTGTATCTATGTATAAAATATTAATCTTAAATAACATTAATTGACCTTATATTTATGGGCGAGAAAATGGTATGGGCGGAGGAGTTGTTTAAGGCGGAGGAGGATGTTTTAAAATAGGGTTGATCTATTTATTTAAAACCAATGTTTGAACCCATTATGCAGGTCTTCTTCAGGACTGGAGATACAAGTTACGAACTAATTAATATATAAGTATCATATTAATACATAAGTGGAAAAATTCCAACTAAAAACCTTAAGTCTCTAAACTAAAACAGGAAATTAAAAATACCTGTCCAATGTTTCGCCTATTCAGGCATCCAATATTTGTCTTCTGTTCTTGTGTTGTTTGTTACTATTACTTATTTTATTTTGTTTTCCTGTTGGGTTTTTTTGGGGGGTTTGGTGAATGTATATTGATGTTTCAAATCTGGTGTATTTATCAGCTGTTTTTATCTAACCTTAGCCAGCTGGGAATCTAGTAACCTTCCCTATGATTCAGTAGTTGTATTTGAGCCTTGGAGGTGGTGGGATGTGTGTTTTTTGGGTGCATTATTCATCTTTTGGTTTGCTATTATTCTCTTTCTGCCCTGAGGATGCCTGAATAGGCGAGATATTGGACAGGTATTTTTAATTTCCTGTTTTAGTTTAGAGACTTAAGGTTTTTAGTTGGAATTTTTCCACTTATGTATTAACATTTATTTGATGTCTCTGTTGAGCGTCCCCTTTTTCAATATATAAGTAACATATTAATAATTGTAAAGAAAATCTGTGGATCAAGTTAAACATATAAATAATGATATTGGAGTAAACCAGATACAAAAGTATGGATGACTAATACTTTAAAATAAAGTAAAGCTCATCAAATTAAAAGATATTCTGTCCTCCTGAATCGCCTACGCAGTGTGAGGAAAAATTCTGAACAGCCCTCTCCAGCTCTCCCGGTCTTCTACAAACTGTGCTCTTCTGTTACACTGGAGTCCTCAGTTTTCAAAATCCTTCCTCACCTCTTCTTCCCAACTTTTCACAGGTCGTCCTCTTCTCCGTTTTCATCCACTTTGGCAATGTAGGTCTCGCTAGCGATTCTATTAGGAATACACTGCAGGAGGTGTCCGAGCCATTTCAGTCGGTTATCATAAAATAAAGGTATAAAACTTTATTACATAAAATAAAATTTATGAGCTACAACAATATAATACAATAAATTAATATCTTAATATAATGATGAATAAAATATTAATTTCTGTAGAAACTGTTTTAGGGTAGCTACGCTATCTTGTGTCTTTTAGCTTTTATAAATTTGAGGAGTCTGAAAGAGAAACAAGTACACAATTTCTGACATTACTAGTTTTTATTTGGGCAGGTTTAATTTTGTATGTGTTAAATAACAAAGAGTTTAGAGATATTTCTATATTTCCTTAGAGACGTTGTTCTTGACCGTCGCTATGCAAGAAGATGTATCGGGTTTATTCGATTTGGCAGTTTTTCCATACCAATTTAGGGCCCATCATCGTCGACATTAAGAAGCTGATTGTGGCCAACAAAGATCACCCGAGTGTTAAATTCAATCAGATCCGTTAACATTTTTTCTGGAATCCAACTGCTAGAAGTTAATAACGCACTTAGAGAGTAACTACTCATTACAATTAATGAAATTATTATTTTTATAATTACTATGTTCATTTTTATTAGGCTTTAAATAAAATAATTGTGTGATATATATCTATATAGTGTAGTCCAAATTAAATGTTTGTATTCAATACCATCTGTTGCTCTTAGGTTCATAAATATAATATTACTACTTTATTAGATGTACTCAAATTATATAAATATATTGAATCATGATTTGAGTCATTTACAGAAGAACTCATATAATGTTCTATAAGTTCCTTCAACATTCAGGATCGATTCGAATCATCGAAATATTCATTTCTTTAGGTAATTAATATTTAGTTTATTTCCTCCTCTTCGTCATATTTTATATTCAAGCTTGTATCTTTCTAGAATAGGTAGGTTTGTTATATCCGGAATGATGACACTGATAAGGTTTGAACTATTAAGAATAAGAAAAAGATTAAGATTTGATAAAGTTTATTTTGTACACATCAGTCATTATTATATACAGCTTCCTTGCTAATAATTTACTAGTGGTGACCATGAGCCCATCCATTACCAGCCCATCCGTTTCCAGCAGCCCATCCATTTCCGGCCCATCCATTTCCAGCCCATCCATTTCCAGCCCATCCATTGCCGGCCCATCCATTGCCAGCCCAAACATTACCTGCCAATCCATGTCCACCAAGGACGGAACCGGCAGCGTTGGCAGCGGCTACGATGGATCCGGCGGCATTGGCTGCTGCGGCAATGGAACCAGCATGAGATGGGGCTACAGCGATGGAACCTGCAGAGGATGGGTTGGCGACGATAGATCCGGCAGAAGATGGAGCGGCTACGATAGATCCAGCAGAAGATGGGTTGGCAACAATGGATCCAGCGTGGGATGGGGCGGCAACGATGGAACCAGCGGCACTAAGGCCGGCGGCGATAGAACCAGCTGCAGTTGGGGCGGCAACAAGAGATCCTGCGGCGCTGGGGGCGGCATAAAGGGATCCGGCGGCAGTTGGAGCAGCGACGAGGGATCCGGCAGCGACTGCTGGAGCGATGAGTCCACCGGCGGCAACGGCTGGAGCGATGAGTCCACCCGCTGCGACGGCTGGAGCGACGAGACCATGGCCGGCCCAAGCACCCCATCCATGGCCGAGACTCCTCTTGTACCTCTGCTCAGGCTCAAAGGCCACGACTACTCCAGCGAGAAACAGGCAAACCTATAAATCCATAAAGATCAAATTTGAAATATAAATCTATATTTGTTTTTTAAAGAAATTAACTTGGAAATTTTAGACTCTGTTATTGTAATGACTGTTTACGTTGCATGGCATTTATCGCTACTATAATTTACGTTATCCCTCCTCGACTACTTACTAAGAAGGTCTTCATGTCTAGTGCTGCTGATCCACTGCCTCAGGTAACTATGCCACTTTGAGCAGACCTTACAGTTTATATAGTCCGTTAAGGCCTTGGCCAGGAGGAAGGGCGTGCTATATTACCGGTCCGGCAATCAAGTTCGATCTATTGACGTTCATAATATTGGGGCACTATCATACTTTTATCGAAAAGCATTTATTTGTATAACCAACATAAAAAATAAAATATGAATGATTATTGTAGACGGCTGATATCTGATTTCTTATTTATGTTTTTTGGGAAAAGATTATTCGTCAGAAAATTATTCTCATTCTCGACCAGGCGTTTGATAAGAATTATATTATGGTAGAAACCAAAAAATTTGTAGTATTGGTTTGTTCGAATCGTGACCTTCACTTCTTGGAAGTTTGATCCCTAAAAGTGTAGTGGTAAGTCTTATTAGTCTTATTGTGTAGTGGATATGTCTTATTCGAACACGATTTTCGAACTTATCTTCTGGTATTAACAATGTAGATCCTTCCTTGTATCTTACCAGCGAACCCAATTCGGATAATTGGACGTACGGATAATCGATGCCCTACCGTATTTGTCTTTATATAAGTATTTATATTTTCCAAAGATTATAAAATCAAAAAGAAGGAAAAAAATAATACATATATTTGCCAATTTAGTAATGTAAATTGGAAATAGTTCCTTGCTATCTATGTCACGTTATTGCATTCACTTGAAAAAATAAGAATGGATTAATACAACGAATTTTAAAATTTTATTTTAATCTTGTACTAAATTTGAAATTTTTAACAACTACTTAGCGGTTTCAGATCCTTTTCAGTACTCTAATCCAAGAAATCTAAAACCAGACCTAAAAAAATTATAATAAAAATATTTTCAGTTTTAACACTCTTCTTCTGTAGTAATTATAATTTATAGAAATCTGTTTATAGACAAACTTGTAATTTGGGGGGGGGGGGTTAGTTCTTTATACTGACACACGCTGTTATGTAAATACATTTTTGTTATGTACCTATTAATTAAAAAAAAAAATTGTTTTACAGATTATTTGTTATATTGGTTTCATTTTATTCTGAAACTATTTCCAAAACCACAACAAGTAAATGCATTTTTTTTTTTTTGGAAAATAGGTATGAATGATTATTACGGATGGCAAAAAGATTTTTAAAAGGGTATATTTTTTTGTTTATAACAATTCTTAATTCTTGAAATCCTACAGCTACTTGGTCCAGTCTCCGGTCCGTTACTATTTTGATATCTGACATTTTCGGGAATGATTAATGTCGTTTTGTTTTTTACGCGTAATAATTACCTTCCTGTATCTATGTATAAAATATTAATCTTAAATAACATTAATTGACCTTATATTTATGGGCGAGAAATTGGTATGGGCGGGGGAGTTGTTTAAGGCGGAGGAGGATGTTTTAAAATAGGGTTGATTTATTTATTTAAAACCAATGTTTGAACCCATTATGCAGGTCTTCTTCAGGACTGGATATACAAGTTACGAACTAATTAATATATAAGTAACATATTAATACATAAGTGGAAAAATTCCAACTAAAAACCTTAAGTCTCTAAACTAAAACAGGAAATTAAAAATACCTGTCCAATGTTTCGCCTATTCAGGCATCCAATATTTGTCTTCTGTTCTTGTGTTGTTTGTTACTATTACTTATTTTATTTTGTTTTCCTGTTGGGTTTTTTTGGGGGGTTCGGTGAATGTATATTGATGTTTCAAATCTGGTGTATTTATCAGCTGTTTTTATCTAACCTTAGCCAGCTGGGAATCTAGTAACCTTCCCTATGATTCAGTAGTTGTATTTGAGCCTTGGAGGTGGTGGGATGTTTTTTTTTTGGGTGCATTATTCATCTTTTGGTTTTCTACTATTCTCTTTCTGCTCTGAGGATGCCTGAATAGGCGAGATATTGGACAGGTATTTTTAATTTCCTGTTTTAGTTTAGAGACTTAAGGTTTTTAGTTGGAATTTTTCCACTTATGTATTAACATATATTTGATGTCTCTGTTGAGCGTTCCCTTTTTCAATATATATTTTGTGGAAAACCATAAGTCCACTGGTTTTTTATAAATTCTCTTTTTTTCTTGCACTTTTACTTTCATTTTTCATATAGTTTTTTGTCTTCTGTTCTTGTGTTGTTTGTTACTATTATTTATTTTATTTTGTTTTCCTGTTGGGTTTTTTTGGGGGGTTTGGTGAATGTATATTGATGTTTCAAATCTGGTGTATTTATCAGCTGTTTTTATCTAACCTTAGCCAGCTGAGAATCTAGTAACCTTCCCTATGATTCAGTAGTTGTATTTGAGCCTTGGAGGTGGTGGGATGTTTTTTTTTTGGGTGCATTATTCATCTTTTGGTTTTCTATTATTCTCTTTCTGCTCTGAGGATGCCTGAATAGGCGAGATATTGGACAGGTATTTTTAATTTCCCGTTTTAGTTTAGAGACTTTAGGTTTTTAGTTGGAATTTTTCCACTTATGTATTAACATTTATTTGATGTCTCTGTTGAGCGTTCCCTTTTTCAATATATAAGTAACATATTAATAATTGTAAAGAAAATCTGTGGATCAAGTAAAACATATAAATGATGATATTGGAGTAAACCAGATACAAAAGTATGGATGACTAATACTTTAAAATAAAGTAAAGCTCATCAAAGTAAAAGATATTCTGTCCTCCTGAATCGCCTACGCAGTGTGAGGAAAAATTCTGAACAGCCCTCTCCAGTTCTCCCGGTCTTCTACAAACTGTGCTCTTCTGTTACACTGGAGTCCTAATTTTTCAAAATCCTTCCTCACCTCTTCTTCCCAACTTTTCACAGGTCGTCCTCTTCTCCGTTTTTCATCCACTTTGGCAATGTAGGTCTCGCTAGCGATTCTATTAGGAATACACTGCAGGAGGTGTCCGAGCCATTTCAGTCGGTTATCATAAAATAAAGGTATATAACTTTATTTCATAAAATAAAATTTATGTGCTACAACAATATAATACAATAAATTAATATCTTAATATAATGATGAATAAAATATTAATTTCTGTAGAAACTGTTTTGGGGTAGCTACGCTATCTTGTGTCTTTTAGCTTTTATAAATTTGAGGAGTCTGAAAGAAAAACAAGTACACAATTTCTGACATTACTAGTTTTTAGTTGGGCAGGTTTAATTTTGGATGTGTTAAATAACAAAGAGTTTAGAGATATTTCTATATTTCCTTAGAGATGTTGTTCTTGACCGACGCTATGCAAGAAGATGTATCGGGTTTATTCGATTTGGCAGTTTTTCCATACCAATTTAGGGCCCATCATCGTCGACATTAAGAAGCTGATTGTGGCCAACAAAGATCACCCGAGTGTTAAATTCAATCAGATCCGTTAACATTTTTTCTGGAATACAACTGCTAGGAGTTAATAACGCACTTAGAGAGTAACTACTCATTACAATTAATGAAATTATTATTTTTATAATTACTATGTTCATTTTTATTAGGCTTTAAATAAAATAATTGTGTGATATATATCTATATAGTGTAGTCCAAATTAAATGTTTGTATTCAATACCATCTGTTGCTCTTAGGTTCATAAATATAATATTACTACTTTATTAGATGTACTCAAATTATATAAATATATTGAATCATGATTTGAGTCATTTACAGGAGAACTCATATAATGTTCTATAAGTTCCTTCAACATTCAGGATCGATTCGAATCATCGAAATATTCATTTCTTTAGGTAATTAATATTTAGTTTATTTCCTCCTCTTCGTCATATTTTATATTCAAGCTTGTATCTTTCTAGAATAGGTGGGTTTGTTATATCCGGAATGATGACACTGATAAGGTTTGAACTATTAAGAATAAGAAAAAGATTAAGATTTGATAAAGTTTATTTTGTACACATCAGTCATTATTATATACAGCTTCCTTGCTAATAATTTACTAGTGGT
Source organism: Troilus luridus (assembly GCA_964056705.1). NCBI lineage: Eukaryota > Metazoa > Arthropoda > Insecta > Hemiptera > Pentatomidae > Troilus > Troilus luridus. Next base: position 52,513,378 of record OZ057415.1, on the reverse strand, counting down.
GACCATGAGCCCATCCATTACCAGCCCATCCGTTTCCAGCAGCCCATCCATTTCCGGCCAATCCATTTCCAGCCCATCCATTTCCAGCCCATCCATTTCCGGCCCATCCATTGCCAGCCCAAACATTACCTGCCAATCCATGTCCACCAAGGACGGAACCGGCAGCGTTGGCAGCGGCTACGATGGATCCGGCGGCATTGGCTGCTGCGGCAATGGAACCAGCATGAGATGGGGCTACAGCGATGGAACCTGCAGAGGATGGGTTGGCGACGATAGATCCGGCAGAAGATGGAGCGGCTACGATAGATCCAGCAGAAGATGGGTTGGCAACAATGGATCCAGCGTGGGATGGGGCGGCAACGATGGAACCAGCGGCACTAGGGGCGGCGGCGATAGAACCAGCTGCAGTTGGGGCGGCAACAAGAGATCCTGCGGCGCTGGGGGCGGCATAAAGGGATCCGGCGGCAGTTGGAGCAGCGACGAGGGATCCGGCAGCGACTGCTGGAGCGATGAGTCCACCGGCGGCAACGGCTGGAGCGATGAGTCCACCGGCAGCGACGGCTGGAGCGACGAGACCATGGCCGGCCCAAGCACCCCATCCATGGCCGAGACTCCTCTTGTACCTCTGCTCAGGCTCAAAGGCCACGACTACTCCAGCGAGAAACAGGCAAACCTATAAATCCATAAAGATCAAATTTGAAATATAAATCTATATTTGTTTTTTAAAGAAATTAACTTGGAAATTTTAGACTCTGTTATTGTAATGGCTGTTTACGTTGCATGGCATTTATCGCTTCTATAATATACGTTATCCCTCCTCGACTACTTACTAAGAAGGTCTTCATGTCTAGTGCTACTGATCCACTGCCTCAGGTAACTATGCCACTTTGAGCAGACCTTACAGTTTATATAGTCCGTTAAGGCCTTGGCCAGGAGGAAGGGCGTGCTATAATACCGGTCCGGCAATCAAGTTCGATCTATTGACGTTCATAATATTGGGGCACTATCATACTTTTATTGAAAAGCATTGATTTGTATAACCAACATAAAAAAGAAAATGTGAATGATTATTGTTGACGGCTGATATCTGATTTCTTATTTATGTTTTTTGGTAAAAGATTATTCGTCAGAAAATTATTCTCATTCTCGACCACACGTTTGATAAAAATTATCTTTGGCGTGCCTCGTCTTCCAGAAGTTTAAAACTTTTTTTTTTTTAAATAATAATAATAAAAATAATAGATGATTAACTACTCCAAAACAATTCATAAAATTGATCAAGCATGATTACATCATTTTTTTCTTGATATAATTGGATTGAGTGGCTAGTTAAGTTTATTATTATGTGGTTTTAAAATTGATTTGATTGATAGTTACAACTGCATTATATGTAATAGTACATGTAAATATTATTTCTTCGTTATATAAAACAGTATTAAATTAAGGCAAAGGATACTACCCTCTGGCAGTATTCAACACAAATTTAGTTGAGGCCATAGGGATCTTTATAGACGCCTCGGAAGATTATTGGGAATTGAAGTAAAACTAGTGGGTTTGAGTGGCAATAGGTATCATGCCTTGAGTATGGGAATCTTTTATTAAAAAAAAAAATAATAATACGCTAACCAATAAGATAAAATTTATCCACACCAAAAAACATTTATTGTTAAGTAAGCATGTAGTTAATTCAAAAATATGTTCGGATATAGCAAGATTTATGGTAGGAACCAAAAAAGTTGTAGTTTTGGTTTGCTCCAATCGTGACTTCCTCTTCTTGGAAGTTTGATTCCTAAAAGTGTAGTGGGATGTCTTATTGGTTATTTGTTGTTTCTAAGTCACTTTATTGCATTTACTTGAAAAAAAAAAAGGAATGGATTAATACAACGAATTTTAAAATCTTATTTTAATCTTGTACTAAATTTGAAATTTTTAACAACTACTTAGCGGTTTCAGATCCTATTCAGTACTCTAATCCAAGAAATCTAAAACCAGACCTAAAAAAATTATTATAAAAATATTTTCAGTGTTAACACTCTTCTTCTGTAGTAATTATAATTTATAGAAATCTGTTTATAGACAAATTTGTAATTTGGGGGGGGGGGGGGTTCAGTTCTTTATACTGAAACACGCTGTTATGTAAATACATTTTTTTAAATATTAATTTCTAAAAAAAATTGTTTTACAGAAAATTTGTTGTATTGGTTTCATTTTATTCTGAAACTATTTCCAAAACCACAACATTAAATGTGTTTGTTTTTTTTTGAAAATAAGTATGAATTATTATTACGGATGACAAAAAGATTTTTAAAAGGGTATAATTTTTGTTTTTAATAATTCTTAACTTTTGAAATCCTATTGCTACTTGGCCCAGTCTCCGATTCGTTGCTGTTTTGATATCTGACATTTTCGGAATGACTAATGATGTTTTGTTATTTACGATTAATAGTAATGAGGGAATTACCTCCCTGTATCTATGTATAAAATATTAATCTCAAATAACATCAATTGACCTTATAATTGTGGGCGAGAAAATGGTATGGGCGGAGGAGTTAGAATGAATGTTTTAAAATAGGGTTGATTTATTTAAAACCAATGTTTGGACCCATATTGCCGATCTTCTTCAGGACTGGATTTACAAGTTACGAACTAATTAATATATAAGTAACATATAAGAAATTGTAAAGAAAAACTGTGGATCAAGTAAAACATATAAATAATGATGTTGGAGTAACCTAGGTACAAAAGTGTGGATGAGTTATATTGTAAAATAAAGTAAACGTCATCAAGGTAAAGGATATTCTGTCCTCCTGAATCGCCTACGCAGTGTGAGGAGGAATTCTGAACAGCCCTCTCCAGCTCTCCCGGTCTTCCACAAGCTGTGGCTGTTCTGTTACACTGGAGTCCTAATTTTTCAAAATCCTTCCTCACCTCTTCTTCCTTACCTCTTCTTCCCAACTTTTCACAGGTCGTCCTCTTCTCCGTTTTTCATCCACTTTGGCTATGTAGGTCTCGCTAGCGATTCTATTAGGAATCATCCGCAGGAGGTGTCCGAGCCATTTCAGTCGGTTATCATAAAATAAAGGTATATAACTTTATTTCATAAAATAAAATTTATGTGCTACAACAATATAATACAATAAATTAATACCTAAATATAATGATGAATAAAATATTAATTTCTGTACAAACTGTTTGGGTGTTGCTACACTATCTTGTGTCTTTTAGTTTTTATAAATTCGAGGAGGCTGAAAGAAAAATAACTACACAATTTCTGAGATTACCAGTTTTTAGTTGGGCAGCTTTAATTTTGAATGTGCTAAATAACAAAGAGTTTAGAGATATTTCTATATTTCCTTAGAGATGTTGTTCTTGACCGACGCTATGCAAGAAGATGTATCGGGTTTATTCGATTTGGCAGTTTTTCCATACCAATTTAGGGCCCATCATCGTCGACATTAAGAAGCTGATTGTGGCCAACAAAGATCACCCGAGTGTTAAATTCAATCAGATCCGTTAACATTTTTTCTGGAATACAACTGCTAGGAGTTAATAACGCACTTAGAGAGTAACTACTCATTACAATTAATGAAATTATTATTTTTATAATTACTATGTTCATTTTTATTAGGCTTTAAATAAAATAATTGTGTGATATATATCTATATAGTGTAGTCCAAATTAAATGTTTGTATTCAATACCATCTGTTGCTCTTAGGTTCATAAATATAATATTACTACTTTATTAGATGTACTCAAATTATATAAATATATTGAATCATGATTTGAGTCATTTACAGGAGAACTCATATAATGTTCTATAAGTTCCTTCAACATTCAGGATCGATTCGAATCATCGAAATATTCATTTCTTTAGGTAATTAATATTTAGTTTATTTCCTCCTCTTCGTCATATTTTATATTCAAGCTTGTATCTTTCTAGAATAGGTGGGTTTGTTATATCCGGAATGATGACACTGATAAGGTTTAAACTATTAAGAATAAGAAAAAGATTAAGATTTGATAAAGTTTATTTTGTACACATCAGTCATTATTATATACAGCTTCCTTGCTAATAATTTACTAGTGGTGACCATGAGCCCATCCATTACCAGCCCATCCGTTTCCAGCAGCCCATCCATTTCCGGCCAATCCATTTCCAGCCCATCCATTTCCAGCCCATCCATTTCCGGCCCATCCATTGCCAGCCCAAACATTACCTGCCAATCCATGTCCACCAAGGACGGAACCGGCAGCGTTGGCAGCGGCTACGATGGATCCGGCGGCATTGGCTGCTGCGGCAATGGAACCAGCATGAGATGGGGCTACAGCGATGGAACCTGCAGAGGATGGGTTGGCGACGATAGATCCGGCAGAAGATGGAGCGGCTACGATAGATCCAGCAGAAGATGGGTTGGCAACAATGGATCCAGCGTGGGATGGGGCGGCAACGATGGAACCAGCGGCACTAGGGGCGGCGGCGATAGAACCAGCTGCAGTTGGGGCGGCAACAAGAGATCCTGCGGCGCTGGGGGCGGCATAAAGGGATCCGGCGGCAGTTGGAGCAGCGACGAGGGATCCGGCAGCGACTGCTGGAGCGATGAGTCCACCGGCGGCAACGGCTGGAGCGATGAGTCCACCGGCAGCGACGGCTGGAGCGACGAGACCATGGCCGGCCCAAGCACCCCATCCATGGCCGAGACTCCTCTTGTACCTCTGCTCAGGCTCAAAGGCCACGACTACTCCAGCGAGAAACAGGCAAACCTATAAATCCATAAAGATCAAATTTGAAATATAAATCTATATTTGTTTTTTAAAGAAATTAACTTGGAAATTTTAGACTCTGTTATTGTAATGGCTGTTTACGTTGCATGGCATTTATCGCTTCTATAATATACGTTATCCCTCCTCGACTACTTACTAAGAAGGTCTTCATGTCTAGTGCTACTGATCCACTGCCTCAGGTAACTATGCCACTTTGAGCAGACCTTACAGTTTATATAGTCCGTTAAGGCCTTGGCCAGGAGGAAGGGCGTGCTATAATACCGGTCCGGCAATCAAGTTCGATCTATTGACGTTCATAATATTGGGGCACTATCATACTTTTATTGAAAAGCATTGATTTGTATAACCAACATAAAAAAGAAAATGTGAATGATTATTGTTGACGGCTGATATCTGATTTCTTATTTATGTTTTTTGGTAAAAGATTATTCGTCAGAAAATTATTCTCATTCTCGACCACACGTTTGATAAAAATTATCTTTGGCGTGCCTCGTCTTCCAGAAGTTTAAAACTTTTTTTTTTTTAAATAATAATAATAAAAATAATAGATGATTAACTACTCCAAAACAATTCATAAAATTGATCAAGCATGATTACATCATTTTTTTCTTGATATAATTGGATTGAGTGGCTAGTTAAGTTTATTATTATGTGGTTTTAAAATTGATTTGATTGATAGTTACAACTGCATTATATGTAATAGTACATGTAAATATTATTTCTTCGTTATATAAAACAGTATTAAATTAAGGCAAAGGATACTACCCTCTGGCAGTATTCAACACAAATTTAGTTGAGGCCATAGGGATCTTTATAGACGCCTCGGAAGATTATTGGGAATTGAAGTAAAACTAGTGGGTTTGAGTGGCAATAGGTATCATGCCTTGAGTATGGGAATCTTTTATTAAAAAAAAAAATAATAATACGCTAACCAATAAGATAAAATTTATCCACACCAAAAAACATTTATTGTTAAGTAAGCATGTAGTTAATTCAAAAATATGTTCGGATATAGCAAGATTTATGGTAGGAACCAAAAAAGTTGTAGTTTTGGTTTGCTCCAATCGTGACTTCCTCTTCTTGGAAGTTTGATTCCTAAAAGTGTAGTGGGATGTCTTATTGGTTATTTGTTGTTTCTAAGTCACTTTATTGCATTTACTTGAAAAAAAAAAAGGAATGGATTAATACAACGAATTTTAAAATCTTATTTTAATCTTGTACTAAATTTGAAATTTTTAACAACTACTTAGCGGTTTCAGATCCTATTCAGTACTCTAATCCAAGAAATCTAAAACCAGACCTAAAAAAATTATTATAAAAATATTTTCAGTGTTAACACTCTTCTTCTGTAGTAATTATAATTTATAGAAATCTGTTTATAGACAAATTTGTAATTTGGGGGGGGGGGGGTTCAGTTCTTTATACTGAAACACGCTGTTATGTAAATACATTTTTTTAAATATTAATTTCTAAAAAAAATTGTTTTACAGAAAATTTGTTGTATTGGTTTCATTTTATTCTGAAACTATTTCCAAAACCACAACATTAAATGTGTTTGTTTTTTTTTGAAAATAAGTATGAATTATTATTACGGATGACAAAAAGATTTTTAAAAGGGTATAATTTTTGTTTTTAATAATTCTTAACTTTTGAAATCCTATTGCTACTTGGCCCAGTCTCCGATTCGTTGCTGTTTTGATATCTGACATTTTCGGAATGACTAATGATGTTCTGTTATTTACGATTAATAGTAATGAGGGAATTACCTCCCTGTATCTATGTATAAAATATTAATCTCAAATAACATTAATTGACCTTATAATTGTGGGCGAGAAAATGGTATGGGCGGAGGAGTTAGAATGAATGTTTTAAAATAGGGTTGATTTATTTAAAACCAATGTTTGGACCCATATTGCCGATCTTCTTCAGGACTGGATTTACAAGTTACGAACTAATTAATATATAAGTAACATATAAGAAATTGTAAAGAAAAACTGTGGATCAAGTAAAACATATAAATAATGATGTTGGAGTAACCTAGGTACAAAAGTGTGGATGAGTTATATTGTAAAATAAAGTAAACGTCATCAAGGTAAAGGATATTCTGTCCTCCTGAATCGCCTACGCAGTGTGAGGAGGAATTCTGAACAGCCCTCTCCAGCTCTCCCGGTCTTCCACAAGCTGTGGCTGTTCTGTTACACTGGAGTCCTAATTTTTCAAAATCCTTCCTCACCTCTTCTTCCTTACCTCTTCTTCCCAACTTTTCACAGGTCGTCCTCTTCTCCGTTTTTCATCCACTTTGGCTATGTAGGTCTCGCTAGCGATTCTATTAGGAATCATCCGCAGGAGGTGTCCGAGCCATTTCAGTCGGTTATCATAAAATAAAGGTATATAACTTTATTTCATAAAATAAAATTTATGTGCTACAACAATATAATACAATAAATTAATACCTAAATATAATGATGAATAAAATATTAATTTCTGTACAAACTGTTTGGGTGTTGCTACACTATCTTGTGTCTTTTAGTTTTTATAAATTCGAGGAGGCTGAAAGAAAAATAACTACACAATTTCTGAGATTACCAGTTTTTAGTTGGGCAGCTTTAATTTTGAATGTGCTAAATAACAAAGAGTTTAGAAATATTTCTGTATTTCCTTGGAGAACATTGTTCTTGACCGACGCAATGCAAGAAGATGTATCGGGTTTAATCGAATTGACAGTATTTCCATGCCAATTTAGAGCCCATCACCGTCCACATTAAGAAGCTGATTGTGGCCAACAAAGATCTCCCGACCGTTAAATTAAATCAGATCCGTAAAGAGACATCCTAATTAAATCGTTGGTAACGCACCTAAAGAGTTACTACTCGTTACAATTAATGAAATTTTTATTTTCATAATTACTATTTTACTTTGTATTAAGTTTTAAATAAAATAATTGTGTGATATATATCTATATAGTGTAGTCCAAATTAAATGTTTGTATTCAATATCATCTGTTGCTCTTAGGGTCTTAAATATAATATTACTACTTTAATAGATGTACTCAAATTATATAAATATATTGAATCATGATTTGAGTCATTTATAGAATAACTCATATAATGTTCTATAAGTTTCTTCAACATTCAGGATCAATTCGAATCATTGAAATATTCATTTCTTTAGGTAATTAGTTTTTAGTTTATTTCCTTCTCTTCGTCATATTTTATATTCGTTCCAATCTTTCTAAAATAGGTAGGTTTGTTATATCCGGAGTGATGACACTGATAAGGTTTGACCTATTAAGAATAAGAAAAGGATTGAGATTTGATAAAGTTTATTTTGTACACATCAGTCATTATTATATACAGTTTCCTTGCTAATAATTTACTAATGGTGACCATGAGCCCATCCATTTCCAGCCCATCCGTTTCCAGCAGCCCATCCATTTCCGGCCCATCCATTTCCAGCCCATCCATTTCCAGCCCATCCATTTCCAGCCCAACCATTGCCAGCCCATCCATTGCCAGCCCAAACATTACCTGCCAATCCATGTCCACCAAGGACGGAACCGGCAGCGTTGGCAGCGGCTACGATGGATCCGGCGGCATTGGCTGCTGCGGCAATGGAACCAGCATGAGATGGGGCTACAGCGATGGAACCTGCAGAGGATGGGTTGGCGACGATAGATCCGGCAGAAGATGGAGCGGCTACGATAGATCCAGCAGAAGATGGGTTGGCAACAATGGATCCAGCGTGGGATGGGGCGGCAACGATGGAACCAGCGGCACTAGGGGCGGCGGCGATAGAACCAGCTGCAGTTGGGGCGGCAACAAGAGATCCTGCGGCGCTGGGGGCGGCATAAAGGGACCCGGCGGCAGTTGGAGCAGCGACGAGGGATCCGGCAGCGACTGCTGGAGCGATGAGTCCACCGGCGGCAACGGCTGGAGCGATGAGTCCACCGGCAGCGACGGCTGGAGCGACCAATCCATGAGCAGCTACTCCTGGAGCGACGAGACCATGGCCGGCCCAACCACCCCATCCATGGCCAAGGCTCCTCTTGTTCCTTTGCTCAGGCTCAAAGGCCACGGCTACTCCAGCGAGAAACAGGCAAAACTACAAACAGAAAAAAACATTGATTCATTATAATCAGTGGAATTAAAAATTCAATCAATGTATCGAAAGACATGATATCACACTGTGCTACTGTAAGTTTGCCGTTAGTATAATTATTTTATGTTTACGTCACACTTACTAAGAAGGTCTTCATGGCTAGTGCTACTGCAGGCTTGCTGTAGGTAACTATACTCCTTCCAGTAGACCTAGCAGTATATATAGCCCGCTTGGGCCTTGACAAGGTGGAAGGGTGCTCTACTAAAATACCGGTTCACCGCCTCAGTTCGTTGTGTTGAAGTATTATTATATTTTTAGAACAACATTAATTGGTATTTATAACTGTAAATAATATCTGAATTCTCATTTTAAGAAGGTTGGTAATTGATTTATAATTTAAGTTTATATTCGCAAGAAAATTATTCTAAATTTTAAGTTCAAACTTCTTTTTTTAAATAAAAACGTGTGAATAAATAATTATATTTTAGGGATAAAGTAAAGATTTAAAAAATGGATGAAAGCCGTTTAACAGGGTTTATTCTTCCGTTTAATATATTTTTATAACATCCTTATTTATTCCTTCTTGGGCCTTTCTTCGAGTTTTATTTTTTGATAAAATCTTTTTATAACTGAATGTTGAGGGTTTTTCTTTTTTATTACTTTTAGGAATGGCTCCTTGACAACTTAATAATGAATGAACTTATATTACGTATTACTTACGTGTACTTAATTTCATATTTCCGTGGATTAAAAAAAAAAAAATAATTTTATGCTATGGATATTTTACTATTAAAACTATTTGCGATTTTTTAATCTTCATTGAGGTTTGAAAATGTAAAATGAGCTGTTTACGCTATAGAAGCTTTAGAAAAGATAATTATTATAATTATTTATATATTATATCAGAATTTGTATGTATTAATTTATATATATTATAAAGAATTTATGAAGTACTAAGGAAACCATATATTAGTAAAAACACGAGTCTTACTCGAACTCTTGTGTCACAATATCCCTTCATTCGCCCGGTGATTCGATAGAAATTACTTACAAATAAAATCCTTGGGGATTGTTCCTATAATGTCTTTCGGTGTAAGTATTGCCTGATTGAAACAGTGCAGTTTTTAAAAGGTCATGGCTCCGCACTAGCAAAGAATGTTGTTATTAATTTCTTCTCCTATGTTCAGTATGAAATATCTTTCGCAAGCTTCATCTTCGATTAACAGATTTAAAAATCAATTTTAGCATACAAGTAATTAATTAATAATCTAACTATAACTGAGAAAGTATATCTAACTCTACCGTGATTTCTATAACCAAAGAACCAAAAGAAACGTGATTTTTTTACCCAATAATCGGTTTTAATCAATATAAACAATTATCTTCGGTTTAATTATTTTTTACTGTCTTGGTAATAAGTTCTTATAGTAATAAACATTTTAATTATACAAATTATTGCTTTGATTTATTTGGTGATTACTCTTATTAGTGATTCAGTCATTATTGATTTTCCTCCTACCTTATGTATTTCTATCATATTGGAATTAATTTTTCATGTCAGATTAACATAACCGACTGGGAAGCGTCTGAGGTGTAGACCGAGGCGTAGGTGGGAGGATTAACAGTAATCTAGTGGACGGGCTTAAGCCTTATTATTATTAATATTTTTTCATCAATAAACAATATATTTTGGGGAGTGGGATGGTTCAGGTAGTAGAGTGTTGAGATGGAATGCTAAAGGATCCAAGATCAAATCCGAATGTTGTGAATAAATTATTTAATCTGTCAACAGCAATGGATGGACCCTCAATGTCCAGGTATTAAAGGTACCTACAATTCTAATATAAAAGGTACCTACTTTATGGAGACAAGCTGAGCCCCAGAAAGGTCTGTAGATCCCACCGGGTCCATCCTTGGATGTGAACAGAATGAATAACGATTTGAAGCCGGAACCTTTAGCATATTAACTCAGACCTCTACACAATAAGCTGTTCCGTTCCTAATCATAGTAATTATGGTTACTAAAGTTAATTCAGGTGTTTATTTATAATTCGAATTCTTAATGTTATATTAATATTTTCTAATTCTTCGAATACAGTTGCTTTTTAAATAATGCTTTTTTCCTGCTGTAATTATTTTGTCATTAATTAATATGTATGTGTCGAGCTGCCTTTTTCACGACGTCCTCCAAGGAAACTAGCTAATAGGTTGCATTTGCCCTTTGGAAAGACCAGTTTCAACGCCTTGCTTTCTAGCTAATATTCTAAATCTAACGGTACCTGAGCGTGATTATTTTTATCATTTCCTACTATTTTCGCTCTAACGTGTGTTATGTTTTGTGAGTGATGTTAAATTCATTCAGTGTTATAAAAAAGGCGGTTGATCCTGAAGTGATCCAGAACCAACAACGACCATTCCTTTGATATTCTTTGTAATTCAATTTTAAGGGATCAAGCAATGTCGGAGATTTCAAACGGGTTTATTACGATTTTCTGAAACAGCTTCAGGTAATTAGATCTTGATAATAATCATTTTAGCAATAATGAAGATGAAATTGAAATAATAATTAATTTTCAGATTCTACACTAAATGAGATTTAATATAATATTTTAAAGTAAAAGAAATACTCCAAAATAATAAAAAATCAAGTCTCTATGATGCTGGAAAATAACTGATCAGTCAATGTTTCTCCTATTCAGCATCATTAGGAATAAAATATTTATTGAACTAAAACTTTCCCCAATAAGGTTAGGAAGATGAAACAAAAATCGAAATGAACTGTCTGGACATTTCAGATGACTGCTATGGCTATGGCTGCCTTCCGTGATAACTGGTGACAACTGGTGTAACTCAAGCTAATCTGAAAAAAATAGCCAGCAGAACTGGCCGAAGAATTTCTGTAGAAAAAATAAAGTTTTTAACAAACATTAACTATTCACCAATCTATGGAAACAGGTGTTGACCAAGTAGAGTGAATAAAATAGATCCAATATCTATGGGAGAAGATACAAGAAATTTCTCAAATGTTCATTTTATTCTGTTGTATGTCTTGGCAATGCCTAAATTGGCAAAACATTAACTGGTTGGTTATTTTCCAGTATTTTAGAGGCTTGGGGCTTTGTTTTTTTAAGGATTTTTCAATTGCATATAAGTAATTGTTTTATATATATTTTTGAATGTTTCTCATTTTAGTTTAGATTTTATGTATTATGATCATTAAATATATGTACATTCAAATGATCATAAGATGATCTCTTGTATGTGATTTCATTAGTTTGATTATTCTTTGGTACTCAGTTTAAGTTAACCATTTAACAAAGTTGAGCTGCCATCAAAAATTTAAAGAGGAGCTTTAATAAAAACCAATATTTGACTTTGAACTAAACCCACATTGACATCTGTAAGCCCAAACAAATTGTTTATTTTATGTTCATTGCTTTTTATCCCTCCATTTTGAGAAATAATTTAAGTAGGTAAATTATTGTTTTTGTTAGAAAAAAATATTATTAAAAGTGACAACAATGTGTTAATATATTTTTTTAGTGCTAGGCTTATTTTTTTCTATCAATTGTTACAGAAACATTTTCGTTTTGGCAATTATTGAGGTATGGCATTATTATTATTTACGGAGTCTATACATACGTTACAAAAAATTACATTAGATATTTAGAAAATCATGTTTTACAGATTAGAAATGTATGATTCGTGTTTTATTTAAAAAATCCCTCTACCACTACAACCTTTGAAGGGTCTTGGGTTCAGTACATGTTCTAAGACAACGGTTGTACAAGGAAGCGATTTTTCTGAGATCATGATCAACCGCCGGTCTTATCCGCCAATTAAAGACACCACTTTATACAGGCTGGGTGAGCCCCAGGAGGCTCTACAGATCTTGCAGTGTCCATCCGTGGCTGTTAACAGATATTGTATCTGTACCAGCTGGATTTTAATCCGCTGACTTTTATATACTTACTAGCTGTCCCGTCAGACGTCGTTCTCCCCTATTTTCCTAAAACAAAGGGCTTCCAAATTTTCTCCAACTATTACAATGGCAACTTCATCGATTGTTGGTGCATTGAAACATCTCGCATGTTCTCCTACAGGAGTTTTATCACCTCTGATTACAATTTTATGATCACCATATGACATAAGATCCAGTGCAGTTTTAAATAATGTAATCAATTGATTGTGTTTATAAAACAAAGTTTGTAATTCTTTTACAATCGACCTCCTCACTGATCTGTTATTTGGACAACCCTGATCAATTTCTTCTGTTGCATTGCCCATTTATTTCATTTGCAGGAATTAATAGTCACCATCTGTCACCTGCAATATCGAACTTGCTTTATGATATTTTTGGCCTAGTATCTTTCCTGGAAAAGATTTATATTTACACAACGACATTAATATTACACAATAAACAAAGTAAGTATTGTTACCTTAAAAGTTAGCATGAAATTGTCACTTTGCCATTTGCGCAACACAATCCATTTCCTTCATTTTTATATTTTAATGCCTTGCAATGTGGGCAAACTGAGTTCGTAGATCCATTAGCAACGCTTTGGTAGGATCTGTAGTCAATTGAAACATCGTAACTTAAAGCTGCTCGTGGAACAATACAGCAGTTTGAAAACGACGCGTTGCACGTGATTGTAATATCCCAATCCTTTCAATTCCATTTCGCTCTTCACGTTGCTGTGCAGTCCGATTAGATAAAGCATCGGATTCACGCATACCCTAATAAACTTTTACTAACAACTAACGCGCCTTTGTTTTGTTTTGATTGAAGTCAAATGTTTGACAGCTGGGAACAGAGGGGTTTGTTTGAGAAAAGAGAAGTGTTGTTTTTATTATTTCCCTCTTAATTTTTACATTTTTTTCTCTCCATATGAACCTTTTTTGGGCCTTAACAAAAATAATCTAAAAAATTAGCTGAATTGGTCAAGCCGTTCTCGAGTTTTGCGCTTAGCAAAATATTTTGCGATTAATTTTTATTTGTATAGATATAAATATATACTTCTTTTATAGTTAATGATATTAATTCATCCTTAATCGTGAATAAATAATTATTTATTAGCAATATACTCTGATTCAAATGAATATAAAGCAAATTAATTCAATAATATTTTTATTATGAAGAGAAAAGATTTGGCCCCAGCCCCTCTAATTAGTTGAACCACCGGGGTCGCTCCCTACCTAGGACAAATCTGTTCTCATCACCGATCCCATATCCCCCGTGTTCTCACAATTATTCGATGTATACACGAGGAAGAATGTTCATTGAACATTTTCTTTTAATTTTAGGATCTTTTTGACATACGTCATTATATTATTTATAATTTATTATAATTTTTAAATCATTGCTTTAATTTTTAAATATCTTTATTTTGAAGAGAAAAGATTTGCCCCCAGCCGGGACTCGAATCCGGATTTCCGCCTCACCGAGGAAACGCTCTAACCATTTGAGCCACCGGGGTCGCTCCCTACCTAGGACAAATCTGTTCTCTTCACCGATAGCATATCCCATGTAGGGAGCGATATTTTATTCATGACCATGGAAGAAAGACAATTTCCAAGATTTTATATAAGTTTTTTAATTTTGAAACAATGTTTTGACCTTAAGTAATGATTTGGACTTATGATTTTAATGAAGTTGGATGAAGAATGATTATTGGTGAAATTGAGAATGACAAATCAATGTCGAAACGTTTTTTAATTATTTGTAAGGTTTAAGAAACAAATATTGACTGGAATATGGGGTTTCCTTCTCTATCCTATTATATAAATAAAAATATTTAAAAATTAAAGCAATGATTAAAAAAATATAATAATTGAATATATAAAATATTCCAAATATCCTGTGCTTAGTGTTTAGATAGGACATAATATGAAAAATGTTATAGATTTTTTTTTTTAAATTGTCAGTCATATGCATATTTTAGTTTTATTTCATATCAAATTAGTCATTTCACTATGGTAGTCGTAAGTTTATATTATTATATATAATATATAATAATATATATAATAAAATATTATATATATTATTATATATAATTTATAATAATATATTATTATATATAATATATAATAATAAGATATATATTATTATATATATTAAGATATTATATTATTAATGACATGGTCTCGATATTTATTAGAGGAAGATTGTTCTATGAAAAACGGCATAAAAACAATTTTCGGCCATCTTATTACTACTTCTCGTATATTATTGTTATTTAAAACTAATACTTATCTTACAATATATGATATCGTAAGTAACAAGATAATGATATGTTTGTTAGCATATTTGTTGTAATAAAATCTGCGCAATTTTCAGCTGATTCACACATATGTCTTACATTGTTTCCTGTTATCCTCTTAAATACTTCTAGCTTCAACTGGATCGTATTTGTATTCAGTTAACAATATGGTTCAGTTTTTATCTTTACTAAATTATAACTATTTACTTCACGAATTTCTTATGTATACTACCTACCTATTACATGATGAAAACCTCTCGTTTACCATTTTGTTCAGAACTTTCTATACGAATTATTCGATGGGTTATGATATAAAAACACAATTATAATAAATTACTTCGTTTTATTATTATTTGTTTGATCGAGATTTATAACCTAGTTAGTTTACCAATGTTGACCATGTACTCCCCATCCATTTCCGGCCCAAACGTTACCGGCCCAACCAGCTGAACCATGTCCAACCAGGACAGAACCGGCGGCATTAGCTGCGGCGAGGATTGAACCAGCTGCAGATGGAGCTGCGGCTATCGATCCAGCAGAGGATGGAGCGACAGCGATGGACCCTGCAGAGGATGGGTTGACGACGATGGACCCGGCGGAGGATGGTGCAGCGACAATAGATCCAGCTGAGCTAGGAGCGGCGGCGATGGAACCGGCGGCTGAAGGGGCGGCCACGATAGAACCTGCGGCGCTGGGGGCGGCATAGACTGATCCAGCTGCTGTGGGGGCGGCTACGAGGGAACCTGCTGCTGAGGGGGCGGCGATGAGAGAGCCAGCAGCACTAGCTGGAGCGATGAGTCCGGGGGCGGCAACTGCTGGAGCGATCAAACCGGGGGCAGCGATTGCCGGAGCGACCAATCCATGAGTTGCTACTGCTGGAGCGACGAGACCATTAGCGGCCCAACCTCTTGCCCAGAGTCCTCGAGGTTCGTAAGCCACGGCTACTCCGGCCAACAACAGGCATACCTTGGTGAAACACATAGTTAAGACATGTAATTAAACATCATAATGACAGGAAATTAATAGTTTTTGGTATTTGGTAAACGAAATACATTAGGTAACGCTCTGACTGAAATGAAAATATATCTAATTAAAGATTGCAGATATGGCGTTATCTTAAATAATCGATTATATATTTTGATTTAATCAATATCAAATAAGTATTCGCAATCTATACACTTATTTGATGCTTTATACTTGAC
Source organism: Troilus luridus (assembly GCA_964056705.1). NCBI lineage: Eukaryota > Metazoa > Arthropoda > Insecta > Hemiptera > Pentatomidae > Troilus > Troilus luridus. Next base: position 52,497,036 of record OZ057415.1, on the reverse strand, counting down.
TACTTACTAAAAAGGTCTTCATGTCTAGTGCTGCTGATCCCCTGGCGCAGGTATCTATGCCACTTGCAGTAGATCTGACAGTATATATAGTCCGCTGGGGCCTTGGTCTGGAGGAAGGGCAATGCACGTCCCTGTTATCTGTTTATGGTTTCCACCCCTTCATGTTTTATAGGATTTATGGTGTTTAGGAATTCACAGGCAGTTACTTTTGAACAAGTATATTTGATATTCATCTAATATTCCTAAACCTTTGTTATTTTCTTAGAAGTATAATATTTAAAATTTTTAATACTGTTTAAATTTATTATCGAATATTATTTAAATATTTACGAGCATAAAGAAAGTTTTATTAATTAGGTTACTTTTTTGTTTTTCGAAATTCTCTTTACTTCCTATTAAATTTACTATTGTATTACGTGAGACAATATTTTAAATTTTCGATTTTTCAGATACCATTAGTGATTTTATAACCTCTTAGACAACTGTGTTTCACAACTTTTTAATGCTTTTATAAATTATTATCAATATATTTGTATACCATGTGTTATAGAAATGCGACTGTTTACTATTTTCGTTGATAATACATGCGTGTGTTTTGATATTTTAATATTAAAAAAAGGCCTGTAACACTACAATCCCTGAGGGGCCTTGGTCTCAGTACGTGGACTGTTTTGCTGCTAGGACAACGGTTTTGCAGGATGGTGATTTATCCTATATCACGCTCAACCGCTAGGTAACTTATAATTATTTAGGGTTCTTACTTTACTGAGGCTGGGTGAGGCCCAAGGGGTCTCCAGATCCCACTGGATCCATTCTTGACTGTGTAACGGATTAAATAAATTATCAAGTTCAGACGATTTGAACACGGGACCTGAAACACGGCAATTCAGCGCCCTAACACTGAGTTGCCCGCCCAAAATAATATTTGTGTTATAGAAATTTAAAAAATTTCATTTTTATTTTAGCTGTCTTTTTAATGCATGTTTTATTTTGTTACAGGTGAGGAATGTCTTATTTCTGGGTATGTAAATAAGTCAGGTACAGTGGGCATTTATGACTTGTACTATTAGTCTGTTTGGTATATTAAAACCACTGTGTCCTCGTCGCACTGATAGTTAAGGAAAAATAACCGAAGGAGAAATATTTCGTTTATTAAGAATCTCACTTTGATATCAAATTTGATGAAAGCATAATTCCAAGATTTTTATTCTCGCACGCATAACAAAATTTTAATTAAATTTTCATTATCTTCAGGGCTATTTAATTGTTCTTTTTAGTTAATTTTCTATCTTCCCTTCGTTTTTATTTTCCAGCGTTGATATTTATTTCGTCGATACATAACCCTGAATATCGTTGAAAAGAACAAAAAAAAAAACTTTAAAAGTCCCATAATTATTCTATTCGAATCTAAATATAAATATAAACTATTATACAAACACACACACACACACATCAACATTTCAAATATTCAATTTTTTTATTTTTTTTAATTCTCTTTATTTCCAGATCGGCTATTCCTAGCCTTACATGTTTTTTAAATAATGAATTTTAAAATTTAACACATAGTGAAAGTGTGGGTTTCGTCTCATGCAAGAGACACCCCTAACTATACATTATCAGATTATTTACAGAGAAGATGTAAATATTTAATAGTGTTTTTTTCATATAAAAGAATGATAGTAGTTTGAATATAAAACATGTAAATAAGTAAACAAAATTAAAATTAATGTAATAATAAACAGAGCTATAGTACTATAAAACGGAAAACTAAAAGAAAACATGATTATATTACATTTTGTTAAAACGATTGGTGAGAAACGTTATCTATTGAGATCACATCAGAATGTCTTTCAACAGTCTTGGTTTTAGTCTTGGGGATGAAATAGGTTTGCCTATGTTGAATGCTACAGCTCCTTGGACTGCTGGTAATCCGGTCTTAAATCTGCTGTAACGTTTTTTAATAAATTCATCAATCGACTCTAGGTTTAGCTCTCGGTGAAGTTGACTGTTCGTACAAACCAAGGCGCGTTTACTGCGATCCGTAGGATATTATTTTGAAAAGTTTGCAATTATTTTTTTTTTTTTGGAGACACTGCACCCCACACTTCACAACCGTACATTAGTAGAGGTCTAAGTATGGTTTTATAAATTAATAAGGCTGTTTCTGGTTTTAATCTGGATTTTCTATTAATTATGGGATAAAGTAGAGCTAGTCTTGCGTAGGCCTGTGTTAATTTAGTGTTGATATGCTGGTTCCAGGTGAGGCGACGATCTAAATAAATTCCGAGATATTTTACAGCTTCTTTATTCCACGAGAGGTTGCTGCCATTGAGCACTAGCTCAGGTGGGTCTGAAGGGCGTCTAAGGGTGAAAATTTTTGCGCAGCATTTTTTAACGTTAAGGTCAAATTTCCATTTTAAAAAGTATTGTTGCAACTCATTAAGGTGACTTTGAATTGTGTTCCTGGCTATTATTATGTCATCACTCAGCGAGATTACTGCTGTGTCGTCAGCGAACATAGCTATGGAGGTAAGTGGAGACTGTGTGAAGTCATGAACCTAAAAGTTGAAGAGGATCGGAGAGAGAACTGAGCGCTGTGGGGTACCGTCACTGATTGGTCTAATGGTTGAATTAGTGTAGTTTATTTTAACTGAAATATTCAATTAAAATCTATAATAATAAAATAGGCAATAAAAAACCGAAGTGCAGTATACACGATCTAGTAGACCGATGTTCATCTGTGAATTTTTGTTATTATACAATTTCAAAAAGGCAGACGGTATTAGCAACCATGCTGTGGTTGCTAATGTGGAAAATGAAATTAAAAAGAACAGCGGTAAATAATTTAATAATAAAGAGCATTTTATATCTATATCTATATCTACAATTTCAAAATAAAATGAAATTACTTTATGTTCTAATAGTTATATTTAATATATCTTAGGTGCAACACGAGCAATTATTTACAGATTACAAAAAAAGACACTACATCTAAAAATTGTGTCAATACATTTTTTATTCCAATCATAATATGGAAATTTTATAATAATATGCAAAGTTTTTCTCTATTTTTATACTATATCAAATAATATACTATTACAATTATAGTAGAAAGTGATGATTGGCAGTGGTTGTTAACATCACTTTTGTCATATTTTACGTGGGAATAAATACGTGTACACAATACACGCATAATATTATATTTATTCGTTTTTATGCTATCAAAGATTTTATTCATGAGACCTCTTTTATGGTAAAAAAACCATAAAGACACTTTTTTCTCATTGCAGATGATAATTCAAATCCTATGGGGAAGAAGTAAATGATAACTGCATTGTTTATTTCAGTTGAGATTGCTTCCAAATATGACCGCTGTGATCTTAAACGGATTTTTGTAATCTATAATTTATCATTTATTTCTTATTCATGACTTTTTAATAGCAGCTTATGTGTAGGGTTTTTGCCGTGCTTGATGGGGGTGGGGAGACTGATAATGATGGAAACTTGATTTTGAAATAATAGTATATTTTTTTTTTCATGAGCATAAAAACAAACTCGGTTCGATTTTTAAATGATACTGATTATTCGCATGCCTTGGAAAGTTCGAATACCGTTAAAGGTCAATGTAATAAATGAGCAATTAATATTGATTCGCTCCTAATATCAATTTACAATAATTAAAAATAAAATTGATCCAGTAAAACCCATGATTTCAGTACACGGTATATTCGAAGCCAATGATTGTGTAAGATACTGATTTGGTTCAAAACTCGCTCAAGCTCCTGGTTTTCTTGCAATTAAGAGAGCGTACTTTATATGAGCTGGGTGAAACCTTAGATGAGTCTCCTTATGATATCCTATGGAAATATAAGTGCAAGTGGAATCGGTTTTAATTACTCAAGACTATCGTAGTGTATTGTGTCGCAAAACATACCTTGTTTTAATTTTTATTGGTCGCTAGTATAAATAAGTGATGGTAAAAAAATATGGTGGGAAGATCCCATTTGATCTAATATATCTTCGTAATTATAATAAGGAAGTTCAAGAAAAGTATTACAAATTTATATTTATTTTTATGCAATCCACGGCAGGGCTGATGTCTACTTTTGAATTAAAAAAGTATTTGTAGTAGATTAAACAAAAATAAATAAACCATATGCTTTGCATACTGGCATCAATACATAAAAATATCATTATGAATGATGATTACTAAAGATATGCACAAATGTTTAAACAATTTTTATACGTACATACAACACATAAAAATGTTTATGAATTATTTATTTGTCGAATAATTGCTGACCAATCAGCTAACCCTGATCAAGTTCTATGAGAAATACATAGTTCATTTATGTACTTGGATGTTGGGCCTTGAGATCCAGGAACTGCACTGGAGGGGGCGACGCCCATGTTCTTTCATAGTCATGTTAGTTACTCATATAGCCATGTTATCTTGCATTTAAGTCATTTTATAATCCGTAATAGACTGTATCGATGAATTTTTTCTCATATATGTATTCCCGATAACTGAACCTACATAAACGGAAAAATATGTTACGTGTCTAGGTTAAGGCTCGTATCGAAGTTAACGGAACTAGATATAGGTATTTTTTGATGCAGTTAATACTACTAATTTCGTTTTCTAAATATTCCAGGTTCTGTCGAAATCTCAGAGTCTTACAGTACAAATTTATTATATTGCTCCCTACATTTTTTTTCATTGCATATTGCAGGCAATTGAAACTGGATTTAAGTAGAAAAGAGAAATATGCTCCAGTTGGTATCAACTTTGATGCATGACTTTCATACAGTGAAAAAATTAAATCTCGTTCGTTGGGCAGCTCATGCCTCTAGAATGCCGCTCCATTGATGGTATTACAAAAAAGTTACAGGGATGTCGAACGGTAGTTGGTCAAGATTAAGCTGGTAGGTTTGCGCAACGACTTATGGTCAGAAAGCAAGAGTAAACTTCTGGATAACAACGGCCAGGGATAGAAGAGCATTGTGATTGGCTTAATAATAATTGAAAATCTGTATAATTGGATTGGAACTTATTGAATACACTTTAACTACTCAGTATAATACTAGTACGTCAAACGGGGAAAGAAAAGCGAAAGAGAATAGGCAGCTTTGCTGGAATTGACTGTCTTCGGCCTGGGCATTCTACTCGATTGTAGTCACTATGGTGTCAACTTCAGAAAAACTTCCTACTGGGATGGGAGTACTAACATACTACCGCATCTCAGCATAAAATTTCATTTGTAACATATTCTGCTAAGTAGATTATCTCTTCTCTCATATATATTTTCTTGTTCGTATTCATCCCAAAAAACTGGTGTTTATAAATAAATAATAATATCACGGTTGAAAACCAACACCCTTGGTATTTATTATATTTGATTTTTTTAAAGTTGTTCCTTAGTGCATGGTATAATTTGTATTTTTTAATAAAGAGGATACAAACAACACAAATTGAAAATAAATAAATTTATTTTATCATCAGACTTTTCATTTTATGTATCAAATATATTTCCCTGAATTTACCAATGTTGACCGTGAACTCCCCATACATTTCCTGCCCAACCGTTACCGACCCAACCAGCTGAACCATGTCCAGCCAGGACAGAACCGGCGGCATTAGCTGCGGCGAGGATTGAACCAGCTGCAGATGGAGCTGCGGCTATCGATCCAGCAGAGGATGGAGCGACAGCGATGGACCCTGCAGAGGATGGGTTGACGACGATGGACCCGGCGGAGGATGGTGCAGCGACAATAGATCCAGCTGAGCTAGGAGCGGCGGCGATGGAACCGGCGGCTGAAGGGGCGGCCACGATAGAACCTGCGGCGCTGGGGGCGGCATAGACTGATCCAGATGCTGTGGGGGCGGCTACGAGGGAACCTGCTGCTGAGGGGGCGGCGATGAGAGAGCCAGCAGCACTAGCTGGAGCGATGAGTCCAGGGGCGGCAACTGCTGGAGCGATCAAACCGGGGGCAGCGATTGCCGGAGCGACCAATCCATGAGCTGCTACTGCTGGAGCGACGAGACCATTAGCGGCCCAACCTCTTGCCCAGAGTCCACGAGGTTCGTAGGCCACGGCTACTCCGGCCAGCATCAGGCATACCTTTGGGAAATAGAAATACATGTAACTCTATATTGTTGCATAACATAGCTGTTAAGACTACTTTATAGTTAGTAAAAAGTAGTGAATTCAAATTCGATGTGCATTTGAATTTCATAGGTCTGATGATCTAACAGTAATCGTGAACTTTACAGTGATTAAATCCTTGGTACTTGACTACTTACTAAGAAGGTCTTCATGTCTAGTGCTAGTGATCCCCTGGCGCAGGTAACTATGCCACTTGCAGGAGACCTGACAGTATATATAGTTCGCTGGGGCCTTGGTCAGGAGGAAGGGCGCTGCACTTCTCTGTTATCCGTTTCTGGTTTCCACCCCTTCTATTTGTGTGGGATTTTAACCTTTTTCATTTTATTTTGTAATTTATAATAAATTAAATTAGAATTGAAATGATTGATATTTTAAACTGACATTAAGAATTTCGAAACCCTTTTTTTCTACACAATTTCATTTATTAGTTATACTGTTATTTCGTGAAATCTGTTTAAATCAGTCACCGAGGATATAGATTAGCACTTTGCTAGAAAAATTACCTAAGGAGAATTCTTTAGTTTAATAAGAAACGTGCTCTTTCATCAAATATGATATAATAGCTATGGTTCATATTTATTGTTGACAAAAAAAAACGAAATTTCAATCAATACTTGGATTGTCTTCTGTTCTAGGCTAATTTACTAAATACCCTTTTTTTTCCTTTTTGCAGTTATTTTTTCTTTCGTTCAGGATTCATTCATATTTTCTTAATATGTAAACTGTAGGAAACAAAATCTTTTTAATGTACGAAACTTCTCTGTAGCGATAATAGTATGAACATATAGGTTAGGTTAGGTTTTATTGTTTATAGACGCACAACATCCATGGTCATCAGTGTCTTCCCTCTTTTGGTTCACTATTTACTTCATTATTATTCTTCGTTATTCTTTTGGTTTAACATTTATTTTCACTTCACATATAATTATGTGTTGTGAACATAATATATTTAATATAAGGTCTTCGGTTCATGTACAAGGTATAGGACTGCTGTAACTTTCACAACATATGTGCAGGAAGGTGATTTGTTCGAGATCACACAACAGTTTTACCCCCAATTAATGTTACCCACTATATAGAGGCTGGTTGGGCCCTCGAAGGGTCTGTAAATCCCATCGTATCCATACGCTGTTGTTAATAGATTAACCACTTCGGTACGAGCGTCAACTATAGTCGACTATAGCGCCGGGAAGAATGGTCATTGAACATTACTTTAATTAGGATCTCGTTGACTTATGTCAATTTTATATTTATAATTTATTTTTTATTTATAATTCTTTTGATGGTGATTATTCTAAAACAGTTTCTCTTCAAAATAAAAGTAATTGGCTGTCGACTATAGTGTTCAATGCCCATTCTTCCCCGTGTATACATCGCAAAAATTGCGAGAACACGGGTATATAGGATCGGTGAAGAGAATGGATTTGTCTGGCTTGGATACGAGCCTGGTTAGCTCAGATGGTTAGAGGACCGCACTAGAGATGCGGAAGACCCGTGTTTGAATCCCGGTCAGGACAAATCTTTTCTCTTCAAAATAAAAATATTTAAAAATAATAACCATCAAAAGAATTATAAATGAAAAGTACTTTTATTTTAGTTCTGCCATTGCGTTGTGTACGGTTGGTTAAGCCTTTTGGAAAATCTTATAGGGGTGACTTTTCTACAAACAGTCATGTCAATTAAATATTTTAACTTGAAACAGTGCAGAGATATTCGAATTAAAACTAATGTCACCATTAGAATTATTACCTCATTTTCAAAAAATCATATTTCTGTTCATAGTCAGATATCAGTGATGGAATTCGCGGAGTACTATGATATCATTAAGATGTACACAATGTGAAAAAATCAAATTTTTAAATTTAGGCCTAGCAGAGATAAACGTTTAAAAAAAAATAAAAATTTTCTATTTTTAAGCTGAGATCGTTTTTTATTTCAATTCATATATCTCGTTTATTAATTTTATGGAATATGTCTTAATATAAAAATTCTAGTAAAATTTAGTAAAATGAACTATTCGAATTCATCGTTTTGGCTTAATTTATCGCGCGCATTATGAGTGGCAGTGCCGGCCGTGGGCATGGTTACGTGGCCGGTGGGCTCCGTACCGAAGTGGTTAGATAATTTATCTGTCATAGCCGGTTTTAGAACCTGCATGGCGAAGAGACACTCTTCTCACTGAGTTACCTAGCTCACGTCAAAATACATATCCTAATAATGTCTCAATTTAATTATATTATTCCTGCTCTTCGATATAAAATCAAAATGTTTTTATTGTATTGAGAATAATAAATATTGTAATAATGTGTAAATATTATTACACATGTTATTTCTTAACTTGATGTTTTCGTTGCCTATCCGTGTAATGATGTTTTGCCAAGAGAAGACCGTATTCTTGTCAATATTTTCCTATTCTATGTGGCAATTTACATGCTTTAGAGATAAATGATAACTAACAGTAAATAGAAACGGGGGAATGTTTAGAACAAAATTAAGCAATGATTACCTCATTGAATATTTGAACTATTTACCTCTTAACTCATTCGAGACCGATTACATGTGTGCAATTGATTTCCGGCTTGCACACCGTGTGTGCAATAACATTAATGTGAAATTATCAGTTATCCTGAGTACACTTGAAAAATAAGATTTGTCTTGAACTAATGAAATATGTAAAGTATAGGAAAACAAAATTTAGCATTGCTTTTACTGTGTACCAAATAATAAAAAAATTATCTATTAAAATATTTTAAACTTTTTAGTATCTTTTTTAACATTTTCTTTGCATTATATCCTGCTCTTTATTATTGACAGCAAAATAACGATTTTATAGTGTCTAACTATTTTTGAAATAAGTGTTAATAAATTTTTTAATGTTGTATTTTTATTTTACCTTACATTGCACACATGGTGTTCAATCCGCTCCTCGCAATAAAAATTTTCCGAGGAGCGAGCTGCACACCAGATGTGCAATGAACTTATTTATGTGGTGTTTACTTACAAATTGGGTGATTTCCATAGTAAACATGTTTTTTAATTATTATTTTTGTTATTAAAATGAACAATATAAAGAAGAAAAAAAAAATTCGCCCCTGGGAACCGTTTTTGAAAAAGATCCTCTCGAATGGGTTAATACATCATTAATGTGCATATACATCATATCATTAATTATGGTGCACATAATAGTATATAAAGACATTTTTACTATTTTGTCGTCTTTATTAACCTTTTACTCAAAACAGCTTTGTAGATATTTAATTGATTATTAAAATTTCTGAATTAAAATAAATGTTTTTTCTAGAAACATGTTACCGATACTTTTAAGAGAAGGATGATAGTAGTGTGTTTCTCAATGCTGATTGCCTTAACTTTAAATTACACAACGTACATTAAGATTCAATCTTTAGTTGGCAAAAAAGTTGATGGCGTAGTTTATCTCTAATAAAATGTAAAGTTTCACCTTTGTCTCAATTTTTCATTGTTTTCCTGATGGTTTATTTTTAATAAATAATTTATGTGTGTATTGAATTTCTCTCGGAAAACGACCAAGAGCGAGCTCAGGACAGAATTCTGATTTACTTATACCAATCTAGTTTCGAGATCAGTCATTACCAGTAAAATTATTAGTTTACTTGACTATGGAGCGGGGTCGGGGGTCATGCAACCTCTGTAATGTTAGTAACCTTAATTGAGGAAAACGAAGTGGTTAAAGGTGATCATGGCGGAATCAACTGCCTTCACAAACGTTGGCTCACAGCCTGGTATTATCATCATCATGTACTGAATCCAATGCCCCATGAGTTGTAGTGATACATGTTTATTGTACATAGTTAGTTGTTCATTTAACGTCAATTTATGCTTGTTGTTATGTTATCTTTATTGTACATTGTTGGCGGGTAACAAATATATATTCTATATGTCCTATGTTATGGTTTATTTTTCTTCACATAAAATATGTGAATTACCCTAGTTAGGTTTTTCTGATTACTCAGTGCATAATTATGTCTTCATTACAACTTTTCAATTTTTTTCTAACGAATGAAGTAGGTACATTATTGTAGTAGGTATTGTTATTAGGTAGAAAAGAAATTTATGTTATTCAATCGCTTTCAATACTAGAATAAAACATTCGTCAAATTCATCTTTTACTTTTTTTTTTAACCATTGAATTCCAATTCAATGAAGTAGTTTAGCAAGTTGTGGGGCTTAGGCTGGATCCCCTATTTTTGTGTGAAGGAAAAATATGAAAATAGTTTCTTAGCAAAATTTGTTTATTTTGATAATCTTTTCCTCAAAGGAATATCAATTAGTACACGTTTATATATGCTGAAGAATAGTATGGCGATAATACCTGACAGGATATGATAACAAATGAACATACGTTGATTATTTTTGGACTATAATTATAATTAAATATAAGAAAACTATTTATAAAATATTAAATAGAATTTGAAAAAAAGTATTTTGATTATAGAAATAAATATTTTATTAAGATTTTAATGAAAAATTGGTTATGCGTAATAAAAGAAGGATTGTAGATGAAAATGGGTTTTTGAGGAGGGGTGAACATCATTATTAACAAAAGATAACATGACTTTTATTTACCAACGCTTGACTATTTTACAAATACTGTTATAAATAATTTACCAGTGGGCACCGTGAGCGCCCCAAACAGCTCCACTATGTCCTGCAACAACTGATCCGGCAGCATTGGCTGCAGCGGTGATGGAACCTGCTGCGCTAGCGAGTGCGTGGACTGCTCCGGCAGAGGAAGGAGCTGCGGCGATTGATCCGGCGGAAGATGGGGCTACAGCGATGGAACCTGCAGAGGATGGGGCTGCTACGATAGAGCCAGCCGAAGAGGGGACGGCGAGGATGGAGCCTGCAGAGGTTGGGGCGGCGACGATAGATCCTGCTGCTGTGGCAGCGGCATATACTGATCCGGCTGCGACTGGAGCGGCGTACAGAGATCCTGCTGCTACTGCTGGGGCTACAAGTCCAAGTGATGCCCTTGGAGGAACGATGAGCCCAGGAGAAGCTCTAGGAGGAATAATAAGTCCTGGGGCAGCTCTGGCTGGAACAATAAGTCCTGGGGCAGCCCTTGCGGGGACTACTAATCCTGGAGCAGCCCTTGGAGGGACTACTAATCCTGGAGCAGCCCTTGCAGGAACAACTAATCCTAGAGCAGCCCTTGGAGGGACTACTAATCCTGGAGCAGCCCTTGCAGGAACAACTAATCCTGGAGCAGCCCTTGCAGGGACAACTAATCCTGGAGCAGCCCTTGCAGGGACAACTAATCCTGGAGCAGCCCTTGCAGGGATAACTAATCCAGGAGCAGCCCTTCCAGGGAGAACTAAACCGGCTGTGGCTACAGCTGGAACGACCAAACCAGGAGCAGACACGATCGGAGTGACTAGTCCATGAGCTGCTATTGCTGGAGCGACTAAGCCATGCGTAGCCCAGGCTGGAGCGTAGAGGCCACCGAGGCTTCTCCTGCTACGGGCCTCTTGGTCATATGCTAGAGCTACTCCAGCCAACAACAGGCAGACCTGGAAAAACAATGTAATCGTGAGGGGCGATCAAGAAAAAAATAAATACAAAATACTGATATATGGATACATGATATATAGTCCTAAATTCCCCGTTGGTCTCAACCTTTGATGAATCGAATAATCTATCTCATTTTCGAATACCTTAAGACGTTGAACATCCTTCAGCGTTTGCGGCCATGTTTAACATCCGTAAAGAAGAGTTGGAAGTATGATGGTTTTATAAATTAGTCGAAATACGAAAAAGTCATAAACATAAAAATGTTATTTGAGTACAACATAGTTTTTTTATTCTGTTTATATCAAAATACACTTTTATGGACTTAAAATATGTCTAACTTATAAAGCATAATTGATTAAATATTAACATTTCTATTGACTATTCAACTTAAAGGTTTTTATGATTTTAGTCTGTTATTTTTAATAAATATACATTTTGATAGTTAGGTACTTACTAAAACGGTCCTCATATTGTGCTTATTCTCGTAACAGCTAAGCCTGATCTAGTTCTATTAGCAACAGTTCATTTATATACTTCGATGTTGGGCCTTGAGATCCAGGAACTCTAAAGGAGGGGGCGACGCCCATGCTATTTACTCTTATAGTCATGCTAGATTATCCATATTTTTCTCTGTATACTTATTTATTATTCTGCTTATGAGCCGTAAAAAGTTGTTTTGAGAATATTTTTTGTATTCTCAACAAGTGCCGATTAGATAAACTGGACAGAGAATTAGCTGCCGATGTAGGATTGCATCAGCAAAGTTAGCAATTGGAAACTTCAATATACGTATTTATAGAGAGAGATACTTTGTTTCTAATTATTAATATCGCTAATAATAAATAAATGAATACATTTTCAAGTTCGAGAGTATCAAGTAAACTATGAAGTGACTCATCTAGCCTCTATGATTTGGGTGTTCTTAATTTCGAAATTTGTAGAAATATCCATTAAATACAGGTTAATTTATTAGTGGTTATCTGCGTTTAGTTTTTGTACATACTCTTCACTCACTTTTTTTCTTGTTTCTTCCCGTATGAATCGTGAGTGATTTGTTTAGCACCTCTTTTTTCTTCCTTATACTTCTTTATTCTTTCACTTATCCTGTTTCTTAGTATCTGTCCATTTGTGATTCTAAATAAGCATTTTGTATAGATATCAATCCTGCACAGTCGTTAGTTGATATTTAGGTGCCCCAATATCTTCCAAGATCTCTCTTTCTCTTTTTCTAATCGAATACAAGCTATCTTTCCTAATGCCATTGTACCAGTAGCTTATAATGCGTCGCTCTGGATTTTTATTGCAGAGTGTCGCAATTTGACGTTTCTCGGTAAGTTATTCTTCCCGATCATCGCCTTGCTGTACTGTACACTTACCGGAAACTGTCGACTCTCGCTACCACTTGACCTTCAACTTTCCAGTCGATCTTTGTTTTCACCATCTTGGTCTTGTTGTGCGCTACATTCAGAACAATCTTCGGTGAAGTCCCACCCAGGTTTGCCAGAGCCATCTTTGTATTTTATTCCCTCTCTTGAAGCGATGCCATGTGCTCAGTCCCAGCAGTCAACTCTACCCTTTAGAGGCAGTAGCAGTGCTACTTTTTCATGTTCTTTTTTATTATTTTTCAACGAATATCCAAATTCAGATTTGAAGGTACTGCTATTATTAAGTTTTAAATTTTTTTGGCTATTTTATATGGCTTTGTTTAAAAAAAAATATATATTAGTGAAATCATTTTTCTTTTTTCCGTATAACTCCTTCTAAATAAGGTATTAAAGAGTAAGAAGATTTTGGAGTTTCCAAAATTCAAGCGATAAAAAAAGAAATGAAACTTGGTTTCATCTGAAGTAATACGAATTTTTTTATTAGCATTAAAATAAATCATTTTATTAATAACAAGAAGTGGAATGAAAGGGTTCCCAATGAAGAAAATAAGGGTTAATTCCTATAGGAATATTCTACGAATGAATCCAAGTTAGCGAAAAGCATATTTGTATTCTCCAGAAATAAAATAACGAAGCTACCTGGTTTGAGGAGGCAGAGAGGGATATGAGAGAATTAGGGGTCACGGAGGATTTGGACTGGGGTGGAGCTGACAAGAGATTTGGACAAGAACTGACCCGTGACAAGAGGATGAGAAGAAGGCGGACGATAAAATTTTCCAACCAAGAAAGAAGGAAGAGATCAGAGAGGATGAAGCGAAACTGCGCGGAGAGAAAATCACTGACCATGCTTTGATGATTGATCCGGAGTACTCTAATGTTGGGTTGGATTGTGTTCCTTGACTTATGTATATGACATTTTTCTATTCGAATTAAAATTAAAATAAGGCGACAAATATTATTTTTTAATATTAACACCCTCTAGCTAAATTCCAACCTCAGACATAGTAAGGACATAACCTATAACCGCAAAAGGTCACCAATTTAGTATGAAATCAAAATTTTAATATATGATAGAATTTTAGGTTGTAACAATAAACACACGAATATTAACAATTGTTATATTACGATTAAAATACCATTTAAAAATTAATAATTTACTAATAAAATTTTTAATTTTTTTGCACAGTCGTTTTCTGAACGTAGTTCCGATTTGTTTCAGATAGTAACATAATTTCGCAGCAGAACAAGAAATATTTATCTCTCGTATTGCTATAAACATTACAAGTTCCTAAGAAGTTAATTGTGTATTCTGTTTTTTTTTTGTGTCCCATGGAGCAATCATTCATTATCCTCTCTAATTTACAGTGTTACTTAGATAAAATATTTCCGTCCGACATGAGAAACGGTTTACATAAACTTATAATAATCATTAAACTGACGTGGGAATTTATCAATTGCGTTCAGACAAAAAATCTGGACTCCGATCTGTATGCCTAGCTTCGGACAACTTTTCCCTTAGGTTGGGGACATTGGATTTGATAAATGAATTCCAACGACGTTTTGAGCCAATAAACTTCATTTCTTGTAACTTTTTAAACAAAAAAAAACTCAGTTAGTAATAAATTTTTGAGAATCATCAAATCGACATATTTTATCCTTGCTACCTCTGTTAACTACCACAATCGAGAATTTTCGCACAGGAAATTTTTGGGCGTCTCATCGAAACGATGCTATTCACGAAGATTCAGCTTGATACTAATCAAGTGCGAAAATGGACCATAGATCCTGGACTATTAGATAATAATTAAAAGAAATCACATTTTACAGAAAAAAGTCTTCGAGCTAACTTCTAGAAATTACTAAGTCGACCCTTGCATCTTTTCGCTACGCCTATTTCGATAAATGATGTCCGTAATTATTTGTATTAATTAATTACTCTAATTATGACAAGGAGTAATACAGTAAATAATATGAATTTATAAGTCATTAAATACGCAAGATTATATATGTATGTAGTATAATAACGTGGATTTAGGGGCGGAGCGACCTGTGGTCTAGTGGTAAGCATAACAAACTACTAAACCCAAGATCGTGGGTTTGTGACCCTAAGATTTTTTAAAGGGATTAAAAAATCCTTGGTTATGCCGTCCTTCGGAAGGGAAGTTAAACGGCGGTCGCGAGCCTGTACGATGTCTGGTACTCGTTAAAAATCCCTACCCTAATAAAACCTGGATAGTCAAAATTTAGGGCTCCCACTGTAGCACCGTCCGATTAGCCATAGCAGCATAATGTGACGTTAAATGAACAAACAACTACGTGGTAAGTAAGTAATTATAAATTTGAAGTATAAGATATGTTAAGATGGAGGTTTTTAATGATGGATAACTCGTACGTAAAGTCAAACTTCAAGTAAAGTTTAAGAAGTTTGTTAGCGCTTGATTATATTCCTAAATCTTATTTCTCTGTTAATTGCTGCATATAATTTATAAATTTTTTATATGTATACAGAAATAAAATATCTTAACAGTATAAAACACGTGCGCCCTTAAGCTATGAACGTTTACTACTCCTAGCTTTTCAACGTTTTAGCGTTTTAACTTAGAAAAGTGATTAATGAAGCATTTTGAACTCAATAAATGATTCATTTTCAAATTTCGATTGATTGGTTTATTAGGGATACTTTCTTAGAATTAATGAGTGCAACAGTTGTTCATCATGAGGGATTACAATAGCGTTATTTTAATTGAAAAATTAACAGTGCATAATCATTCCTGTATGTGATGAATAGAGAACACCAAGTTCACTTGTAACTATTATTAGTTTTGATTACAATATTATGTTGTGTGCTAAATTACAGTTCTGTGTTACAACTGTTTTTATTATTTTTTAGAATATTATTCCATAAAAATATAAAAAATGAAACTTTTAAAAAATGTATTCTGCAATTTGATATTTGTTTTAGATGGTTTAAAAATAATATAAATGATAACATCGTATTTATCTCGGTTCATATTCCTTCATTTACCAAAGGAAGTGGAAATAATCATATTGTATTTGAACAAAAAGAATGTTGGTTTGGATAAGATAACTCCTCAGTTTAGTACAAAGTGTTTATTTCAACAGCCTTGTTAATTTATATATATTTAAAGCTTAATGCCACAAATGTCCATGACCGATTCCGTGTCCCCATGCACCAACTGGTCCAATGACAGCAGGTGCGATCACACCTCCGAGGAGGCCGTGTCCAGCAACAATAGATCCAGCAATACCTGGGGCACCGACGATGGAACCGGCGTGAGATGGAGCTACGGCGATAGATCCAGCGTGGGATGGGGCAACAGCGATGGATCCGGCAGAGGATGGGTTGGCGACGATAGATCCAGCAGAAGATGGAGCGGCAACGATGGATCCAGCAGCGCTAGGGGCAGCTACGATGGAACCGGCATGGGATGGGGCGGCAACAAGAGATCCTGCAGCGCTGGGGGCGGCAACGAGGGATCCTGCGGCGGTGGGAGCGGCTACAAGGGATCCTGCGGCGGTGGGGGCGGCGACCAGGGATCCGGCAGCGACTGCTGGGGCGATCAAGCTTCCTGCGGCAACGGCTGGAGCTACCAAACCGTGGGCGGCGACACCTGGGGCGATGAGACCATGGGCGCCCCACAGACTCCTCTTTTCACGAACCTCCAGTGTTGGGTAAGCCAGGGCTACTCCAGCGAGCAACAGGCAAGTCTGAAAGTTCAGAAGACATTGCTAAGTTTATAATTGAAGATTTAGTTTTGTTAATAACTTTATAAACTATAATACTAAACACTAATAAATCTATGCGACGATCAATGCTTACTAGGACTGTTCGCATTGTGATTGTGGTCGTTTCCTGATCGGAGCTGAACTACATCCCTAGCCACCGCCTCAGGTGATTATATATTGCGACGAGTCCTTGAGCTGCAGGAAAGTGCACTTCTAGATCGCAGGCGGAGACCACGCCCTGAGTACCAACCTAGCTAACGGTGTCTGAGCTATTTCCTATTTGACCAGTGAGGGTCGCCTAGTACAATTATAGCTTCACTAGTTTGCCTACAGGATCTTAGTCTCTCCGCGTCTGAGGATTATATTTACGGCTTACTATAAATGGGGTGCTTTAGTTTATTAAAAGTGCCGGGATCATTTCTTTTGCATTTTTTTTTAATCTGAAGAAACAATTTTATGAAAATAAACCACAGTTTGAAACTTGCATAAATTTTGTACTTAAAACCTTTTCGTATTTCCGTACTAATTTTCGCGTAATTTATAAAAGTAAATCCATTATTTTTTAACAAAAACCAATGGAGAACTCCTCGTAAACTATAAAGACTCCTATTTAGTTTCATACATTAAAAAAGAGGGAATATGATGGTTCGGTCATTTGCATCGATTGAATCAGGAAAGACTACAAACGAAGGTAATGGAGCGAAGCCCAGAAGACTAGAAGTGGAAGAGGTAGGCCTAGGCTACAGTGTCTTGAAGATGTCGAGGCTCACCTGCAGCTTCTGGAAGTGAGAAGATAGAGAAGGGCTACAGCCGTCAGAGAAAGATAAATTGTCATTGTGTTTAAACACGTTACATTATCATTTATGTGGAAGATAATTTCTTCTAATAAGAACTTCTATATAAAACAAAAATCAATTCAAATTTTAAAATAAATAAAAATCAGGCCATTATTAACAAGATACTGAACAATTTTTTTTGCATTTCCACTTGACGTTGAATTTCGAATCGGTCTATGGCGTTTCATTAGGGGAAAGCTAAATAAACGATTTTTTCGTCTTATATTGTTATTGTTATTATTTTTTGGTGATTTTACGTTTGAATTTCCTTTGTTTGCTTCTTTACTTTATACTGCTATGGCTAATTGGACGATACTGCAGTGGAAGTAGTATTTTTTACTTCTATAATTAGAATAGGAATCATTGACGAGTAACTGATACCTCACAGCCTCAGGTCTACAATTTTACGTCCTCTCCGAAGGACGACATAACGAAAGGTATGTGGATTCCTGGATATATGGATTCCTGTAAAAAATCCTGAGGGCACCTGCTGGGCTGCAAATTCGTCATCTTTAGCATAGTAGTTTGATATGTTATTCTTTCGTTGACAGTAGCTTGAAGTCAACATTTTGTTTATAGAAACTGTTACGCGACTGATTACGTGAGATCTGTACTATACATTAACATTTTTTTATATATGCACCCCTGGTGAAAAAGTTGTCAAGTCGAATATTACTCAGAGAGAGATATATGTATTGATGGATGCAGAATTGTTTCATTTTCATAGTTACTGACTTGAAATTGAGTTGTTATGGAAGCAATAACTCCTTTAAAAGCAAAAACCTGTTTAAGCCTCTTATTCCCTTCGAAAATAACTCGATTCCGCTTCCCACTACGTAAGTACATAATACTTATTTTGTAGAAATTTCGACGTAACCACTTATTCAGCGGGTCTGTAGATATAAATACAGTGATTGTTTCGGCTTTTCTTTTTTCAAAGTAAAGTTCGATTATCCGTACTTTTGATTATCCGAACTATATCCGTAAACATTCGTTGCTCTACTGTACTTTTGATCTTAGTGTTAACTTCCTTACATAGATCCACATTCCCATCTTTTTAATAGTTTATTAAATTATTTTATAAGTACAATTAATGAGTTTGAAGAGCTCTGTAATCTTTATCGAGGATAAGCTGAGTCATTTTAATTTTTTATTATAGAAGGATTAAGGCTCAAGGGATTTAGCGCCACGTCGGGCTTACCTTTCTGCTCTTTTAGATCGGCGAGAAAGGCAGTGAAAAATAGAAGATGGAGAAGGAAAAAATTTAGAGGATGAGAAATTGATTTTCTTTCGATGGGGCTCTCTTTAATGTATACACGTTTTATGCTGCTTTATCGTTAATGGCTTTTTCAAATGTTTTTGTGCATTATGCTTTATAAAATGCCCCATTGATTCATTCTTGGATATTTTGTTTAATCAATGTGTTTATTATAATTTATTATTATTCTTTCCTTACATTTGCAACTAAGCAGTTACGCATCCAGCCAATTAGGTCTCAAAACTAGTACCATCTAAAACTAAAACCTTCTACAATGTCGCGTACTTAACTTAGACAAAAGACTTACGTGAACATATACATACAAAGTTAAAAAGACAATGAAAGTCGCCACTAACAACTATTATATCTTCTGGATTACAGACCTTAAGTAATAAACGGTTAATCTACAATACTATTTATTCTAAGACCTATTTGGGCATATAACTCAAAACACTGGGGCTCAGGAAAATTCCATATACACAAGATACAAACTAAGAAAAATTGTTTACGATCCATGGTTTATTTCAAGTCACAGTGTATAGTACGATATGGATATTCCCTCTGTAAAATCATGTATTTTCAAAAAATACACAGCATTTCAATCGTCAAGACATCACCAGAATCATCTTGTTCATTCTCTTTCCTCCAATCTTACATTCTTCTTTCTGCTACCTGTACTTCACTTGAGAGGATTATAAATACCTTGTCCTAGAAACCTGCACATGAACCATTAATCACTAATCAGAAATTATATATATTTTTTTATTGTTTCTAAGGAAATAAATCTACATCATAATAATAAAATATTAATTACATATTATTATTCTTTTTTAATTTCCTAACGTGTTTGTTCAATTGATTTATTTGTATTTTCAATGATAGGGAGTGGGATAGATCAGTGTATATAGCGTATTGCTATGTCAAAGTTTCCAGTTTAAAATCCGCTCGTGGCCCAGTTATCACCCAAGAATAGGTCCTGTGAGGCTCATTCAAGGAAAAATCTGGCGTTTGACGAGTGATCTGGGACACTCTTTACAATATTAAAAAACAGTAAATCCTCTAACCATGTACTGAATGCAAGACCCTTCAATAATTATAGTGGTACAGTTTTTTTAATTTTTTTTTTTAATATTAGAAAGGTTCTGTGGTAGATGAATTATTTTATCTGTTTACATCCACGGATAAGCCTTTTGGGATCTACAGATCCTGTGGCTCACTCTTCCACTTTAAAATGGGTATCCCTGATAGCCTGTTACTGAATCAACACCCTCTATGAGTTGTAATCCTACAGTTTTTTAATTTGTTTTTCTTTAATACTAGAAAAACTTTTAAATCAATAGTACATGCAAATGTGACGGTAAAAAAATAAACAGCAATACCTTCCTGTACGTCTTTGGTTTTTCTTTTAAATGATTATTTTATTATTAATTAATTATTACAATCGATATTAATCATTAAAAGGGTTTCTGCTTCGATTTCGTCACGAAAATTAAACCGAACCATTTTCGTCTTAGATTAACTATTTCAACGTTGAATCGTTACATTATAAAATAGGTTCAAAGTAAAGCATCTCCTACAAGGAAGTTTTAATATGTTGAAGTTAGTATGCAAGGAGCGAAGCTTTGTCTAAACAGTGTTTGATTTAAGTCTCCCTTTAATATGGTGTTAGCAACTTTTGTGAGTGGTTCAAAGTTAACAAGTAAATTCATAGGTGGATGTTTGTTAAAGTGTTGGCTAAGTTTCCTGTAGCATGTAGATTTATAATTGTCATAAGCTTCAACCGCTTTAATATTTTCAAGTTAGGGAAAGATAAACTCAACTCCTTAGTAAACCTTGTTAGGATCATGAGGCTTAGTACTTAATTTTTTTTTTTTGCCTAAAAAAGGTTACTTATTTTTTAACAAGTGTTTGTTATATTACATTGCTAAATATTAAAGAATTATAATAGACTATACTAAGACTATACCACAACAAATCATGGAGATTCTTGGGCTCAGAACGTGACAGAGACTGTACTAATTAATGGATAGCGGTTGGTTTGAAATTTACAAATGTATTATAATTATAGACAATTTTTTCTATATTTTATATTATTTTTCAAATTGTAATTGATCAATATTAGGATTGTATCGTGCTGTTCAGAGGTATTATTATTCAGAGGTTGTATTATTATTCAGTGTTAATGATGCAATAAAAAAAAAGTAGTATAAATAGAAAAAAACAATTGTTAAGAGGTTTTTGCAGTCAATTTGAATTACTCAATGTGTTTTAATTGATAGGTATCATCTCATTTTACAAATTATAAAACTTTTCTTTCAGTTGTACTACAGTATGTATTTAATGTTTTATCGAAGGTAGCTCGATATCATTCAATAAATTAATGTTTAGTTAAGTATTTACTTTGTATTAGCGTGAATACTAAAATATAAAATAGATAAAAATGTAACTGTCCTCTTAGTATTGCTTTAATATAAAGCAAGTTTTTTCGACTTGACATGGTCATTTTCAATATATAATTATCTCATCAGTCAACAATGTATAACATTTTCTGCAAAAAACTTAAATAGGAAACATTCAACAATTAGAAAATTCAATATTACAAAAACGATCACTTAAAAATAACAATTTCGTCACTTTAAGCAGTTATAAAATTACATAACGTACTTTAAAATTATATTCTATAAACGTAATAGGGACAATGATGATATAGAATTTATGAAATTTATAGAGTATAACTTTATAGTACCTTTTATAAAATTATAACTGCTTAAAGTGCCGAAATTGTTGTTTTTATGTGATTGTTTTTGTAATATTGAGTTTTATAATTGTTGAATTTTTCCTATTTATGTTTTTTGCAGAAAAGTTTATACATTGTTGACTGATGAGATAATTATATATTGAAAATGACCATGTCAAGTCGAAACGTCTAATAAATAGATAACATGCAATGATTTATGGACTAAAGGTTTTTCTACACTCCTGGAAAAATATATGAGTCCAACTAGGTATTCAAAAACTTAAAAACGTGTCTTCACAAAATAATTTTATTGCCTCTTTTTCGGTTTGAATTATATTTTTACCTAAAACTTGCTTTATATTAAAGCAATATTAAGAAGACAGTTATATTTTTATCCATTTTATATTTTAGTATTCACGCTACTACAAATTAAATACTTAACTAAACATTAACTTATTGAATGATATCGAGCTACCTTTGATAGAACATTAAATAGATACTGTTGTACAACTGAAAGAAAAGTTTTATAATTTGTAAAATGAGATGATACCTATCAAAATAATATTTGATAAATAATATTTACTCATTCAAATAGGACTGCAAAAACCCCTTAAGCATTGTTTTATTCTATTTATACTACTTTTTTTTATTGCATTATTAACACTGAATAATAATTTCTGAAAAGCAAGGATACAACCCTAATATTGATCAAGTAATATTTTAATATTACATCGTGTATGAGGCATGGCCTCCACTTAATTGCAATTGAATGTACTTTCAGAACAATCCATGTATTAAACAAAAAATAAATGTTTCTATTTTTTTATTTTACACAATTTATGTAAATGACATCATAAAAAAAAGGCAAGTATGGGAAGTTGAAAAAACACTTTTCTGGAGAGTTATAAAAAACTGTTTTATTCAAAATTAATCAGTTTTATCAAGGATCATATTAGGGAGGTGATAGTTTACCTGTATAATTATAAGTGATTGTGTGCCTTATAGATGAATAGATAACTCTATATGAATTCTAGAACAATTATCATCCCTAAAATTTATCGAAGGTGTGACAATGCCTAAGATAATGGAGTTTATCTTAGTTTCATTCCGTTGGAAGGACCCTTCGAGTGAATTAAAAAAGTCCCTAGCCTGCAGATTGAGCCGGCACTCTTTAACAGTCTGTGTGCGAAGTGTCGATTGATACGGGAAAAGGGAGAAAAAGCGGCAGGACAATGCTATAAAACCCGGGCCTGTTTTTCTGTCCCTTTTTCCCTTCCAAGGGACAGAGAAGGGAAGAACAAGGTGGTACAGAGGGGAGAAGGGTGACAGATCGAGGAGAAGCAATATCGCAGAGGGCAGAGGATAATAACTCATGTTAGCGGCTCTGTCATCTTCTTTCGTCGGTAAATGTCCACAGTCGACTTGGCTCTGTTACAACCTTTCACCAAGTGGACATCATTCCATCTTAAACAAACGCTTATAATATCCTTTACTATTACGCTTTAAACCGTTTAGTAAAAAATTAAAAAAAAACAGTTTTATAAAAAAAAATACCGGACATGAAGGGTCTGGGGTTCAGTACATGGTAGAGACTACACTGTTTCTTGGGCAATGGTTGTGCAGGGAGGTGATTTGTCCTAGATCACGCCCAAACCGCTAGATCCCCCCCCCCTTATTTTGGGTACCGACTTTATAGAGACCGAGAGAGCGCCAGGAGGATCCTAGATGCCATAGGATCTATTTCCGGCCGCTAACAGATTTAATAAAAGCCTCCCAGTGACTGGGATTTTAACCCAAGACCTTCGGGACGGCAACTCAGTACTCTACCACTCCGCTCCTTAAAAAACCATTAAAATAGCATAGAATAATTATAAAAAAATATTAATGATTATTATTATTGCAGACAAAATTTGGAAGGAAACTTGAGTTACTTTATGATTTGAGGCAAGTGCTAGTAACTCCCGTAATTTTGTGAAGTGGCCTAATACTGAAATCATAAGACCGTGACCTCGATTTGTAAAATTTGAAATTTGCACAAAAGTTCTGTTGGACACTTATAGAATTCTTAAATAAGTATTTTTTTTAATACTTAGCGAACCCGAAGGCTCGATACCGATACAACCAGTCTCCACTGGCCAACCTCCACCTATGGTCCCCAACCTAAAACCAAATCCATAAGATTCACACGTTGAAAAAACAAAAATAAATAATTACATTACAATGAAGAACGATAATTAAGTTCCAACCTCATTAAACAAACCTAAGGATTCTCTTATTGTAGTATATTAAGGATAGTGTTATTGAATTAATACTTTAATTAAGATAAGAGGTATATTCGTATATTAAAAAAAAAAATCCTATTTCATACAAACAATTTTTTTTAATCAGGTCTAGGGTTCATATCCGGGCGTGGCAGATAAATATTTATTCTGTTAACTGGAAACTCTCTTGAGCCTCCCCTAACCTCTATAAAGTAGTCTTGATTGGAGTAAAAAATCTGGCGGTTTAGCGTGGTCTCGGATTTATCACCTCCCTGAACAACTATTGTCCAATGAACAGTACAGTCCTTGCAATGATCAACTGAGCCATATATCTTTCAAGAGTTGTAGTAGTACAGATTTTATTTTTAATATTTTTATACACAGTTTTGTTTTCTTGACTATTTATAATATACGTTTGTACAGAGTTTCGAGGACCACTGCAAATATAAAACTAAACTTTTAGCGATGTTCTCGGATTCGTGCTCTTACAATACAAAAAAAATAAGTAGACAGATTAATAAAAAGTATTATAAGAAATACTGATTGAGATGCATTCCAGCAACCTATTTAATCTTATATTATATTATATACATATATGAAAGATGGAATTATTATTGTCTTTTCTTTTATGAGAAATGACACGGATGCTGGTATGTTTACGTAAGGGTGGCGGCAGGAAATTACCTGGAGTCCTTGGACCAGCCAGTTAGGTGTCATCGTTTCTCCAGCTCCAGAATTCGAGTGAAGGGCACTTCACTTTAGCTTATAAGCGCTTCTTCAATTGGCTAAGCCTTTACATTCACTGTCAAGTGATATTAACTAGTATTATTGCAGTCAGTGAAGTGATGCAATATTTGTTTGCAACTACATAATATTGATCACCCATGACATTTTTTGTTCAATGTCAAGTATGCGGATTAAAAGATAAACGCATAGGAAAAAGACAAAAAATACATCTCTTTTTAAGCAATGAATCAATATTAAGTTGTGTATTTAAATAAAAAAAGAAAAAGAAAGTAATTTAAAACTTTTTAGAATAAAAGTTAATGAATATATTAGGACCCTAAAGAAGATGTAATACTATGATCAGCTAATAGTTTCGCAATGTTTATGAATATTAGCAAGTATCACTATGGTTTGACAATTGTTTAAATCAAAACAAAAAAATATTGAATGTAAAAAACAGGAAAAATACCTGATATTTATGTGGATCTTCAAAAAATATTTAATTTTTATAATGTTAAAATATCACTCTTTGCCAAGTTCTAAGTGTTAAACCCTTCCGTTTGCCCATATTGTTTAATTAATTAAAATACAAACCCTTAAATATTTAGAGTCATGAACTTATACCATTTTAAAAAATAACAGGCCAATTAAATGATAACTGAACAGAGACATTATTGCAATAAAAATTCTATGCTGGTACAATATATTTCATTACTGGTATAGAAAAAGTTATTATTATTTATTTTAGGTTAATCGCTCTTTTACTGGCCTACTCAATCCAAGGTTACATATTAAGACTAGAAACTGGCTCAGGTCTCAAAGCTTACAATCAACTGGTGGTTGAAAATCCTACTAATGTGTAATAATAGACTACCTAAAATATGCTTTAACAAAATGTTATCGGTTCAAAAGTCATCTTCAATTTAATCAAATTTAACTGGGCAAGTCAACTTGAGGGTATATAGTACATTGGCAAGGATATGGCTGGCTGTGGGCAAAACCCCCAATTAGTGCTGAAACATAAAAATGAAATGATAAATAAATACGGGGAAAAGTTAAACGATGCAAATAGAGCTATGTACTCTCAGTACAATGTTGTATACAAAAACTTATGCTGTATAAATTCAGTGCAGCCATACCTGACATCAGATTTGCCCGTTGAGAGAATAAGACTCCTAAGCCAAATTAGAGTTTCCCCCAGCAAACCAATAGTTGTTTACGCCAGTAAAACAACCCACAGAATTGCCCTATTTGCTTAAATGAAGCACGTGACAATTTAAACCACATTCTTTTCGACTGTTCATTTTATACTGAACCTAGAAATAAATATGTTAGCTCATACGATCACGATATTTATACACTACTGAATCCTAAACACAACAATGATATTATTAATCTCTGTAACTTCCTGTATAAAGCTCAAAGTATTAGAATAGCTCTGACCCATTGTATACATATATGATTGTTTACCCACAAAATAATACTTTTGAATCATATAAGTTCTCCTTTACTTACGTACAAGGTTTATTACAAGAATTTTCCATATTTTGATGTAGTTCAAACAAGATGATTGTTTAGTATGTATTATAATTATCTACTTTCTTTTTCCGTATGTTTACTATACTATTATTTTGATGTATTATTATTTTTGTAAAACTTCTAACCAAACTCTCTCTGTATTCTAATAATGTAAAAATCAGAAATAAATAAATAAATAATTTAGTTTAGGTTTATTAGTTTATTGAGCATATTATTTTTATTAAATTCAATCGATATTTTTAATATTTACATACAATTATTATCTTATACGAATGGAAGTGGAATATATCAATGTGTAGAGCACCGAATAGCTATGCTGAAGGTACCTAACCTGTACCACTACAACCCGTGACTGTTTCAAGGACAACGGTTCTGCAAATAGATGATTTGATTTGTCCTAGATCACGCTGAACCGCTAGATCTTTGCTCTTCTATAGGGTGCCCACGTTAAAAAAGGTTGGGGGAGCCCCAGGAGGGTCCTAGATCCCATATGATCCATCTCCGGCTCCTAACAGATTAAATCAAAGTCTTGAAAAAATTTAAATTTTGCAGCGGGATTTGAACCAGGATTTTCGGTATGGAAACTCAGTGCTCTACCACTAAGCCACTCCGCTCCCTAATATAATTTTTGTTATTATTCAATCAATATTGCTAATATTTGCATAAAAGAATGATGTTATAAGAATGGAAGCGGAATATATCAATGTGTAGAGCACCAATGCTGATCGAATAGCTATGCTGAAGGTATCGGGCTAAAATCCAGCAGTAGAAGTTAACTTATTCGATCTTGTAACTGCCACGGATGGATCTTGTTTGATCTGCAGACTCTCCTGGCCTCTACCAAGCCCCTATAAACAGGGTATACATAATTACCTGATGGTTTGGCATGACAACTCAAACAAATCATCTCTCTGCACAACCCATGTCTTAACAATGGTATGGTCACGACCATGTGCTGAATCCATGACACTTCAGACTGAACTCCAAGGTTATAGCCGTATAGATTTCTTTAAATTATAGAGCATTGGATATTATTTACTTTAAGGCTATCAGAATAAATATAAAATTTATCTAATAAGTCAATTAGCATTTTAGAGTTTATAGGAATCTCTTTGAGAATAATATTTGTTGAGAGTAATAAGAGTGAAATGAGGACCAGAGGGAAGAAATAGAATTAAGTGGATAATTTCTGTCTGCCCTTAGCTCCTTGCAACTCCCTCAAAGGTTATATTGTTTTCATTAGAGAAAATATATTTCACGCTATACCTTCAAAAGTTTACTTGGCATCCCTTGTCAAGGATCTTATGTCTTTTCAGGATTTATCTTAAAACTAATTTTACCGAATAACACTAATAAAGAATGGGGGTTTTGGTACTAATTTATCCGTAATATATTATTTTAAACTGTAAGCAAAGTTATAATAATAACATTTTTGTTGACTTTTCTCAGACTTTCATTGATTTGTCATTTAAATCGGTTAAAATAGTTGTTTATGCACCTAGGGACTAAAGAAGATTATTCCCTCAGCTGTGAGTTTGTACCCGAGCGAATGCGATAGAATAATTATCTTTACTCACGAGGCCAAGCCGAGGGAGTAAAGTATTGCTGGGAATAATGATCAATTTAGTGCCGAGGGGTATACAAGGTTTTATCTCCAGATGGGATGTAAAAAGCCAAACTATACGCTATTATATTATGCTATGTTTTACAATTAATTCAAAAACTGAAATTAAATGTGCAATTATTACAATTTTGAATTGTTGTTTTGATTTACAATTTTGATTGAGCTGGCAATAAATTTGAAATAAAATTATTTGCTTCTTGAACAATATGTGCTGGATCCATAACTTACACAACCTGAACACAAATGGACTTCTGTTTATCAGTTTTGGTGTTTTGAAACAACGGCTGATTTTATAGGCTGGTGTGACAGGTGTACCAACCTAACCCTGAACTTTTTCTGTATAAAACCTACACTATTTAGAGGAATTAGGTTGTCATCTTTTTACTTTATTCCCTAGGGAATAAAGTTAATTTTTTGACTCAATTTCTAATGTCATTTTATAAGGGAGAAAAGACGTACTTTAGTCCTAATCTATTGAGCCAAAAAAACAAGTTTTTGCACCAGCTGGAGATAAAATTATTTTATGCCTCGAAAAATTACTCAAAACTTTTTTATAACGCGTTATGTTGTACTAACCGATTACTTATTATAAATCTAACAAATTAATTTTTTATCATAATTTCAGATTATAAAAATTAATAATTACTATTTATTTGTAATATAAGTATTTAAAATTGAATCCGTTCAATTTTAATCTTTTTTTATAATTTAAATAGTTGCAATTTTTATTTTGATTATAAAATATGATTGTTTTAAATTGTTTGCAAATATACATTTATAAATTACAATAAAAACCTGTAAAACTTCAACCCATGAGGGTTCTCCTCTGCTCATTATAGATACTCTACTTTTTTTAGGACAACGGTTGTGCAGGGTGGTGATCCGTCCTGGTTAGCGGTTAAATCAAGTTTATTCTCACTTCATAGAGGCTGGGTCCTAGGAGAGGACTGTTACAAGCTAAAATAAATTATCTGCCACAGCAGCATTTGAACCCGGGACATTCATGGATGACCATTCAGGGCTTTGACACTGAGCCACATCGTTCCACATAAATTAGTTTAATTAAATTAATTTATTTGTAAACAAAATAAATTAAATAATTAAAAACTTGGAACTTATGAGGCGAATTCATGATTAATGATCCCAGGATTGCACAAAATCAATGCATATATATTTAACTTTAATGTTTCTCATACATAGATAAAAAATTTAGTAAATAAGTAAAAATAAAAAAGATGTAAATATTTTTAGAGTTAATGTTTTCTAAGGGATAGATTGAAACATAGTTTTATTTACACAGAAACCATTTATACCTTTAATTTAAATAGAGCAAACACTATCAACTTCATTACAAACAAACGGAAACGTTCGGTTGCAAATTACCTCTTGTAATTTATAGTTTGTAATTGAAAACGAAATGATGTTTTACACTGTAAATGTAGCGGTCACTGCAGATTGAAGATAAACAAAACATCAAATGTGATATGCTTGGTTAGGATTTACGGTTCAATGATTTGAAAAGTAATCTGTGCCAGAATTGGAATGAATAACTTACAACGTACACTGTCAACTCAATCCAACAATATATATGAAAAATATCTATTTTATTTTTTAAATAATATTAGTTGGCCTGGTTCGGGTGGAGGTAAAATATTCTCTTCTCTAGGGAGAACTGTTTATTTGGAAGCTGACAATTCGACCCACATTGCTTGTATTCTTCAGTGCTATTATAGTAGGATAACACTTGACACTTGCCTAAAGGAAAAATATCTATATATATTTTTATATAAAAATATATATAGATATTTTTCTTAACTAAAATTATTTTATGTTTACGATATTTGTAAAGTCCTACCACTACGACTTATCTAAACCAAACGCTTCGTGGGTTGTAATGGTACAGGTTATTGTTATTTTTTAAATAATATTATTTGTATTTACCGCTATAAGTGCGACTAAATAGAAATATTTCATTGTTTACTAGGAAATAGACAATTACAATTCACACTTACTTGTCCAATGGACGAATAAAAGTGTTGCACAATTAAATGAATCAACCTTGTATGAATCACTTATACTATTTAATGGTGCATGTTTTTTTATATGATATATTTCATGTATTTTCTGAACGCCCTCGGAGTTTTTTATTTTTTATTTAATGAACCTCTAGGACATGAAACAACAACACAGTCAACAAAATGTACAAAATATAAACAAAATATTTTATGATGTGATTATCAAAGCAGCCTAAATATTAACCTCCTCAGGGGATACATTATACGGGAAAATACTAGGGTTAGATTCCTGATATAATTTATTAAAATCCTTATATTTTTATTGCTAATTTTTATATTTTCTATTTTCTATATGGGAGTGGGGTGGTTGAGTGGTAGAGCACTATGTTACCGGATTCATATCCGGCTGTGGCAGATAATTTATTTAATCTTTTAACTGCCAATGGAGAATATCGTGGAGTCTGGAGTCCCACGCAACCTGGAGCTCACACGGATTCTTAAAATTTGGAACCCTTAATAGGGAGAAAACTCCTGGCGGTTGTGTGTGTTGTTGGACAAATCACATCCGTGCACAATTCTTGTCCTAAGTACAGTGCATTCTCTATACTACGTACTGGCCATATGACCCTTGATGGGCTGTAGTAGTACAGGTTTTATATATAATTTGGTATAGGTTGTACCCATTTTGTTTCATATCCTTGCAAATAATTGGATTTTTTTCATATATCTGTAATTCATCCGTCCCAGTAGCCCGTGTTTGCAAACAGTCCTGAAACTTTGCTAATAAAATCGGCCGCTGTTAGAGGAGCTTATTGTGGATAGCTAATGAGTGGTGGGGGTGGGGTTCTGTTTTATTCATCGAATCCTCTCCTCGACTCCAGGGCCTTCGAGGGCTCTCACCACCAGGCCAGAACCTCCCAGATAACTAGCTCGTCATGATGGAGATTACCCGCGAGTAATCGCCAACAATAGGATTCAATGCCAGTTCCGCCAGCATCGTTCAGCTAGAACAAAACCTGAATCGATCCCTTGATGGTAGTGTTGTACTCCACCAATATTAATGGATTTGATCAATTACCGATAATACGATGGAAGCGGGGTAGGTAAGTGTGTATATCCCTAGGTTGCTCTGCTGAAGGTCCCAAATCCGACTTTGGTAGATAAACTATTTAATCTGTGTATAGCCAGGGATGGACCCTGCCGGATATGCAGCCCAATTAGATTCTATAAAGTGGTTACTTATGATAAGCGGAAACCTTGCAACTGAATGTTGTCTCAGCCAAATAACTTCCCTGGACAACAGTTGTATTATACAGCACAATCTAGGTACTACGTCAATGACTATGTATTGATTCCAAGATCCATTATAGATAATCAGACGAGTTAGTATTCGTAAGTTATTTCAAATCATTATTCCTTAAAACATTACATTACCTTTAAAAGCAATTTATTCTCTGTTAATAATCAAACTGAGACATGTTGTAACTACCATAGACTAACAAATAAATTATAAAACTTCTGTTTTTAGCAATTAACAAATTTATAGAGTGCCAAGTTTAAGATTCTCCGATTTCCTGCAGCATTTTAGAAAAATCCAGCTTATCAGCCAGAAATCATATAATCATAGCAGAGTTAAGGAAACTCTGCCATAAAATTGTAAGTACTTACCATCTCGTCATTTTTATCATCGTTATGTGTCATAAGAACTGGCTCTGCCCACTCATGATTGTATACTCTAAGGTTATGTATTATTATGTCTTTATTAACTATATAAAAACACAGTTTTAACTATTAAACTATATAGTAAGATACCCTTATTTGAGAACACTAATTGTATGGTTAAAACTCTTAAGTATGATTATGTCATACTGTATGTACCTTCATATACTTATCAGTATTTAGAATTATTGATTATTGAGTAAAAACAATAATGGTATCTATCGTTTTAACTTCCATAATATTATTTAAATTAGTTCTATAACCGTATTCAGTTTATCAAACACAATTTTTCTGAGGGTTGAGCAATAAACGACCGATATTCCAAGTCATAAGATATTCCATCAAAGTATACGTGCGACACGCGTATTACTTTTGGGAAGTTGACCAAAGTCAATATCCGCCGAGTTTTGTATGTAAGAAAGTTAATGGGAGGACTGGAAGGAAAGTCGACGGGCAAGTTTATTACTATCCTCGAGAAGGCTCATACAATATACAATAGAGCTCCCATCGACCACTGATTCCGGAACTTGTTCGAGAAGTTGCCTTGAGGGTGTGGGCGACTCGCCGGCAATTCGGTCCAGTTATGCAGGTCTTGTATCCAGCGCCGTGGTCTCTTCAACTCCGTCTTACAACTGCTAAACCCTTCCTCGGATATTGTTTTCTTCTAGACTATTGTTCGGATCCGATCTTCCTTTCCGATCCGGTTCTTGCGGGAATTAAAACTTCCGCCGAGATTACCCGCTGAGAGGAAGTGGAGAATTTCAACAAGTTGTGGAACGACTTGGTCTCTTCTTTGTACATTAAGTACGTAATCCATGTTTTTCTTAGCGTTAATTTAATTAGTTATAGGCTCACGTGTGGTCTAGTAGTTAGTATAACAACCTACGTAGCCCAAGATTGAGGATTCGCAGCCGTTAGGATGAGTGGCCTTTGGATTGATGCTACAAAAGACATATAAAATAATGCTCTAGAATAAAAGGTTTCCAGAAGGAGATAAAACATCTAATTCAGGTAGGAAATGGTCACAAGAAACGTAGAAGAAATAAATGATATATATTTATTATATAAATATCCATAATATTCAACATGAACGGTTTTCAGGAATATTTTGTCAAAATCATATCTAAAAAAGGAAACTTTGTAAGATATGTTAATAAGTGAATAAAACAGAATTTGAGTCAATAAGTTATTTTCTTAGAATAGTTTATAATATATTAATAAATTTTTTTAACATTTTGTATATTAAAAGAATTTCTTAATTTAATGATCCATTTCTATAGAAAAAAAAATTCAAATAGATATATTAAAAATAATTGCGTTGGTTCTCCAAGAACTTAAGTTATTACTTTGAGATGTAATAAACAATTGATTGAAAAATATGAAATTTTATTTAGGCGTAACTTCCATTGAATTTTTTTTAATACATCGCTAATATAGCATAATTAAAAAGAAATGATTAAATTCCTTCTACTATTTATGATGATTAATATTAATTTTTATATTGCAATTTTATGGAAGAATGAATGAGTTCTTAGAAAATGAAAATATATAAATTAGGTTTATTAAATATTTGACTTTATATTTTATATTATCAATATTATTATAAGTCAAAATTTATTAAAACTTGATACATGGACTCATTATATTTCACAATAAATTGATATTAATATGATCACTAACACAAATTATGTATATTAATAATTAGAGGAAATGTTTAAATCTGAGTAATTTCATTCTTCTATAATTTCAAATATAAATTTACGATTCTTGAAATAAATCATGTTGTTGTGTAGAAAGGAAAATTAACTTTTCTTATATTTCTTTTAAAGGGGGCAGCTTATTTAAAAGAACGTAATAAGGAAAATAGCGTGTGTTCAGAAATTCCTGGTGGGTTTCAATAAAAAAATAAATACAATTTTAAAAAAATAAAGAAGCACAGGATCGGAAAGTTCAAGATTTGATATTTATTGTTTAAAACATAGAGATTATTTCAATTAATAATATGAACAGAATGACAATCGACATAGCGTTTGGTTAGAAAAATAGCAATGTTCTTAGTATACGCTGCTATATTGGCTTCACTCCCCAAGCAATGATCTCAAGGAAAAGTCAGATCCTTTGATCTGAATATATTTAAATAATAAAATGGGATGCCATCCTGAGATCATTATACTTAATATATAATAATTATATATTATTAATAAGGGTCATACCCATCTCTTCTCCGTTAACGTGGTTGACTGACCAGGAGTTGTTTATTTAATAATAATAATTATTGAATAACATTATATTTATTGGTGTTGATCATGGTTACAAAGATTTAAGAAAACTTATAAAGCTACTTACAAAGAAAGGGGGACGCTATATGTGACTGCCTCATTTCGGACATTCTTCATCCAGTTCCTTGCATCTTGAGTTGAGCGCATCTCCAAACAACGGCCGCTCTTATCTTTAGAATAATGGCTAAGATAAATAAACCCTAAGGGACACTTAACTACCTGTAGGTACCTCAATGCCCCTTACCCTATTTGTCTAGGTACTCCAGATGGTCTAGGTAGCTTAACATATAATTCTTCTGACATTCTAACAACATAAATCGGTCAAACATCAAAGCAAAAATTCTAAGTACATAGAAGATTATTTATCTGAATTTACACTCCAGTCCTCACTGAACAAAACGTAGTCCTCGATACATAGCTAGGCAACGCCGGTAAAACATTACTTCACAAAAAACTTTTTTGTATAAATGTTAAGAATTAAATTAGTGTGAAATTAGTCAAGGTAACTATTCGTTTTTGTTTATCTCTGTTAAAGGCGTGCGTCGGAGGGGTAAATATCTAATAAATAATGTGCCTAAATTCACACCAGTACTAATAAAGATTATTAGTTTATTAGTTTTAAATTAAATTTTTTTATTAAAATATTAGTTTTAATTATATAAATATATTTAATATGACTTTGATAAAAATTCACTAACAAATCAAACATGACAATCAGCAGGAAATTAAAAAAATAATAATAATTTTAAAGGATTTACTACAGACTTTGTCCTTAACTTTTTGTTTAAAATATTGCAATATTCCACGTCAATAAAAAAAAAAAATCTGTACCACTACAACTCTTGAATGGTCTTGGGTTCAGCATATTGTTGAGACAGTACAAGAACAATAGTTGATTTTTCTGAGATCATGCTCAATTGACAGGTTTTCGAATTAAATATCCCCTCTTCCATAGAGTCAGGGTGGACCAACAGGGTTCCTCCGCGGCGGAAAATAATTTATATAACTTTCTTGACGCAGACGTATTTGAATGAGGAATCTTCAGCATACCACACCAACACCATATAAATTTCATGGACATAGCTGATTAAATTTTTGTATTCGGAAAATTAGTCTAAATGTAAATTTATTGATTTTGATCTATATCTAATAATTAAAGTAATTTATGCATTAAAATGAAATCAATGAAAGAACGGCCTTGTGTAATTTGATGATTGGGACTAAGTGAGAATTGCAAAGCGGTTGTCCTTGCGAATACCTTAATCGAGGTTATACACTTAACTAGACCGGGAAATAAAGGTCTTGTGTCAAAGGAAAGCACATGTGGAAAATGTAAAGGTATTTGTTATTGCGTAAGATTGATAAACTTTCGGTATTGTTGTTGGGATACTTGTTCCAATATTTGACTGAGGCGTGTGGTGAATATGTCGTGGAAGTATTCAAGTTTGAGTTGATTGCTTAGAGTTGATGCTACCAAGATTCCTTCACTTCTGCATTATTAAACCTCACTATTTCGGTGTACGTTATTATAAATACTATCCGATTTGTGGGCTATGTAACAAACATAATTTTATTAATTTACCTTAAATATGTTCAGCCGCGGTGAGTTAGTGGTTAAGTCCTATTTTCTTCGAAATGAGTTTCTAGTACTCTAGAAAACGGTTTCGTGATATTTTCGTAGTTTATAAACCTCATCTGAATCAGGCATTGCCTAAAAGATAAGTTATTTACTACAACTTTTTCTCAAGTCAAATACTAAGAAAATTACACGATTCCGTGTTCCTCAATAGAGTTAATTCGTTCAGGACAAAATTCGACTTAACCACTTATTCGCCGGGACTGTAGATGTATGGGAATGAATACGTTCCGGGTGGAGGTCGAATAAATAATTCTTTAATAATAAGTAGTAATTAACAATTTATTAGGAAGATCTTTTTCTTAAACAAATTTTTAAAATTTGTTCATACCTTTATTTAGACTATTTTATTTGTTTTTATTCTTTATTTATTAAGCTATTATTTTTATTTTTACTAAGATTCTTTTTACTAATTTTTTCTCTCCACCCACAAGCAAGAGGTTATTTTTTAAATTGATTTTAAAGGATTTACAACAAATATTATCATTAATAGAACACGATTGTAATATTCGACAAATATTAATTTAAACAGGAAAATCTGTACCGCTACAGCCTCTGACCTTTAGGTTCAGTACATGGCAGAGACCATGTTAAGGTAACGGCTGTGCAGAAGGGGGATTTGTA
Source organism: Troilus luridus (assembly GCA_964056705.1). Lineage (NCBI taxonomy): Eukaryota > Metazoa > Arthropoda > Insecta > Hemiptera > Pentatomidae > Troilus > Troilus luridus. Next base: position 52,460,933 of record OZ057415.1, on the reverse strand, counting down.
CCAGATCACGCTCAACCGCCAGGTTTTTTTTGTTTTTTTTTATCAATTTGTGTACTCATTATATTTAGGCAGGGTTAACCCTAGTAGGGTCAGTAGATCCAACATTGTCCATGAGTGGGCGAAACATATTTATCTACCACAGCCGGATTTGAATCTGGAACGTTCAGCATAGCAGCTTTGCATTCTACCCACTGAGCAAACAGGTCCCCTATAAATAAAATGTAAAAACGATTTTAATAATCTATATCAAGGATATATATATATATATTAAACGATATCAAGAGACTACTTCTAGTTTTATTCCTTATAATTTATGCTCTTAGGTCTTTAGAATTAAAACTGCTCTAATGATTACGTCATTAAATATTGACCTTTGGGAATTAAATGAATTCAAAACTAAATTCGTTTCGTGTAAGATTACTTTATAAATATTTAATTTAATAATTATTCAGCTGTATCTTGCATCTACAATGCCAAACATTTGTCTTGGTGATATTTTTAGTGTTTTACATTTTGTCTTTCAATTTAAACTATAATTGGAAATAAACTGAATCAATTAACTAAAACTCAGTCAAAGATGACACAAAATAAGTAGAACTTATTTTTTAATTGTGCCAACGGTTCTTATAGATTAGATTATGTTTTTTCTCCGGGCGATCAACATCTAGGTAATTACGCCCTTAGAACTTTTATTTATGTTATGGTATTTTAATTTTTATATTAACTTTCTTTGGTTTGCATACCATTTATTTATTTTAAATATTTCCTAATTTATTCTTTATTTGCGTCAATTATTGAAAAGATATATTATTTTATCTATTGTATTTTTTGAATCTTCGAGTGCAAGTTCTATGGACCGGGGTATTTTATTATTTTCAAAGGTTTTTTGTATTGCTTTACAGTTTTCTATTATGTGTTTTATAGTCATTGATGATTGACATGATTCGCAATGTGGTTCGGGCTCTTTGGTAATTAAATATGCATGAGTCAAGTTGGTAAGACCGATCCTCAGCCTTGTCGCAACAACTTCTTCTCTTCTATTCCCTCATATAGCATTTGTCCACTGATTCGTACTTTTTTTTATCTTTCTAAGTTTGTTAGTCAGTGGAATTTCGGCCCACATGGATTCCCAATTTTTCCTGACCCTGTTCTTTAAAAATGCCTTTACATCGTTGGGCTCATATATTTGAAGAGGTGGGCTATTCATCAAAGCAGCTTATTTTGCAGCTTTATCCGCAGCTTCATTTCCAGGAATTCCAGAGTGTCCAGGGGTCCAGAGATAAGTTACGTGTTTTTTTAGATATTTTAACATTTCTGAATAATTGCGGATTTTATTTATTGTATGACCGGTTTTGTTACAGTTTGATATGCTTTGAAGCGCCGACATTGAATCTGTACAAATTAAAATGTTTGGATGTGCACTATTAATTGATGAGTAAAGAGCTGTAAAAATCGCCTGAAGTTCTGCAGTGCATATTGTTGAATATGAAGGTAATATTTTTTGGGTGTAATAATTATTGCGAATTCATTTTTCTTGGATCCATCGGTATATATTATTTCATAGTCTGAATATTCAAGTATCTTCTTGTGAAATTGAAGGTTATTTGATCGTGTGTTTTTTTTTTTTAAGTACAGGCCTATTTTATAATTCTGATATTTCCACGGGGTAGTCGGAAGTCAGGTTCGGCTTGGTCTAACGGCATATCATACATTTCTTTTATAACTTCTTTTTGTCTGATGCCTAAAGGGGCGTTTCTTGTTGTATTTATTTCGAAATTTCTGATGCAGCGTGGGTGAAATATATGGTGGTCAGCTGGTTCGGTTGGCTGGAGTTTAAGTTTTGTAACATAACTATTTCTTAGATTTTGCCTTCGAAATGTTAGAGAAGCTAAAGAGGCCTCAGCACAGAGGACTTTCTATTGTGCTTATCCTAATAGAAACAGTAACAGAGCCTAAAGGCACCTGTGCCTAATCTTATCCCAGTATGGTGAATGGAATCTAGAAGTAGGAGACGACCACACAACCGTAGTCTATTTTAGATCTTACTATGCTTGTGTAACCTTTCTTATAATTTTTTGTTTCTAGTACCATAGTATTTCTCCCAAACTTTGGTTTCAGAGACATTTTACTGAAATCGATTTACATGTTTATGCTTCAATGTTTCCTCCTTTAACGACGATTTACAAGTATTAAAAATAAAATTGAAACAGCGATTTCCTGCATTATAAGATTGAATGAACCTATCAAATAAACTCATGATAGAAATTATTTTAACTTTGAATTAACAGAACTAGTGACTGACAATTAATCAATGAATAAATTATGATGCATGACGGGTTTCATTTACTACAAACTTCCATACAAATTTCATTTAACAGAAACGTTTTATTGCAATTTAATTTTTTCAAATCAATTTACTAATTGTAAAAGTTTGATAATCTTAGATAATTATAAAATACTTTACTACTTACTTAAAACGTGTCACTTAAAAATTTAATTTTAAATATTGAGTAAAAAGTTATGTTTTTAATAAGAAGGCAAGAAACGTCCTTTAACATCATAAATAAAATAATTTAATCTATACTCTGAAACAGCGATGCTAAATAAAACCTGGGCTGTTTTTATAATATTATTAATAACAATAAATGACATAAGTACATTAAAAGTATAAGACAGTTTATTTTAATATATTATTCGTTGAATAAATCACAATTCATTAATTTTCCGATTTCGTACAAACTCCTTGTTTTTCATTTTCATTATGAAGAATAAACCACATGTATACTCTAATAATAATAATTATTATTACTTTTTTTAACAAAATACTAAGTACATTAAATATAAAAGGTTATAATATACAATATGAAAGCTTTGAGTAATTTCGAAGTGACAGATCAGAATCGCTCAGGTAAGTAACTGGCCGGGGTCAAAATATTTGTTTCCAGAATATTGAATCGTCTTATATGACATTTATTAGCTTTGTTTACGTTCTGCAATTAAATTTATTTTATTTTAAATATTAAAATCAAAAAATATTTCTCTACAAAGAGCCACGCAATCTTGCATAATGTAACACCGAGTCATATTTCACATTTCATTTTGTGTGGTTTGTAAAAACATTTTAGAGGCCCAGAAGGTCTTTTTTTTATTATTTATAAAATTTATCTCAGTAGTATGAATAATTATCAATTATTATACCTTTTTTATTGCTCGCTTATAAATATAAGATGCGAAAACGATTTGTTTCTTTTTAATTTCCTTTCACAATTTGGCAAGTTGTTTTGATCCGATCGTTTCCCTTTTCTCATTTTCTCTTCCCCTCATTCGCTAAAAGGTTTCTTTTCCCATTACTCCTTCTAGAGGCCTTATCCACCTCGTGTGTGTAATGTATTTCATTTTGTCTCAATAGACCCATTTTGTCCTCTTTGTTGGACTCTATTGCTGTGAGCGAAGCAAAATTGGATATAGGGGCGCAGAGTAAATGAATGAATTCCTTTATAAAAGGTATACTGCAGCTATATATATATATATATATATATATATATATATATATATATATATATATATATATATATATATATATATATATATATACATATATGTAAGATGAAATTGGATAGGGTGTACTTTATATATATAGATATATATAGGAATGGATGGGAAGGCTATATATGAGGTAATGCAACCTACGGCTACTAGTTAAGTATGAAATCCTTTATGGATGCTTAATATCACTACCGCAGTTATATTGTAATGGAGGATACAATTGTAAATAAGTATCTTAAATTCAGTATATTCAGATAATTCTTTCATTTGAATTTTAGTATTGATTTATGTTACTTGTTAGTAACTTCTTGTTTGATATGATACATTTTCAGAAATATGAAGGTTTAAACAGAGATTTTTCTTATTTATTTATTATATATATACATATATATATATATATATATATATATATATATATATATATATATATATAGAATGAAAGAATTATCTGAATATACTGAATTTAAGATACTTATTTACAATTGTATCCTCCATTACAATATAACTGCGGTAGTGATATTAAGCATCCATAAAGGATTTCATACTTAACTAGTAGCCGTAGATTACATTACCTCATATATAGCCTTCCTATCCATTCCTATATACATCTATATATATAAAATACACCCTATCCAATTACATCTTACACATATTTATTTTAGTGTGCACTCTTAGGGCATGAGTCTAACGTAGTCTCGAAACGAAAAGAAAAGAACAAAAACAACAAAAGAAGTATAAAGAAAGACTGAAACTCAAGAACCAAAACATATATATATATATATATATATATACATATATATATATATATATATATATATATATATATATATATATATATATATACATACATATATATATATATATATACATATATATATACATCCGGTATATGGTATATCCTATATACCAGGTGTATATATTCTTAACACATTATTAAAAGCTCTTCCTCCATAAATGATCTGTCTAAGGCCAAAAAAAATTTTTTTAGAATTAATATTAACAGTAATGTTTTATTTGTATAAAGTTTATATCTTTTCTAATTTAATTTTTTTTTTCTAGGTGAGTGCTTCTTGGTAAAATTTCAAGTGTCAATTATATATGTAAGTAGATATATTATACAAAGCAATTTTAAAAGAAACACCTAATTTAAAGTTTAAAAATTGTAACTATGTTTTTATTTTCATGGTTTATTTTTGTTTACGTTATTTATTATTTCCCTATAATAGGGATAGGAAGAAGTTACTCAGTACTAACTTCTTATTAATTCTAGAAATTTTTGTACTGGTTTTCTTTAGTATTCTGTCGCATTTATGTGTTCTTGTTTGAGTGTGTATTGTAATTGGTTCTAGTGAATCCAAATGTTTTTCTTGATTGGAATCTTGAGAAGTTCTGAAATGAGGCTATGTTCTAAACAACCAGGAGGCCTTTACCTAATTATCTATTATTAAAAATCTTAAAATTCAAATAAATAAATTAAAAAAATAAAAACATAAACATAAATGATATTATATAGATAACTAAAAGCATAGAAATGTTATCAAATGTGATACCCGAAAGTAGTTGGTATTTCCATGACAATGTAGGTTTCTTTGTCAACTTCCTCACACACTCTAAAACATTATCTACACTTTCCACTTTCATGCCTACTGCGTAACAGAATCGGTAGTAGGATACTGTAGTGTACCTTCTGTACTTATAATAGTAAATAAACAAAAAAATGACATTCCTTATTATTTTTGGTATCTGTTCCGCAGGTTATCGAAAGGTGGTTTTGAAGATATGCCATGTAGTTAGTTTAATTTTAGCCTGGTTTCTGCGAAAATCATTAAGTTAAGAAAAACATCCTGTTTTCCCAGTTTATTCAGTCCATAAAAAAATTCATGATGCTTCTTGGGTTCAGTACTGTTTCTTAGACAACGGTAGTGCTTGGAGGTGATTTGCTCGAGGACCAAACTCAACTGCCAGGTTTTTCCCCTGTTATGGGTACTTAATAGAGACTAAGTGAGCCTCCAAAGGGTCTGCAGATCATACAGGTTCCATTCGTGGTTGTTAAGAGATTATATAATTTATTAAAGTTAAATAATTTAAAGTTAGCGCTTTATTCACTGAGCTACACCCCTTCCATTTAATCGATAGTTTATTTAATTAAGAGTAGTCACGGGTTGTCTATTTATCCGATCACATCCAGATTTATTTTGTTTTGTTGAAATTAGTTACATTCTGGGGCTCCTTTGGACTAGATAAAGCCATGGTCTGTTTAAGTTGAGGAATCCCTTCTGTTTGTCATGTTCCATCCAAATATTGAACTTTGGTTAGGTAGATGCTTCACTCTGCCTTTAGGATAGGTTGTCTATTCAATACAGTTGAAAAACAGTACTGCGTTATTTAGGTATTTTATATTTTATTTTTTTGAGTAATTGAGAAGCTGGCGAACAAAACCGGAATAGTCCACTATAATTCGAACACTTTTTTTTTTTTTTTACCTCGGACTTCGTTACGTCGATCCCTGTTAATACTTTTAATGAAAACCGTCTCTAAGTTGGAACACCATCTATCTATAATAACGCAATGTTGTCTCATTAATCTCCTCCATATATTAATATTAGTTTTATAGCCATCATGTAAAATTTAATTTCGTGGACTAATCCGGTTCTATTCGCCAGCTCCTCAATTGTTAGTAGTGTTAATAATATTATGAACGGAGGTTTTTACATTCTCAAAGTATATAAAAACTTTTAAACAAAACTATAAAAGTAAATGTATTTTTTGTTGATGAATCTTAACTTTTTTTATATAATTGTTCAGGTGATAAAATAAAAAAAAACACGTTTGTTTTGTATTAAACATATTAATAATAATAATAATGTTAAATAATTCAATAGCAATAAATTATTTTAAATAATAATTAAATAAATGTAATACTAAAAAAAAAAACTTTGTTGCAAAATTTGTTTAATAGAATTAATCCCATTTTCCAGTAATTGCCATACACACGTTTAGAATTAAATTACCTATTTTTGTATAATTTGTTTTACATCCATTTATAAGCATTACAGGTTGCCAACCTCTCCTTCCCAGACAGAATAGACTGAATATTATTATTCTGATCATTCAGCAGACACTGTTAGAGTGGATACTTATGCAGTAAATCTGCCATTGACTGTCACCGCAGAGGCCAAGGTTGTAGACGGTTATGGGAATGACGGAAACAGCACTATCACATAAATAGTAATGAATATTAGTTAGACTCATAATTAAACACGTAAAATCCATAAGGACAAAAGTAATTTTATAAAATAATTACAATCGATTTACACTACATGCATTTAAGTAATATGACGGTTACGATTCACGTTTATAATGTGATTATTGAGATTTAAAATAATCTTAAATTCCCTTTGATTTTTTAATAAAATTTATTATATAATAATTATCGTCGTATATTATATATGGGGTTATGTAGACCCTCCTGAGACTCGCCAAACATCAATAAAGTTATAACTTTAGATGAAATATGGTGGTTGTTCTTGATCTCAGCCAAATAATCTCCTTGCATAACTGTTGGCATTGGAACAGTATATTCCCAAACATGTATTTAACATCATAATCTTCATGGGTTGTTGTGGCACAAGTTTTTTTAACCGTTTATCATTCTTGTTTTATCAGTACTTTTAGAAAAATATTCCCAAAACGTTGGCATTGTAAATGTAATTATGCAATTATGGATATATTTGTGTTTTTAATCAAATAATCTATCTATCCTAAATTATTGTATCTAATAAAATATTTTGTATAGTCGTAAAATCCAATGGCATATTCAAATCTATATTGTTTACTTTTAAATAATTTTTAGAATTTCTGTACTGTAACTATAAGTCTACAACAAATTTCCTAGAAAATAGTTCTTAGAAATAAAATGAAATTCAGCGATCATAATCTTCATTAAAGGATGAAAAGCTAATACTTTGTTTGGTTTTTTTTTTTTTTTAACGATTATTTGTCTGTAATATATATTTTGATCACAAAAAGTTTATAAACTATAAAGTTTATATATTCATTTCATCAGCTTCCCGAAGATCTTTTTTTTTTTTTTAAGTTGAGGTTTGGAAGACATGACACCTGCCTCATGTTGTTTATTAGAACTCTTAAATGGTGACAATTTTGACGCTATTTACCATCTTCAAAACGGGGTTATATTCAAGGATCAGAGAGTCGTTATATCAACTTCATTGCAAGCTGCAGTCCTCAAAGAACTCCACCATACTCACATAGGAATTGTCAAGATGAAACAATTAGCCAGGCAATATGTTTATTGGAAAAACATTGATAAAGATATAGAACATCTTGTCAAATCATGCCAAGAGTGCGCTCAAATGAGGAAGAACCCCTCTAAAGCACCAATTCACCATTGGGAAGAACCAGGAGATAATTTTGCAAGGGTACACATAGACGATGCCGGGCCATTCCAAGACCATCATTTCCTAATATTAGTGGATGCAAAGTCTAGATGGCTGGAGATCTGCTTCTCAAAAAGCCCCCCTTCAACAGACTGCAACTTTTTCAGACTTTTGTTTGGAACATCGGATTTTCCAGAAGTTTATAGCACCTGGCCACCCAGCCACAAATGAAATTGCGGAACGAAATGTGCAAACACTGAAAAATAAATTGAAGGCGATGGCTTTCTTCATCATTACCTCTTCAAAGGAAAATACAAGAAATTCTGATGCGATATAGATCAACACCCTTATCAAGCGGTAAAACTCCATCAGAATTATACCTAGGGAGGACAATAAGAATCAAATTAGATCTGTTGAAGCCACCAAAACAAACAACTTCCCTTGACACCACCATCATCGCACGTCAACTAAATTTGGGAGACCGAATTCAGTCTAGATGGTATACATCTTCAAACAAACCAAATTGGAAATTGGGTACAATAATTAAGAAACTTGGTAAGCGACACTACATGGTCGAACATGATGATGGCTATCGTCTTAAAAGACACATTAACCAATTATTAAAGGTCTCTATACCTAAGAAGAAAACTACTTTTGACCTCTCTCATCCAAGCATCATTATGCTACCTCAACAGGAAGGAGATCCACCAAATGAGGACAGGCCAGAACCACCACACACCTTGGAGGAGCCTCAAGAGCAAATCAGCGACCACCGAGAACTTCAGCCAATTCTTAGAAGATCAGGGAGAGTTCGAAGATTGCCACCTAAACTACAGGATTATGATTTATCATCTTAATTAAATACTTTTAAATAGTGCGGGAGATTGTTATATATCGATTATGCCGTAGCACATGACAATCGATCTATTTATAAACATATGTTTGTAACTTGCGAATAAGGAGGGATTGTTACGGTTACAAGAAATATATGAAGTGTTTCAAAACCTTGTGTTGAATAATTAAAGACATAACAGAGTGAATTAAAACTTAGATTCTAGAAAATATTTTATTTGGTCAAACATCTAACGTATGACCTAACACTTCGGTATTTCTTTTATTGTTTCCTTATTTAGTTAATGTCACTTAATGCTGCTATGGCTAATCGGACGATGCTACAACGGGAGTCCTGAATTTTGCCTATCCATGTATAATAAGGACAGGGATTATAAGAACCGCGTAGGACTGGGATTGCCTTTTCATGCATCCTCCGAAGGATTCATGTATTAATTATTCCCTTTAAAAAATCCTGTTAGGCTGCGAACCCGCTACCTTGGGCATATTAGGTTGCTACGTTTACCACTTCACAGTTGGTTACGTCACGAGTAGAAAGGCCTTTTATTTCTTTTGTCAAGTATCAAATCTAATTATTTTTTTAATTTTACGTTACGTAGTTCTTGTACTAATTTTATGTTAATATTCTTCTTGTCATGGATAAATTCGCACCATTATTTGTAAACTACTTATTTATCGTCAAACTTCGCTTCTGCTACGCATCGGATAACAAAATCGATCGATCTTTGAGCGAGACGTTTCTTTGAGAGGTTTCGTTGTGTTAGTGGTTACCGATCGTTCCGCCCCGGCAGTTAGATCTGATCGAATGACCCTCTCAAGAAAGTATAATGGATCTTTCGTTGGAGAAATAATAGTAGAGAATGGGAATTGTGGCATTGAGAAACCTTTCCGGGGTAGGATTGAGAGGCTGTCTAGTCAGATCTGGAGATAAAAAAGGAAATTGAGAAAATGTGATCAAATTTGCATGAATCACAAAATCCCCCTCGGCATTTCTCCTTAGAATCCTTTTTCTTATAGAGGCCTCATCCTTCTTATATTTCTATAGCTAAGCCGGTTTGCTAATGACAAAGCTTTTAATATCTCTCCCTCTTCCAAGTCTTCTCTATTGACCGATCTCTAATAATGCTGACCCCCTTCGATATTGGAATCTGTTTTTTGTTTTTATGTAATTGCCTCATAAAAATTATTACTCGATTAGTATTGTAGATCAATAAAAAATAATTTGGGGAGCGGGGATTCTCAGTGTATAGCGTTGTGTTTCTATGCTGAAGTTCCCGGGTTTTAATCCTAGGCAGATAAATTAATTAATTTGTTTACAGATATATATGGATTTTCAGACCTCTTTGATCCAACCCCCTTAAAGTATATACATTTACTTAAGTTAAAAAGTAAATTAATTAAGAGAAAAATTTTGCGGTTTAGCTTGATCAAGGAGAAATCAACACCCTACTTAGAAACAGATCAGTATCTTCCATGTGATGACCCTTCAAAGGTTGTCGTAGTTCAGGGTTTTTTTTTAATAAAAAACTGTTATTTGCTTCAATAATGTTTAATTGCTATAAATTAGACGAAACGTAAGTATAACAACGAGAGATATTTACGATGAAGGCAGTAGGTTCATTACTTGTCCAACAGTTGGAATGCTTATGAAAACATATTGAAGTAATAACATTTAAGTAAATCCTACTTGAGTTTTATCTTAGTTAAACTACTCCTTCTTAAAATAACAAACCTTATAATAGATTTTGTAGCGTACTAATATATTTCTTATCGCCTTTCTAAAATAATTAATATGATGAATTAAAACAAAAAAAGTTGTAAGGTTTCTAACAATATTTACAAGGCCACAATATATAAAAGTTGTTTAGAAAAATTGAAAAATTTAATAAATGCTTGGAACTTAAGTTCGTCAATATAGTGGTTACCCTTAACTGGGGGGAAACCTGATGGTTGAGCGTGCTCTTGGACAATTCACTTGCCTTCACAACCGTTGCCTTAGAAGGTGTACAGTCTCTACCCCCTCTCTGAACCAAGTCTTAAGTTTCAGCCTCTGAACCCAGGATCCTTCATGTATTTTATAAAAAATAATAGTTTTTATTTCTACTTGAAATATTCCAATCACTGTTTCTAGTGATAATGAAATAGCAACGTCACTCAGTTATTCGACATAGTTCAAACTTAATTTGAAATTTTTTTGGAAGTGAATGTGTGTGCATTCGTGAATGAAATATTACACGAAAAAAATAATTTAAGTATTGGCGGAATTTTTATTTAATCAAATATCTTGAAGCTAACCAAGACTGGGATAATGTACTTAATATCGAGTCCAAAACACGATTTTGCGAAAATACGGATGAAAAGGCTAGAGTACTTAGTGTGAGATATTTCTACTGATGATATCCATTAAGTTATATCTTTATTTTTTTTCAATTTTCCCCAATCACACTATATACACCAGCCTTTTCTCCACATCAGGTTTTTGACTTGGTGTATTTCCTTTGTAAACTTGTAACTTGGTACGGCACTATAACTGTCACCTTACACAGTGTACATTGAGGTGGGTCTTTCTTTGTTATCAGGTATTCGTGGGTCAAACGACTGTGACCAATCCGAAGGCTGGTAATAACTACTTCGATACGGTGTATCCCTGCGTCAGGAACTCAGTACTACAATAAAAACCACAAAACCACGTTTACTCTTTATTTTCCCTCAGTGTTTTAGAGACTTGAGGTCTAATTATTTTTTTCGATTTTAATAACTGCATTCTAACAATTCATTATAACTGAATTCAATAAATAATGAAGTCGATTTTTTTCAAAATAAATCGGGGCTTGTTTGGAATGGAGTTATTAGTTATATTATATTTATATTTCAAGCCAAAGACTTTGAGAATGGCGTGGTTTAGCTTCTCTTAGAACAAATAATGCATTCTGTACAAAATTAGACTTATTCACATATTTACCGGGGTTGGACGTAATAAAAGTTTAGAAAATAATTGTTCATTATTTTTCAATACCGTTTAAAGATTCAGGAATTCTTCATGTCCATTCGGATCCTTCATTTCAAGAAGTCCTTTTGACAGATCGAGAGATATTGCTGAGTCCTCGCCCTTAAAGACCGCTGTTGGTCTGACCCGCCCTTAGGGATAGAATTTGAGTGAGGTAGGGATCAAGTTTATCCTTTATATTTACTTCGAAACTTAACTGGAAATTGGATAACCTTCTGCGGATCCGTTCCTTCTTTCCTTTATATGCTCCTTTTTTAAAAAACAAACCCCCTAATAGATCCAGTATATTTCCTGTTCAAAGCCATTTTAAAAATATTTGACATTGATAAAAGATGAAGAGGGTTCTAATACTATTCTCCAGGTGACATTCAATACGAGCTGTACCTAAAAAAAAAAAAGTAATGAAGGTTTGGAACTTTAGATACTGACGCAAATCTGCTCCTCGCACAACCTTTGGCTTGTAAACGGGTCAGCCCATACCATGTACTGAATCCAAGTCTCCTTTTGGGTTATAATGGTACATTTATAGAGACGGGGTAGTCCAATGTATAGAGCGTTGTGTTGCTTTCTAAAAAAATTAAATACATATAATTTAATAATGAAGAAAAAACCATATTCCAGTCAAAAATTGTTGTTAACAAATTAACAAAAGATTAAAAAACGTTTCGACACTTATTTGTCATTTTCAATTTAAGTAGTTCTTCACACAACCTCCTTTAAAATTTACAAGTCCAATCATTACTTGAGGTCCAACAAATTAAAAAGTCATATATATAAACTCCTGGAACTTAACTTTCTTCCATGGTCAAATATAATGATTATATTTGAAAATGACAAATAAGTGTCGAAACGTTTTTTAATCTTTTGTTAATTTTTTAACACCAATTTTTGACTGGAATAAGGTTTTTTCTTCATTATTAAATTATATAGATCAAGAAGATTAGTCTAGTATATAAGAAATATCTTATAAAGAACAAAAAATTAAATACGTGTTTTTTATGATTTCCTCGATTTTTTCTGATTAAGTATAGTTCTTTTCTCAAAAAAATATTTATTGAAATTTACATCTATATTTTGTTATATACAACTATATTTATATGAAATATACAAAAATTAAAATTAATGATAAATAATGACACTGCCAACTATTTTCTTAATCGGAAGATTATCGGGAATTAATGCTGAAGCAAGCGTAGGACAGAGTGGACAGTTGTTGGGAAATGGAATATGAGGGCAATCCTTGCTCAAGCTATGGTTTTTGCAGATGACTTTGTTCTCAAAACAGATTCAAAAGAAAGCCTTCAGCAAGGATTGATAGAGTGGGAAGCTGATCTGGATAGAAAGGGAATGATGCTCAACGCAAATAAGAGATAGGTAATGAGTATAGGACGAAATGAAGGATATGTGGAGGTCCGATGCAGAGGAGAAACCTTAGAGAATACTGAGGAATATACCTACCTAGGTACAGTCTTCAACAGAAATGGAAAGATTGATGGGGAGGTCTCCAACCGGATCAGAAAAGCAAATAGTTTACGACCAATTATGCAACACGGTTGCTGGAAAGATGGAAGTGGACAAACGTAAAACTGCACATTTTCAAGGCTATATACCTACCTAATCTTCTCTATGGAAGCGAAAGCTGGGTGCCTGAACAGGCACTGGAGCCGAGTAACAGCCGCAGAAATAAGATACCTCAGGAGAGTGGCTGGATGAACCAGAAGAGATCTGGTAAGAAACCAGCGGATACGAGAGGACCTGGGAGTTCCAGCTGTAAAAGAAGCGGTTGAAAAAGAGGCAGCTGAAATGCTAGGCCCACCTTTGCCAAATGGAGGATGATTGGGATCCAAGGAAGTACTTTGAAGCTAGGCCAACTGGAAAACGTCCCCGTAAACGTAACGTCCCTGAAAAATGGACGGACCACATCTCCAAGCAAAGAAGGCACGGGCTGAATGCCATGAAGGCGCTGGGCCAGGGACCGGGATGCGTGGCTGGAATGGACTGAGGCACCTCCACGCTGAGAGGCACAAGGAGGAATAAGAAGAAACCAAGTATGAAACTAGTGGGAATAAAGTTTGTCATAAAAGGTTGATACCTGGTTTGGGCAAAATTTGCAAGAAATGGGATATTAAGTTCATTCATTAAGTATGAAATTATTCGCAACTAATATGGAGCATTGAGGACTTAACTAAGGATTGTAAGGATTGAATACTAGAGGAATTCGCTGGCTCAGTAGAGTCCCAAAGGTCTATTCTTTATGCCCAAATGGTACTTGTAATATCCATATATATGACTATTTTGTAATTAATTGAGAGGTTACAGCGTTTCTCTAGTTAGTATTGAATTAGCCTGAAACGTCAAGCAGTTTCTTGTCGATTCAGTCTAGTATGAGGATTCCATGTTAAACGTTTGTCAAGATGTAATCCTAAGTATCGGATCTGTTCTACAGGAATCAGTGGGGCATTATTAAAGGATACAGGAGGGCAGACAGCCATTTGTTTAAGGCGAAGGGAAAAGGCTATTTGACTGGATTTGTTGGAATTCATTTTAATCATCCAGTTTTGACGCCATTCTTCCAGGTCAATGATATGGGATCGAAGGCAATGACTTAATATAATTATAATCATGTAACACTGACATAAAGTTTTAATTGAGATGTCGCAGTTTTCTGCTCATATTTTACATTTTTCTCTACCTATTTTTTCATCTGAATATTGTATGTCAGGGATCAGGGTATATTTATGCTGTTTGTGTTAGTATACATTTTAGGTTGGGATAAAAATCGGTCTAAATAATTTATTTATTTTATTAGAACTGTAAAAATATTATAGAGCTATGGACTTAAAATTTTTCCTTTTACTCAGATTATCACAAACCAAATCATTTTCGATATTTTTAGAGTCCAGATAGGTTAACAAAAGTTCCCTGTTACGAAGTATTCAATATTTCAATAGATCTGTTTGTTCGTACAATATAATTCATTTCCTATTTTTCAGAAAATAATTATAATAATATTATTAATAATGTACCAGCCTATGTTTCCTATGTTACCGGCCAGTTTCTTTAAAAGAATAATTTATTGTATTTTGTTGACATTTGTTGATTGATATCGGAAAATTGATATTTATATGTCGATTGTCCAAACCAGATGACTGTTTTCCTTGATGGCAGAAAATTATTCTTGTAGCGTTGTATAACAATATCTTTTTATTATAATAAATAAATCTTATTTCTTCACACCTTCCCTCATATCTCTTTCAGATAATCCTTATTATCGGGGAATAGGCCTGAGGGAGCTTCAGGTGTGGAGACTGACCACCTGTTGCCGATGGTGTAAACTAATACGGACGATGTTGGCTCTCTGTTTGCCTTGAGGAAGGAAATCTTATTTCCTCTTCTCCGCTCCTCCCCAATCATCTCAGACAACATCGGCTCTTTCATCTGGAGGGGCGATAGTCTATTCTTGAGACACGTTAACAGGGACCGATGTCAAGAACATAACTTAAGTAATATAGGCTTTTATCATCATGAATGTTTGACAACCTCGTTATAATGCTTAATAATACTAATAAATAGTTGAAATAGAAGTACCAGCTGATGATAACCTCTACAAGGTGGTCACTGAAAAAATTAGAAAATATCAGGACCTGGTGGAGGAACTGAAGCAGGTATATAAACTTGAGAAAGTTTATATAACTTTATTTTGCCGTTTTGCCGTTGGTCATATCCAGGAATGGGCTGATTCCGGAAATGACGGTGAAGAGCACAGAAGAATTGGACCTAAATTCTAATATCCAAGAACAAATGCAGAAAGCAGTGTTAATCGGAATTGCGAGTATCGTAAGAAAAGTAATGAATAAAACAAATTAATTTTTCAAGCCTCATTCTTGACTTATGTTACATTATCCGGTAAAATCGAAGAAAAAGAATAAATAATAATAATAAAAACAAAATAAAAGTTTTAAAAAAAATCAAGCTTATTAACCAGCCATCAGCCATTTTTCAGAGACCAGCCACAGGCAATATTATAAAAGGCGGACATCATACTGTATTACGATCAAGCTATGATAACTGGCCATAATATCTCTCACAATGGATTAAACATAATGCTCATCAATAAAAAAATAAAGAAAGCCAGCATCATCGAAGTTTGGATTCCTGCTAATGATAATGTTTCTAGGACCTCGAGTGAAAAAATTCGAAAGAACCTAGAGCTGTGCATGAGGTATCTTAATCGACTGGTGGAAGATAAAGTACTGCCGATTATTGTATCCACCAATGATTGATTCTTGAAGAAATTATTAAATCTGTGAAGGAACTTGAAATAAGTTGATGACCTCAAGAAGTGGAGATAGTGGTTATGATCATGGTCAGAACTTTTTTAATATTTCAAATAATTATAAAATTAATAAAATATTTAATGTGATATCAGGCTATATACAGTGCATCAGTATTAATCATAATATTAATAAAAAATTAATTAATATTAATCATAATATTACATTAATTAATAACTAATGTTCCTAAATTACCCATCATTGATTCCTCATATAATTTGGGTATTTATGCACTTACATTTTTTGAAGGGAGAAATTCATATTTATTCTCATTATTTTCACAAAAGAAAAGTTATAAAAATGCAATACAACGTAATCATCAAGCTACTACTTGTAATTTAAGGTATTCAATTTTAAGATACATCAACCCATAAATTGATAATTAAAACATGTCCCTCTGTTATTATTTATTTGTCTTTTTTAGAAGTCCAAAGCGTTTATTTTTTAAAATCAATTAGTTGCAATAAACCATTTACTTAATTATCGAAGTAAGCGTAAATAATTATATCATATTTAAATTAGCAAACCTGATTAAAAATCCGATTCTATTTTAAGAACCAGAGCTATCTGATATATACTGAATCTGGTCTGTCCTGAATAAAATTTAATTATAACAATAAATCGAAATTATGGTGACAGGGAATGATTTTTCAGATGATTATTTGTAATGATTTCTTTTCAAGTAAAAAAAAAAACCCAAGTAACATTTTTTTTCTCTCGGTGTGAAAATTATTTTTTTAAGAAACATTTGTTTTCTCAATTATTTATAATCATATAATAAGTGAATTTTGTTTCCTTTTCTATGAATTAAATACTTTTAAGAAGAACATTACAAAAAATATTTCATTTTAAAAAAAAGCACGAACACAACTCCTATGCTCAAGAAAATTTTACCAAAATAACTAAAAGGGAAATTCATATCATCATGCGAATGTGAAAATATAGGATGAATTGTGATAAAGATAGGATAGATAAACTTAAATACACAATCTGTTATTTACAATTAATATTTCTTCAACAACGGATTAATGATTAGTGTTATGTCCGTCACTCAATGGACGGAATTTGTTCCTAGTATAATACATAAAACGCTAATAGAAATTTTCAATTCTAAGGATATGAGTTTTTTGTTTATTTCATGAATACAATGATTCCATATTACAGGCCGTAGTGACAAAGCAAAACAGAATAAACGGGAATTATATTATGCGAAATTCTGAACAGTAAGTCATGCGGGATGGTATGCAATAGCGCCTGACTGGTTTCAGGTATTTACTTGACGGAATAAAATCATTGCTAGAGTCCTATTTTTATTGCACATATTATAACTATATATTCTATAATATTATAACTATATATTCTATAATATTATAACTATATATTCTATAATATTATAACTATATATTCTATAATATTATAACTATATAATTTATAAAGCTTAAAATGCGATTAGAAATTTATAATTCTAAAGATGTTACAAGTGGGGTGATCTGTTGTGTAGTGGTCAACAAAAAAACCTACAATATCCGAGGTCGCGAGTTCGTAGACTGGTGGTGGCTTTTTTCATGAGCAAAAACCTTGCTTATTTTTACTGTCCTTCGGAAGGGGCGTAAAATGAGGATCCTGGCCATATACGGTGGTCGCAGGTATTCGACGGAATATAATATTTTCAAGAAACAGTGTTTCACTGCTTAAATTATAAATAATTTGTAATTAATATAATAATGGGATTTAGGATTTATTTAAATAACCATTTTTAGGATTTAATAGTGACGCCTTTTCTTACACTATATTATTTTTAAATTTCTTTTAACCGAGCCGTAAATAATACTTAAAGGTAGTGAGAACTATTATACGAAGAAAAAATGGAGCAATTGCAATAAATAACAATATAATCGCAACAAAATGATAAAAGTAAGAGAATTTTACGAATCGTAGTAAATTGAATGAGATGGTTTTAATGGCCATTAAATCCCAGTTATTGCCCCTATTTCAGCAGATTTCATTTCTTTTCTCCCCCTAAATCCTCACATAGGGAGAGAGAGAAAGGAGTGTTCAAAAGAATTAATGAAACTACTTTAGAAAAAACTCTTCCATTATTCACATCATTTCGATTTATCTCAGGTTATCTGACTAACGACTCAATTATTACTCTAAAGTCAAGCCTTAGAATATTATTCTCTATAAAGGAACTTGAATAGCGGATAAGGATTCCAAGAAAAGGAATAATGATAATACGTATTTTTTAATCATTCAGATAATTATGTTTGACTATAATATATTTACAAGGGAGCGGGTAGCTCTGTGAGCACTGAGTTGTTAAGCTGAAGGTTCCCGGCTCAAATCAGGCTGTGACAGATAACTTATTAAATCTTTTAATAGCCAGGGAAGGATACTGTGGGATTCGGGACCCTCCGCGGGCTCACCCTACCTATGCAAAATGGATACACTTAATAGAATAGAGTATAATAGAGAAATAATTTAATTCTGGGTCCAGAATCCTTCAAGGAGCTATATTAAAAGAATGATACAGCATTTACATAAGTACTTGAAAATACATTTAAACTGAAGTTATGTTTTGTGGTAAAGGAACAAAATAGAATAACAATCTAAAATAATTTAGGGGGAAACATGGCGGTTGAGCGTGACCTCGGACAAATCTCATCCGTGCACGACCCTTGTCCTAAAAACACTACCACGCACTGAAGGGTGTTCAAGTTGTTGTAATACACTTTTAAAAAAATAACAACTTAAAAAACTTTCTATGTTCTTTTTTTTTTATTTCTTGGTTAAAGCATAGTAGAATTGTTTGTGGCAGTTTTATTTTTGTATGTATACCAGGACAATATTTTAGCTATGATAAAAGGCATAACTAACTGGAAAGTTTGACGTCAAAGGTACAACAAAACAAAACAAAGTCCGACAATTGTACAGAACTATTTTAACTGTACATATGCTATTTTTATGTGTATGTTACTTTTTTGTTTAGTTTTTAAAATGTATTCAAATAACATTGGAATTGGAACTGGTGCTCCATTTAAATATATTTCCATAATTTAGCGTCAACTTAAAATAAAAGGAATTCGTGCACACAAATCCTTCGGTATTTTCCCAACAATTTACTCCCTAAAAGGTTTCGAGTGGCACTTCATCAATTTTCAATAAATACTAGCATCGACGAAAACGCCTCTATTCCATTACAATTCTCGATTCTTTATTTCATCAAGCCGTGTTTTTCGAAAGCTCTTTAGTGGCTCATTCATCGTATAAAATTTGCATTTTAAATTTTTTTTCCAAAAGAAAAATCGCAAAGGTTAAATATTCCCCTGGCCTCATTTCTCTAATGATCTGTGGCATTTTAATGGTAATTAGCTTCTTAATTTTCCGTTTCTTTGCTTCATGCAACGGTTTTATTATTTTTTTCAATGACTAGTAATAAATTCCGCCCTTGAACAAATAAAAAAAGCGATAAATTGAACATAGTTCACGCGTGGGTTTGGAGACAACTCCCACGTTGGAGATGAATCATGGACAGTCAGTAGAAAGATAAAAGCTAGACTATTGTCCTAGATATGTCATTTGTTGTTGGATGTTCTAGCAGTGTATCATTCCAATGTATTTTATGTTAATTTATATAGTGTTAATTTATTTTTTATTGCATTGTTTATTATTGCATAATCACTTTGCTTAGGAAAACAGTATATGATATTTTTTTATTTATAAAAAACTAATACAATTTCATTAATTGTATTGACAACAATTATTAATGGTATATGATTTTATTTCTAATATTTTAGCTTTTACATTAGTCATCTACATGTTTATAGTAATTTTGAAAAAAATAAATTTCTCTCCTAATGAGATGATTGGGGAGCGGAGTGGCTCAGTGGTTGAGCACTGAGTTGCCATGCCGGAAATCCTGGTTCAAATCCCGCTGCGGGCAGTTACTTTTATTTAGTCTGTTTGCAGCCGGAGATGGATCATATAGGATCTAGGACCCTCCTGGGACTCACCCAGCCTCTATAAAATATTATAAAAATAGGGTGCCCATAATAAGGGGGGGAAACCTGACGGTTGAGCGTGACCTAGGACAAGTATACCTTGCAGAACCGTTGTCCAAGAAACAGTACAGTCTCAACCATGTACTAAACTCCCAGACTCGTTCACGGGTCGTAGTGGTACAGGTAAAAAAATAAATATAAAATAAATGAAATGATTGAAATGACTAGAATTTAAATATATTAAAATAATTATTTTCTATCATCCTAGTATTATTGTTCATTATAATTTTTTTAAATAATTTCACTTTAAATAGGTATGAGAACTTTAAGAAACACATTTAAATTTAATATGCAAAAAACATCTTTACCGTAGGAGTTACATATATTAATAATCAAATTGATTATCATATATAAATATACTACCAACACACAATGCCGAAATTATCCGTTGAAATGCCTGATAGCTTAATTTTAATTAATTAGAAACGATGTGCATACAGAGATTTTTACTATAACTAAATAAAAATATCAAGTCGTCTATCAAAAACAATAATTACCAAAGATTTGACAAGTTATATCCTGATTTATACTCAAACTTTAAGTTTTATTTTTTCTTTAAATATTTTCATTATTCATGACAAACATTTTGTTGAAAGGAAACTTCTACAATTAAAAGAATAAAGGGCGTTATACGTTTCTTTTCAACGAAATTATCGTTATGAAAGAATATTAAAAATATTTACAAATAAAAATGAAACTTAATGTTTCAGTAACAATCAGGATGTAACTTGTCAAATCATGACTAATGTAAACTAAAGCGCAAAGACAGAATTTTTTTTTAATTTTAAATAATCAGAAAAGAAATGCAATAAACAGTTGACATCGCTGTAATGTTGAATGATGTATTCAAAAACCGAACTGGGAGATTCGGAATAAATTAGAATATTTTATGAGAATCGAAACGACGAAGACATTTTTTTTTCTCGAATAATTCAGAAAATAACGGAAGGAGGCTGATTGGGTGATAGGAATTGAGACATTCTGGGAATTTACTTGCTTTTAATATCGTGATGGCTTCGGAATATTTCCAAAAGGCTTCGCGATTTCGTAAACGGAATAACAAATATTATTTTATAAAAAGGATGATTTTTAAAGGTAAATTTAAAATGATGAAATTCGTTACTAAGTCAAATTCTGGAGCTTTAGCGTTTTTAAAGTCAATAAAAGTACAATATTCTTAAGGACGAAAATTGGTTTTGGTGATAATTTCATTAGCTAAGTTATGCAAGACGGTTATGCAGGGAGGTGATTTGATCGAAACGGCCAGGTTTTTACAGTTAATGGTACCCATTTTATAAAGGCCAGTTGAGCCCAAGGGGGGTTTGCTGATCCCACTGGTCCATTGTTATTCTCATTCAATTGAGATTAATGTATTTTTAGTAACTTTTATTTATAGAAATGTATCTGTATTATGCATAGAGGATTGCTATAAAGCACATACAGAACTTAAATTACAACTTATCTGGCAAACAAGGGTACAATGTAGTTCTTCTTGTCCGGTTTATCGAAGCGTCTCCCGGTTAGCACCACGTCTCTTGTCCCAAGCTAGCTTTCGGATGCTCTCCAAGAAGTCTTCGCCACATTCTTCCGGGTTCTTTCAGACAGTATCTTTTCCAAAGGTGGATTCTTGGACCCCCTCTATTTGGTATCTCTTGACCCCCCTTGACTATGGTGTCAAACCATTCTACCTGAGTGACCTATTTCTTGCAAATTGTCATTTTCTCATTGTACATATTTATTTTTATAAGAGCGCCCGGTACGATACCTAGCAATATATTGTTATTAATAAAAAGATAATTCAGAAAAAAGTTAAACACCCTATAAAATAATTATAACCTGAACATACACTAAAGTTACTCTTTATCTTACATTACTGTAAATCTTGAAAAATTAATAAAACATAATCTTTATTAAATTGGTTTCAATAATACTGATAAAACTATTTTGCTTCAGACTCAGATAATTATGATTGTCTTTGGTAAATCTTGTTTTTTATTGATGAATTGATATTTTTATTTGGATATAGTAAAAATCTCTGTATGAAAACTTGTTTCTAGTAATTAAGTCGGATTTTGTCCAGAGAGAGTTAACTGCTTTCAGATTAACGGAATCGTATCATTCTCGTAGTTTTTGGCTTTAAAAGGAGTTAAAATATAAGCAATTACTCCTTTTCAACCCAATGCCTGACTTAGCCCCTAATTCAGTATGAAAATAACTCGATTCCGCTTACTTACTTAGTTGAAGAAACTCATTTTGGATAAAATTAGTCTTAACCACTTATTAATATTTTTCAATTTTTATTTACATTATTCATTCTATCCTTCGGGTTATCTTGTTCATTGCTATGGTTCCTCATAAAGTCGCTTTATGTACATTGAATATTTATTGCTTTCCAAATTTAATTATCGTTTATTCATTGCCCATGTACGTGCGTATCCTTAAAATCCACTCTAATGAGATAGGAATATTGGCCTTTCGTATAAGGGGCAAGGAATCGGCTGTTATTAATTCGGATTGTTTTATGGCCTTTGATAACGGCTGTGCAGCGCACCTTTTGATACCGTTTAACGGTAGGTTAAAATTATGCCAGGCGTTATTCAATATGAAAACAATTATTTAAAAGACTACTAGTATGGATTGCCGCAATTTTAATTTTTTTAATTTTACCAGGTGAATGAAAAAAAATTCTAAATTTTGATAAACTATTTATTATAAACCGACGTTTCGACCAACATTGCAGGCTTTCTTCAGGAATTGTAATGCAGGTCTGAAGAGTGGGGTTGAACTCTTTCCCGTTACATTACATAAATACTCTTAAAATATCTCTATGTTTAAACTTTTTATTACCAAAGAAACTAAATGTTAACATTCTAAGCTTATTTTAAGTAAAGCGATAAATTATTTTTCCGTGATGTGCTTCCAAGATAGTCTATTTACACATTATTATTTATTTTCTTATTCAAATCCTTCCTAATTGATCAACTCCTGTCCGATCATTTGTCATATAAACGCACTAGTATTTCTTATCTTCAGAATGCTTTGCGTGACCCTCTATTCGCAATAAATAAAAATAATACTACATTTAAATAATAAATCAATAAAAATGAATTACTCAAAAAGATATGTAAATTATAAACTAGAGTGCTATAAGAAAAAATCTCATTAAGCATAGCCATGAGTCTCTTAAATTTTGGGAAAAAAGTGGCCAGTCAATGTTTAGCCATTTCAGACATCATTATAACTCGTACACCAAAGTGAAATCACACAAACAGCTGAAAACAACTCACAGTTTTTTGCAGAACGTCTTGTAGCAAGATTGCAGTCTTTATTTTATGACTGTTTGAAATATTGATGTAAGATGTACTCCACTTTTTCTGCTTTTATATTATTTCTATTTGGTGTATGTCCTAATGTCTGAATTGATGAGAGGTTGAGTGATAAGTTTTTACCATTGTTTTAGACATTTACTTGGATTTTGGGATTTTTCTTGTTGCATTCTAATTTATAATATTAGTATCATTTTTTGTTTTTGCTAATTTTTATTGATATATATATATTATTTTTTTAATTTAATGTTATGTTGAAGTTTAATTATTTGTTTTTCGTATTAGTCTAATAAGGATTACATATTTTAACCACCCTCTCATAGTCTTGAAGGAGACGATATTACTTCATAAGCCGGTGTTTCTTCTTTCTCTCCACCCAATTCTTTCCCCACGTCAGCTTTGGTTTTGCCTTATAACCATTGTGGCCATTTAGATTCATTCTGTGACGATCGTATTCTTCAATTTTCTTTCCAAAATCTCCATATCTTGTATGTCTTTTTCTACGTAATCGACCCAGGCTGTTTTAGTAATGTCTTTAAAATAGTAAAAATCCGGTTGGTTAATCGTATGGGTCTTAATTCCCAGCAAGTGTCAAATTTTCCTCATGAGGTTCGATATTTTTTAAACATATTTTTTACTGTCAATAGTAAGTATAAAATCTATCAAAATACTAGAAATAATTTTGATCGCAGAGAAAAAGTTTTCAGGTCAGCTAGTTTCATAATATTTGATTTGATTTTTTTTGTTTTGTCCGATTAATAACAACAAACAATAAAAAAATAATAAGTTAACAAGTTAAGAAACATTACCTGTCGGTTCTGATTGTGAATCTAAAGTATTCTGGAAAACACACACAAAAAAAAATCAAAAGTCCAAACAGAAACAATAATTTATTATAATTAATCAAATAAAACTAATGTTAATTTAAGGCACACTTAGCAGATGTAAACAATGGCATCCTATTTTCCGATAGCAGCGCTGCGGAATGTTTGTAAAACAAAACAGTGAGGTTGCAATACATTAATTAATTTCAAGTTATTTAAGGACATTACATTACCTATCGGATCAAATTGTGAATCTAAGCCATCCTCGAACCCGCTTGTATATTCGCAAAAAATTTTATTGAGAAGGGCCATTTGTATAGGAGATATACTCGGACAGAAGAATTTTATATATAAACATATATTTTATACTTATTATTATTATGTTTATTTTTTAAATGATTTTTTACTTTATTTTTATTGATACCCACAGACCCTGAGAGTAACACCAACGGACTCGCCGAGGAAAACTTCATACAGGGGCTTATCTCTGAGACGATGTAGGGACATTCCATAAAGGGCAGATACGCAGGCAAGGGTAATTCCCGGATGAGCTATATTAGTTTCAGCCCTAATCCCGAAAGCGGGAGATGAACCACCCCCTCGGAGTACGAAGTACCCTGTCCGGACGATTCAGTTTACGGATAGTTTGTGTTGTGTAAGCTGAGGGGAGCTTACGTCGGCTTAGTCCTTTCACAACTAAGGAAGTTATTATTAAAAATATAACACTTATGGTAAGAGGCTTTCACCACAAATCGTGGAACAGGGAAAGTGCTTTTGTTTAGTATGCAGATTGGTATTTTAGGACTTTTGTCCATTACAAAATTCAATTATTCGACACTCGGAATGAAAGTAAAAAGTAAATAAAAAAATCTTTGAATTTTTGAACTTCGATGAAAGGTTATATGCATACATATTTTCGTTTGGTGTTATAGATTATATATATCTTTGGTCACGTGTTGTGGTCATAAATTGCTTGCAGAAGCAGCCAAGCTGCTACGAAGTTAACAGATTGGGTCGAAGAGCTAAAATAAATTGTCTATAAAATGGATTTGTGTAAGCTGTGATGTCAATAAAGTGGATTTGTCCAGACAGTTTTAAAAATCCTTCCGTGTTCTCAGCAATGTAAACTTCCTTTGCAATGTAAACTTGATATTTATAACGTTAGTCCATAGTTAATAGTCTGTCTGGTTAATTCATATCTGAAAGTCATTTTATATATATATTTCATATCGTTCCATCTATATAATAAAAATGAATCGTCATTTCCTTGCTAACCGCAAAACTAGAGAACGGCTCGACCAATTCGGGTAATTTTTTTTTCATATTTTTTTAAGGTGCAAAAGAAGGTTCTTAAGGAGAGAAACCCCTTAAAAATGACGAGGGAAACCTCTGGTGTTCGAAAAACCTTGAAATTTTCGGATTTATTTCAGTGTTTGGCCTGTATCTCCTAATCGGTGCGTTTTTTAAACAAAACATAAGTAACCATTTTTATAGTAGATCAAATTTAATACAATTTGAGCCCAAATAAAGCTCTGTAGGCCTAATAGATTCCGAGTTTGGTCCCTATTATATAATATATAATCGGAATCTTATCTTTATTCTATATAATAAAATTGAATCGCCATTTCCTCGCTAACCGCAAAACTCGAACGGCTCAACCAATTTGGCTAATTTTTTTCATATATTTTTTAGGTGCAAAGAAGGTTTTTACGGAAAGAAACCCCGTAAAAACGACAAGGGAAATAATAAAAACAACAATTTTCAAACCACTCTGTTCCCAGCTGTCAAACATTTGACTTCAATCAAAGCAAAACAAAGGCGCGTTAGTTGTTAGTAAAAGTTTATTAGGGTCCAGTCCTTATCATATAACAAAACAATATAAGTTTTTGTGTAAAAATAAAACTTTTCTGTTTAATATTCTGATACAAGGCCAAATATATCATAAAGCAGGTTCCCTGTAGCCGGTGACAGATGGCGACTATAAATTCCTCCAAATGGAATAAATGGTCATTACACCAGAAGAAATTGATCAACGTTGTGCAAATAACAGTTTAGTGCTCTATTGTAGAGCAATTACATACATTGTTTCATCAACAAAATCAATTGATTTCATTGTTTTAAACTAGGCGGGATCTTATGCCATCTGGTAATCATAAAATTGTAATCAGAGTTGATAAAACTCCTAAGGAAAACATCCGAGAAGTTTCAATGCACCAAAAATCGATGAAGTTGTCATTCAAATGGTTGGAGAAAATTTGGAGCCCTTTGTTTTAGGATAATACGGCAGAACAACGTCTGCCGGGACAGCTAGTATCACAATAAATATAATTATTTCCTACAAGAAAGTCCATTGTTCGTTTACTCAGCGTTTAGTTGCACGAGGAACCCCTTTGTGAGCCGATTCACCAGAGTCCTTTCCTGGGGCTTATCCTGTTAAACCACTGACGTACAATCATGGGTTTTCAATTAATTAAATTATCAATTTTCAGATTTTCATCTGTAATTGACTAAAAGAAATGACACATTTCTACTGATGAAACCCACTAGTCCTATCTTTATTTATTTTTTATTTTTCAAATTTTCATTATCACATTATTTGTACTCTTCCTTTTTCATCAACATTTTCTCAAAATCAACCTTTTTTTATGAGTGTATTTCACTTAGAAACCCCAAGAGTTCTTGATTTTTTTTTAAAGTCTTCGAGCGTGGTTGCTATCTCTCATTGATAAGCCTGGTTGGACTGTTGATGTGAGAAGTACTGCATTTGAATTTATATGATGTGGTTTCTTAAGGGGTACTTCCTGATGATTCCCAATTTTTCCAAGTATTTTAGAGACTTTAGAGGCTTTTTTGGGTTTTTTCCAATTGCATTATTTATTTTTTTCGTTTCAATCCGCATTTTATTATTCAATTTCAAGCCAAGTCATTTTTTTATAGCCTTGGTCGGGTGCGAAATCCGGTTGAAAACTCAGTTACAAATTACTTCTTTAACGAAGCTTGACCTATTGGGTCTGATGCATGATTCGTTGCCAGATTGAAAAGTTGGCTACCACTTCTCATCCGAAAAGTTTTGAAGACCATCCTAAAGCCATATATCCGTACGATTATACGGTTAATCTTTTTTTTATATTATAATCTAGGAGAAAGTTTTTATCAGGGGAATTAATTTTAACCCGTTGAAAATGGGTTATTCCATTTAATGAAAAAAGGATTAAAAAAAATGATTTGTTTGGTCTTGTAAAACTCTTTGATCTGATGCCAACCGGATGATTAAGAGAGCATTCATCCTAATGAAGAAAAAAAAGATAAAAACACTTTGCAGCTTATTAGATTAACCGTTTCGTAAAAGTTTTATCTAGATGTGAATTTAATTAATATCTGCGCTTATAGATGGATTTTTTCATATTGAAGGGGAGAAACGTAAACAATTTTAAGTCCAAATTTGCTTTAAAAAAGATCGAGAAGTACAGAATGAATTATTATTTTTATAATTTGTTTTTATTATTAATTTTTGAGGTGTAGAGATCGGCGTTAAATCGCCGGCATCGCTAACTGCAGCGTAAACTCGCAGAGGCGGAATAATGTAGTTATTCCGCACAGGAGATGACAGGATTTGAGAATAAAAATTTCTCGATGTTAACTTTAGTGATACGTCAATATATTGCTTGTAGCTTAAAACAAACATATTTTTAATAATTTTATTTAATTTTTTCCTTCCTCAAGGTAGTATCCTTGGCCCAATCCTTTATACAGTTTATACAGCTGACATCCCAACTCATCCTAATACTATCCTTACCACATATGCTGATGATACATGTGTATTATCAGTCAATACCAATCCAGTTATTGTATCCCAAAGCCTCCAATCCCATATCACTGATCTTGAAGAATGGTGCCAGAACTGGAGAATTAAAATAAATTCTCAAAAATCCCATCAAATCACTTTTACCTTACGTCGTAAACCAATGACTTCCTGCCCTTCAGTATCCTTTAATAATATCCCACTTGTGCCTGTAGAACAGATCCGATACTTAGGGTTGCATCTCGACAAACGATTAACCTGGAATCCTCATACAAGACTGAAAAGACAAGAAACCGCTCGACGTTTCAGGCTTCTTCAACACTTACTAGACAAACGCTCTAAGCTCCCAATCAATTACAAAAGACTCATCTACATGACCATCATACGACCTATTTGGACTTACGGAGTAGAGCTTTGGGGCTCCACTAAGCCATCGAATTCTTCTCGTATCCAATCCCTACAATCCAAAATCCTTCGTAAAATCCTCAACGCTCCTTATTTTGTTAAGAATATAGTCATCCATAACGACCTTAATGTCCCATTTGTTGCTGATCTGGCCCGATCCCGGTATCTATCCTTTCATAACAAACTTCATTTCCACTCAAACCCTCTAGTTTCAAACCTAGCTTCCTCTTCAATTCCCGATAATCCTCCGAGGCGTCTGAAAAGAAGATGGCCACGTGACCTTCTTAGTTGAACATGCGATTTGAGTACTACCAGTGGGTAGTTTCTCTACTTGTCATTATATCATGTCATTATGTATCACTCAGCCAATTTACTTGTTATATTACTGTAATATAGTTGTAAATAGCAATAAATAAATACAAAAAAAAAAAAAATTTTTTCCTTATGTGGTATTGATTTATTCCAGGGGTCAGCAACCTTTTTTACCGGCGGGTCAAAATCGGAGTATTAAGAGATATTGGTTCTGTGATGTTTTTATATTAAAACAGTCTTTTTGGGAATGGTTTTATTAAAGAAATAATTACGAACCTACCTGAATTGATTTTATTTATTAACATTTTCTTCAATATCAAAGAAACCTTGAACAATATTTGTTGAGCTTTTTTACGTGAGAAAGAAAATGGTCCGGATGGAGGTCAGAAAAAATTATCTGGAATAAGGAAAACTATTTATTTTAAAGCCTATCCTTCGACCCACATTGCAGGTCTTTTTCGGGGGTTAGTTGACTACAAAGACAAGTAGTCAACTGTCGAACCTTGACCCCATCATTAGACCTGAAGAAGACCTGCAATGTAGGTCGAAACGTTTCCTTTAAAAATAGTTCTCCTTATTAAGGAGATGTTTTCTGTCCAGGACCATCTACTTCTTCATCAAAGATATATATTTTTTTAATTTATTATATATTTTTTCTGAAATAAAATGGGTCAATATGAAATTGCACCCTGATTGGTTTCATATGGATCAAAAGTCTCCAACACCTGGTTTATTTCCATACAGCCACAGTATTCCATACAGATACAAATTGTTTTAATTTTATGAAAGCTATATTGGTCAATATGTCCTATTGCGTTATTGTTTCTGCTAATATTTGTTATATTGACTATATCTGTTGTATATTTTTGTTTAAAGCTTTTAAATATTTATGAATATTACAAAATTTCTTAATACTAATTTATTGATTTATTATTTTTGTGATATAAATCCATTTTTTTATTCAATGGAAACCTTAAACATTTTAAATACATTAAAAATACGGTCAAATATTTTAATCACTAAGCAATTAACAAAAAGTGGCGTTTTAAGGATTATTTTGAAATAATAATCATTAAAGACAGTTAAAAGTATAAACGATTTTTTGTATCCAAATGGACTTGTACAACTATCAAAAATAACAGCTCAATTTATTTTAAGTAAGAAACTTTTTATCATTTAAATTTTGTTTCATAGTATTAGTTAACAATTGTCTAATACTCTTTTTATATATCCCACTTCTGTTTTACTCTTGTTTCACAACGGATCAGATTGAGCGTATTTCTATCTGGGCTACTCTTAACGTGAAATTGGATTATCTGTCATAGATATTCGTTCGCTTGAGCACCTCTTGCGTGACTTTTGTATCACTGGGCGAGAAAAAACAAACTCGGGTCATTTACTCAATCCAGAAATTATAGGAACAGACGATAAGGATAATTTTGAGATTGAAGATAATAGTAATATTTTCCTTCTTTTTATATTTTAAGTATATTATACTGTAGATTAAGCTGATAGAAATAAATTCTAGACCAGTTATATATTGTTTTAGGTAATTAAGAAAGAATCTCAGTTGAAACTTTCAAATGTCTGAAAATTTATAAAACCACACCAGAAGTTAGTATACAAATAAGTACAATATAATTAGCAATATAATACTATAAAAAAATTTATTATTAAGACTATTAGAATTGGCTGCGATCTTGTGGTTAGGATAACAACCTACCATACCTAAGATCAGGGGTTCACAGCCCAGCAGGATTTTATAATTTTTCAAAGTGAGTTAAAAATCATTCAGATGGAACGTAAAATGGGGTCCCGAGCCTGTGCTGAGTCAGGTACTCGTTAAAGATCACTATCCTAATTATATCTGTCAAGGCAAAATTCTAGTCTTCCATTGTAGCCTCGTCCGATTAGTCATAGCAACCTGTGACGTTGATTTGTGAGTGAATAAACAATAAACAATGACTATACATATCTGTTAGTGGTTTTCTTATTTCTTTAATAGGTTTAGGTTGTAGCAGCCAGCTACCAACACATACTATTATTCATTATTAATATACCTGTGTTAGAAAAAAAATATCAATTTGAATTGATCATAAAAAATATATTTTTATTAGCGAACGCGTGTATATTTCAATTATTTATACCTCACCTTCACTAAAGTGGCGACCCCAACAAAGAACACAACCAGCATGAATCGGAAGACGAAAGAAGTCTGCGCTTGTGATTTCGGACCGAACATAAGTATTCAAAACTTTTGGATAGCAGACCCCCAGAACTTTGGTTCTGTCAGACTGAAGCTATTTTCTCCATGAACAAGGTAATTAGCTCACTCATTAAATTTCAGTTAATTCTAGCTAATCTCAACACTGAAATACTAAAATATGCATAAAAATATATTTTTATTAGTGAACGGTTATAAATTTCAATTATTTATACCTAACGTTCACTAAAAGGTTATAACCATTATTCATTTCTCAACTTCCTATATACAAACTATTTCGCATCCCTCCGCATTGAAGCATTAATTTTTGTCAAAAATAAAAGATATTATGGGACAAAACACAAAACCAACAGAATGTTTCCTTGTTTTTAGTCATTATATTTTTACGTCATGTACATTAAAGATTAAGCTGTTAGAAAAAAAATTCAAGACAAGATAATTATCCCTTTGCTGTATACTAATATTAGCTTTATAATTTTTTTTAATTTTGAATGAAATATTAAATTCTGAATATATTGGGATGTTTAGATTGGTATATATTTTGATGATATTAAATTCCTTCGTCATTTTATTTATAATTTATTCATTTTCTTTGGAATTAATATTGGATCAGTTGATTAGATAATTTTACAAATAATAAAATTTTACTGATACAGGAAAACAACACAAATACGGTTTAATTAATATAAAAAATTGGTTATTATTTTTAATAAAATTATATAGAATGTCGAAATTATTATTGTCGCTAATAAATTTATGCTTTCAAGCGGCGTCATTATCGAAGCTTAATGATCTGAATACAAAGTACCTTGTGATTTCAAATATTCTCTTCTGTTATAATTCATTTATAATATGTAGCACCGTTTTGTTTTATTCCATAATATTTTATTTGGAATATATCTGTGTGTCTATGTGTTTTGCAACTAGAGTATTAAACATTTTTCTGATTTGTATTTATATAATTTATTATTTATAGATGAAAAATACTATTATAGCAATGGTTTATATTTTTAATGTTTATAGAACTGTATATTAGTTTTTCAATTGCTTGTCCATTAAAGGGCGCGTTGACTTTAAAGTCGATTAGTATGATCTGACATGAGTATCACCGGCAGACGGTATAAGTACCATGCTGAGGTTGCTAATGTGAAAAATAAAATTAAAAAAAGAACAGTTGTAAATAATTTAATAAAGAGCATTTTATATCTATCTATATCTATCTATTAGTTTTTCAGGTTAATGAATTCCAGTCTAATATATTAATATTCATACATGCATACATTAATTGACTGAATTTCAATAACCTATATATATATATATATATATATATATATATATATATATATATATATATCAAATCATTTCCCATTAAATACATAAATATAAATACGAGTTTACAACATGTCTATACTATTATCATATTTTTCATTCACGGTTGATACTTTTTTGTGTTAAATTATGGAATACTCCCAGACATTCATAATATTAATAAAGTACGGAGTATAGTTAAAAAATTAGAATTTAAAAGAAAGCAATTACAATTGTTTTAACATTTAAAAAAAAAGTATATCATAAACAATAAATATAAAAAGTTGTTGCTAAAAATCTTAAATAAAATCTTTAATTAATAAGTAACATAACATAAATAACTTTATGAGCTAGGATAAAACTGAGAGAAATGAAAATTTTAAAATACTTAATTGATGTAACTGACCCTTCTTTCAACAATCCGCACCGTCTGTGGGTCAAATAAATTAAAAATAAAAAACAATTAAATAAAGGGGAGTAATTTTAAACAAATACATTAAATATAATATATTTTAAATTCGGGGAATCGGGTTCGAATCCCAATCGAATCGGCCTGAACAAATCTTTTCTCTTCAAAGTAAAAATATTTAATAAAATATAATAATATCTTTACCCTTTAATTGCTTAATGTATTGTCATGATCAGTACTTTTTATATATTTTTTTTATTTAGTTTTTCGGCAGTTCATAAATACGTCATGATTTGAATATTATGTTTCTTTCTCTGTTCATGTTCGTTATTTTAAAGGGACAGGTTACTTTTCTATTCTATATAAGCATATATTAATTTATTTATTTTTATTGGATAGAAAAAAAATAAAATCTGCCACACTCAAGGGAAATAAGTATAGAGATTTGTAAAGGAAAAAATGAAAAAAAAAATATTGATATGATTAATTGAATAAACTTTAAAGAAAACAAGTAAATAAGACAGAATAAATAAAATTACCTAACCAAGATAATGAATTTTATCAGAAACCTTGCTAAAATTTTAATATATAATATCAACGACAAGATCTGCCAAGGACTCGTAAAAGATGCTCGAACATAACTGACAGGTGGATAAGAAAGTAGATGGAGTTGAGAGCCTTGACGAAGACGTGGGAATTGACATCTGAGTCAGATCAAGACATCTTATGTGAGTCTGGCAAGTCATCAGGACTGAAGAAAAAGGATCTGTCAAGCTGATTTTCCTGAGGCAGGAAGAGGAGGGTATGTTAGTGGGATCATTCCAAGTGGTAAAAAAAAATCATGGGACATCAGCTAAAAAAAAATGAAAGTCCCAAAATTAGCACATATACTAAAGATTCGGTATCGCCATCTTCCCACCTACACCTCGGACGTTTACCAAACGCCTTAGTGATTTTAAAGTTTTAGGAATTCTTTCCTTACCATGTCCAAACATTCGTTGAACGTCTAAACAGTCGTTTAGTATCTATTTATCAATTTAAGCTTCAAAAATTACAAAAATATGTTTTTTAAACAGAACTTTTTTATTTCCTAGCAATTTCTAATCGTTTTTTCAATATTGGTTCGTGCCTTCCAATTGATACATAAACAGTCGGTGAAATTTTAGATTTTGTTTCTTGTTTATATAAACAGGAGAGTTTCCCTACACACAATGTTCAAATTGGTTAAATAAGTAATTTCATTCAACGTCTTACTAAAGTATAGAATATTTAAATATAATATTTTTTATTTATTTAAGTACTCCGGTCATTTAATTTATATTTCAAAGTGGGTTTAATGTAAAACCAGCATTATACATTTTTATTGTGATAATGTGGGATCTAGGACGCTCCTGTGGCTCACCCAGTCTCTATAAAGTGGGTACCCTTTTTAATACAGGGCAGCCTGTATAATGAGGGGACAAAATCTTACGGTTTAGCGTGATCTAATACGAATAACCATCCTGCAGAACCGTCGTCCATGAAACAGCACAGTCTCTACCATGTACTGAACCCCAGATCCTTCAGGTACATGTATGTGGTTTTTTATTACAATTGGAATGGTTTGTTTTACCAATACCCAAATAATTATTTTTTTAACTCACTTGAAACATTCATATACTTCTATTTAAAAATTAGTTTTTTTGAATTATGACATTGTTCGTTCGAAGGAGCGATATTGATTCGTGCCTTCCAATCAATACATAAACCTTCCGGTAGAGTTTTAGATTTTGTTTGTCGTTTATATATACGGGAGAGATTCCCTTCAAGGTATTGTGTATTTACATTTCCCATTTGATGTGAATTCACACTTGGGGGGGGGGGGATTTATCATTCGTTTAGATTTATCATTCAGCTTCGGTATATTTTGAAAGGGCCTCCTAAGTTGGACGTAGACTGAAGGATAGGAAATGATGTGGGAAACATTTCAGTCCACCGTAATACAAACATACGCTCCTTCATATTCATACCGTGCCCTTCCAGGGCCCACGCCGAACTGTGCCCAATCCCTAAATAAACTCTATGGATTCTTCAATAAAACATCCTTATGCATTTCAAAGCCTATTCTTTTATTTATCGAGTAAGATTAGAAGGATTTGAATTGAATTGAAGTTTTGTGATTAGAATTTTTAAATAAGAAATTATATTTATTAGGTATTTTAAGGTAGCGGAGTGGCTCAGTGGTATAGCGCTCCAGAGAGTTCCCGTACCGACGGTCCCGTGTTCGAATCCGGCTGTAGCAGATATTATTTAATCTGTTAACAGACGGGAATGAATCGTTTGGGATATGGGATATAGTGAGGCTCACCCATGGTTACCCAAACTTGGGAGAAAATCTGGCGGTTGAACGTGATCTAGGGCAAATCAACGTTTCCCAAGATACAATCTCTACCACGTACCAAGAATCTTAAAGAGTTGTAGTGGTACAGTTTTGTTTTTGTTTTTTTATTATATGCATATCTGAAAGACTTGACTGCTTGAAAAATATTTTCAGGATATATTTTCATATTGCATGGGTATATAGATTGAGTGATGCTGTGATCAATCTCTAAGTAAATTTTATGTATCCACATTGCCATCTAGTCTTACCAGGGTATATTTCTTATTATGACATGTTAGGGATCTAATTTTTTTCATTTAATAGCCAGATTCTTCACTGTCAGAGCATGACTTTGAGATCAATATAGTCATAAAACTTCGTCTAAAGATCATATAATGACATTGATAAACTTGCGCATTTGTTCCGAATTTAAAAAAATTGAATTTTTAAAAACTATCACCCCTCTTTACGGGTGTTAAGTATATTGATAAGGTGTATATTTTGGAATGAGCCGAAAATAAACGGTCTTATCAATGTTTTACTCTTAACATAATATAAAACTAAATTGAAAACATGTCTTTGTAAATTAAAACTATATGCTTTTATTGTATAGAAAGAGAAGTAAAAAAATGAAAAATTAAAAAAATTCTAATTTATTATTGTTACGGATGATTCTTAAATATTCGTTTGAAAAAAAATAATGATAATAATAAAAAAATTATTATTTTCTTCTATTAATGATGTTTTTTTTTTGCAGGTAAGATTTGGCTCATCTATTTTCTTCGCTCGTTAATTGTAAAAGATCCTACTGATTCGTACGGTAAGACATTATAATTATATTTTTTTCGTTAAATACAACCATTTCTTATTTTACAATGCAATTACTGTTAATTATAAAAAAACAGTTAGTAAACATTA
Organism: Troilus luridus; assembly: GCA_964056705.1. Lineage (NCBI taxonomy): Eukaryota > Metazoa > Arthropoda > Insecta > Hemiptera > Pentatomidae > Troilus > Troilus luridus. Next base: position 52,424,849 of record OZ057415.1, on the reverse strand, counting down.
AGAGTAAAGGTTTAATGAAAACAAATATTGGCATACTTCAAGAGGCCAAATGGTTAAAAGTGCAGCTTTTATTTCTAGCGGGATTCAATAAACATAAACAGCTACAGTTAACCTATGTAATATGTTTTTTTCTGTTGTTCAACATGTTCAAATTACTTCAACATTTTTATTCTGGGCTTTTACTTGTTATTTATTAACTTAATACCACTTTATGCTTCTATGGCTATTCGGAAGATGCTACAGAGGGATCCTAAATCTTGAACGAGTACCTTACCCCTCAAAGACTTCAGAACCCCATTTAAGTTACTTCCGAAGGACGGGATAACCAGGGTATATTACACCATTCAAATCCTTGAGATGTAGACCTGCAGGGTTGCGCGGCTGGGTCATGTTGAACTCCTCATCGCCCAGATCTATTCTGTCTTTGAGTTTATGTAATTATCGTCGTGTTTTTAGTTCTTTTCTTGTTAATTTATTCACTATTTTTTATTAATTAAAATCCTCCAGCTTATACCCTCCTTTATTGCAACACTTTTCTGTGAGACTGTACCCTGGTCTGAGGGCCTTTTTACCAGGAGTGCAATTTCGCACTAGTCCAGGTTTGCAAATATTGACCCGCTCGCCAACAGCGCTCAAACCCTTTGCGATATTAACATTTTCCCTTTGTGTTCTTCTTCGTCAAACTCATCTACATTTAGCCTTTGTTGCTCGGCGGGGAAGGGGGTACTACTGTGTGGGTAGGCGGTTATTTATTAAATAATAAATGGTACATTATCTAGAAGCGTTGGAGGGTGTAAATTAATTTTGCTGGATTTTAAATGTAATATGTTATAACTATGTGTGTGAAAGTGCTGTCTGAAGCCATGCTAAAAACTCCGGGTTCAAACACGGCTGTGGTGGCCAAATTATTTAATCTGTTAGCTACCACGGACTCAGTGGGATCTAATGACCCTCCTTAATCAGTCTCGATAAAGCGGGTATAAATTGAAGGAAAGCATAACCAGCTATATTTTAACGATGTAATATGTTTTTTCTATTGTTCAACTTGTTGAAATCTATGATTACTTTTCTAATAAGGATTTTACTTGTTCTATACTGTCTAAAAATAAATTTGGTGGATAGAGTTTGGAAATTTTAAGCAGAGAACAGGGGAGAAAAAAAGAGCTGATGATACTTACAAAGGAACGCAAACTTCAATACCTTGGACACATAATGTGTGAAAGTTAATACGAATCGTTGCAGCTGATTATTCAGGGAAAAGTAAGAAGGAGACGAACCTCCTGGCTGCGAAACCTTAAAGAATTGTTCCCGTGCTCTTCATAACAGATTTTGAGATCTTTCACCTAAATTCGAATAGTCCTGATGATTCCCGACCTTCGGAACCAAAATGACACTTGAAGAATATAAATATACTTATTATTCAGCTGCTGGTAGCAAACCAATCAATTTGCTGGAAAGGCGAGAAAAAATAACTTATTTTTAACTTATTATTTATTGTTTTTGATTCTGATAGTATAACAAAAAAAATTGTCTATGTTCCAAGATCCACTTTCTATATCCGTACCTAGTTTTTTAGGGTTTGGTACCCCATTAACAGATAACCCTAGAACTAGACTCGACATCACTAAGTACCTTTTTTTTAAATGGAAACTGAATATAGATTTAACAGTACTGTAAATCGCACATACTAGTGGGTATAAACGACGATGTAAACCGTTTTAAAGCTACGATACCGAAGGCTAAAAAAAAATCTGTATAACTGCTTCAGAATAAGTAGCGAATGAAGTAATTAGTGGAAAGAAAGACTTCGAGAGGACTTAGGAGATGCGAAGTAAGAAAAAGTAAAAGAAGAAAAATGATAATCGCGTGGTCCAGAGTCAGCTTAATTCAAGATAATAAAAAAAATAATAATGCGTTTAGGATCATTTTTAATAATGGCGACCAAGAATAAAAAATATTTCCCCCTCAAAATTTAACAGTTATTCAATTATCTGAGAAAGTGGTCGAAGAAGAGAAAAACCCGACATCCCGAGGTTTGTGGAGGATGAAAAATATGAAAGAAGAGGACTAAATGGTTTTCTCCTGGTCTCGAATAGGCCCTATTTAGAGATGAAAACATAAAATTCCTAATATTTATTAGGTTATGAATGGAAAATTCCAACCAGAAACTTAAGTCACTAAACTAAAAACAGGAACAACAAATACCAGATATTAGTTAACCTATTCAGCCATCTTCAGGACACAAAGAAAGTGTTAGTTCTTCTATATTAATACTCATATTATTTATTTGAAATAATGAATCTATTTACTAATGGATATATATGTTTTTTTATATATTAGAAACGCCCTATATTTATTTAATTTTTTCCATCGACTCAAACCTCTCAAACTAATCGGAATATCGTTCAAAACAGAAGGAAGATATCTGTATGCCACGTTCGTTGTCCTCAAAAAAGACTTCGATTCAGTTAATCATGGACTCCTTTGGAGAAAGCTTATTACTCTAGGAATTGGAGGAATATCGATATTAAAATGCTGTACGACATAGAATCAACCCAAATTTCAGTTAATGAACAACTTTCGGATGATATTGACATCACGTTAGGACATTTACAAGGCGAAAATCTGAGCCTAACCTTGCTTTTGCTATTTATCTCCGACATAGTAATATTCTTCCATGACAAAGGAGCAGCAGGTGTAAGCATAGATACCTTACACGATGTGACTATGCTCCTTCTAGCTGATGATATCATCTTACTAAGCAATAGTTGGCATGGAGCACAGAAGAACATAAAAGTATTACAGGAGTATTGCAGTAACAATTCTCTTACATTAAATGTAAACAAATCCAAAACTCTTGTCTTTCATAAATCTCCAAGGCTTAAACAGCTCAAACCGTTATACTGGCATGATAAGAAATCGGAGTATACAAAAAGGTATACTTATTTGGGAGTTCCTTTCACATCATCCGGAAAATTTAAACAAGCATCATTTGAACACATTAATCAGAAGTCATAAGTGGCATCTGCAAGAGTCATAGACATACTGAAAAAAGGGAAAAGAGAATCTTGGGAAACAAAAAAAGCTTTATTTGACTCAATGGTTTCATCAACATTGCTTTACGCTTCTGAAGTATGGAGCCCCAATTATCTTGAGGCAATCGAAACGGTCCAACTTAAATATTTAAAGCGCCTATTTGGTTGGCCCAGGTATACCCCAAATTATATAGTCCGTCTCGAAACCGGAAGAGAACTATTAAGCATGAAACTGATAAAAAAGGTGACAAATCTATGGTCCAAGCTCGAGCTTATGCCAGAAGAGCGACTCCCAAAACGTTGTTTTAACAGACTTAAATCATTAGACAAGGATAAACCTGACAAAGGCTTCAATTGGGTGTCCCAATTTAGAGCAATAGCCGAGCTCAATGCCTTTGCAGAAGAGCTTTCTGTTCACCATACAAACGGACTTCTTCGATACAAAGACGACATACTGGAAAAAGCGCATAACCAATATTTCTCAGCAGACATTCAAGAACTCTAAATTCAACTAACTACCCTTTATATAGAATACTATGCAGTAACAATGCTCCCGACCCCGAAACGTACCTCACATTCAAAGTTCATATAAAGAAATTGAAAAGTGTCAGCCAATTAAGGGTTGCAAATCCAGAGCACATCAGAATCTATGGGAAAAACACAACTTTTTTGTTCACGTTACAAGAAATCCGTAGCATATTTTATCATGCAATCAATTTATCTACAATAGTCTACATCACATTCTCCTTTACTTCCCAGCACACAATGAATATAGACAACAATTTCTTCAACACTTCATCTTAGAATCTTCTGATAGCCAAAGTATCCAAGCTATACTCAATATCGACAGTGTAGATAAGATACATAAATTGTATTATTGCATGATGGGAGTTCCAAAAGTGCTAAACTGTTTATCATAGACCATTTTCTATTAAGTGTTTGTTTTTAGTTTATCTTTAAAATGATATTTTGTTTATTTATTTTTATTGTTTCTATCTTATCACCAATAATTATTTATTTTTTAATCTGTTATTTATGTTTTGAAAGCCAGAATGTGTTAGTAAATTCTATTTTATTTTAATATTTGAAATGATATGTACATAAATTGTTAAAATCATAATATTGCAATTTATAGCCAAGCTGGGCTCTATTTGTATGGGGAAGCCCCTAAAGACAAATAAAATTTCTATCTATCAATCTACCCATTGACTCAAACCTAGAGATAGTCCTTTTATTTCGCAATTACAAGTTCTCATTCGATAAATTGTTTGTGTAAATTTCCCTTGCTGCAGAATATTGCGAGTTGTCAAAATAACCCAGTAATCATTAACGATCTTATAATAGAGTAGAAATATAATTTTATTATGGAAACAAGTCCCTTGAGAATAACAAGGGGGTTACATTACAAGAATGATGCAGTATGTACATAAGTATTTGAAAATAAATTCTAACTAAAAGGAATGGTTAAGAAAAAAATATAGAATATAAATATAAATTAAAAGGCATGGTAAAGAAAAAATAGAACAGTAATTCATCGATTACTTCTGATGGATATGAGCAAACTGATTAGAGAGCAAAATTTGAAAAAAACGTTAAGTAAGTATCAGTAAATTACTTATGATTTTTTAAATGTATTTTTCTTGATGGTAAACGGGAAATCAATCAATTTCCTATATAATTGCCTACAGCCCCATCTGTTTGACCTCTAGAAATTCCAACGTTTCTGACAATTTGCTAGCAATAACGCTCAGGGAAGACTATTACTAAATACTAGAGGACTGAAGTATTTACTAACCGCTTGGGGAAGGTTATTCGCTGGGGAACCCGATCCAGGGCGAGCTATGAGATAATTTAATCGGTCACGGGAGCACAGTCTAGTGCGCTAAACCTCCAACCCGTTTCTATCGCTGTTCAAGCATTTCACCCCTCGGGAATTCAGGTCTGGCGTTAATTATTTGGAAATATCGCTCCTTTAAAAGAACAATGGCATAGCTCAAAAATCATAATTTTTCAATAATATTCGAAAGTTCCATGTGAGTTAATAAAATGAAAATTTGGGTATTGGTAAAGCTAAGTATTCATATTGTAATGATGCTGTTGAAATACTTTTATTAGCCATTAGAAAATTTGAAGCTTGATAATATTTTATTCGTTACTTCCATAAAATTTTACGTTCAAACATGTTACAACTCTTTTTGAATGACTTTAAAAAAAATGCTGGAAATGGAATATCAAAAATATCGTTCCTCAATTAAAAACATTCAACCAATACAATTACTACTGAACCCTTAACTCAAAAATGCCAATTTATGATTGTATTCTGTGTCTGAAAGTATAAAGTACTCATGAGTGTTAGTATGGAGTACCACACTTATTATTAAGAAGAATTATTTCTCTCTGAGATTGTTATGTGTTCAATGTGTATCTGTGAGCTCCCCTCTGATTTTCCTTAGTAAATATTCTAGTTAACAATGGAAGAAATCACGGCCATCTTCATATTTTATCAATACCAAAACTTTTATTATTTTAAATCTCATGGAACTTTCAAATGCCTCATTGAAAAATTAGGTTTTTTGAAGTATGGCGTTGTCCTTCTGAAGGAGCGATATATAAAACTGTGTTTATTGCAAGTTGACTAATTATCATACGGTTATTTTCCGGAGGTTGTCGCTTCGATTTAAATCACAACTAGCTTTAACTTTTCATTCGATTCCTTTTTAATAATATTCTCGAAAATAAAAATAATTTTATTACTTACTGTGTATAGTAACACGTAATAGTAATAACGTGTCCTAGCGGCTGTGTATAGATTAAAGAACTCCCTTACAAATACCATTCATCATCTATACTAATAAATGTTTTTTGAAACGTTCACTTTTTTATTCAATGAATACTAAGGTTGGAACGTTTCCTTTATTTACACTTCTTTTTTCATACTAAAGCTCGAAATTATTTTTATTTTAGAAAATATTAAAAAGGAAACGTGTGAAATGTTAATTGACTCGAAGTGACTACCTGCGGAGCTGATACCCATAAGAAGCTGAGTGAGCCCCCGGAGGATTTGCAAATCCCATAATGAATCTATGACATTTAAAAAATTACATAAGCTGTCTGCAATTGCCACATTCGAACCCGGAACATCAACTCAGCAACTCAGCCCTATAAACTTATCCCGCTTCATCATGTTAATAATGGGGTGTATAAAAAAATGACCGTTTTATCAAATTCCAGAGTTCACAAGTCTGTAAATATTTTAATGCTAATTATTATTTATTATTAATTATAATAATCCATTTAGAGCATTCTCTAAGCTTGTTTACTAACACTGGACTTCTTCAAAAAGCCTCAGTTTAGTTATTTATTTCAAAGAAGAAACATGACAGTGTCCTACGAAATTCTCGTAATTTTAATACATTACTGGAAAAAAAATTCACAGCCGCTGAGGCAACTCCTGAAATTTTTAAATATGAAGGGGAAGGTATCCTTGACCAGCGCACTGCGCGGCGTTGGTTTGAAAAACTTAGCATTGGAGATACGACGTTGGAAAGGAAGAAGGGCTCCGGGCGACAATAAATGCATATTGACGAGGTTCTGAAGGAAGCTGTTGAGTCAAATCAGTCCACGAGTACTCGCGAACTTGCCTAGGAGTGTCGTGTGACGAAAGATACTGTTAGTCGCCATCTTCTCTCCATGGGGAAGGTGGAACGGTCATTTTTTTTATATACACCCCATAACTATGATTATATTATTAGACTGGAAATTAGTAGTAATTTATAGCTGGAATAATTAAAATAGACATGTAGCAATGTTAAAAACGATAACATCTAAATTTTTATAATTAATTAGAATCTAAATATATATATAATATAATTTTTTTTTTTTTTTAAATAAGGTGGGTTACATATTTATCTTAATATGACAATGGTAAATCTAGCCTGAGAGTTGTGAATAATGTAACAACGATTCAGAGCAACTTCCATGTTATTCTTTATTCTGGTTGGTCACGGTATCATTTTATTTCTCTAAAAGGAGAGACTTTTGGGAGAGGAGTGCCTCAGTGGTAGAGTACTGAGTAGCCATGCCGGAGGATTTGCAAATCCCATAATGAATCTATGACATTTAAAAAATTACATAAGCTGTCTGCAATTGCCACATTCGAACCCGGAACATCAACTCAGCAACTCAGCCCTATAAACTTATCCCGCTTCATCATGTTAATAATGGGGTGTATAAAAAAATGACCGTTTTATCAAATTCCAGAGTTCACAAGTCTGTAAATATTTTAATGCTAATTATTATTTATTATTAATTATAATAATCCATTTAGAGCATTCTCTAAGCTTGTTTACTAACACTGGACTTCTTCAAAAAGCCTCAGTTTAGTTATTTATTTCAAAGAAGAAACATGACAGTGTCCTACGAAATTCTCGTAATTTTAATACATTACTGGAAAAAAAATTCACAGCCGCTGAGGCAACTCCTGAAATTTTTAAATATGAAGGGGAAGGTATCCTTGACCAGCGCACTGCGCGGCGTTGGTTTGAAAAACTTAGCATTGGAGATACGACGTTGGAAAGGAAGAAGGGCTCCGGGCGACAATAAATGCATATTGACGAGGTTCTGAAGGAAGCTGTTGAGTCAAATCAGTCCACGAGTACTCGCGAACTTGCCTAGGAGTGTCGTGTGACGAAAGATACTGTTAGTCGCCATCTTCTCTCCATGGGGAAGGTGGAACGGTCATTTTTTTTATATACACCCCATAACTATGATTATATTATTAGACTGGAAATTAGTAGTAATTTATAGCTGGAATAATTAAAATAGACATGTAGCAATGTTAAAAACGATAACATCTAAATTTTTATAATTAATTAGAATCTAAATATATATATAATATAATTTTTTTTTTTTTTTAAATAAGGTGGGTTACATATTTATCTTAATATGACAATGGTAAATCTAGCCTGAGAGTTGTGAATAATGTAACAACGATTCAGAGCAACTTCCATGTTATTCTTTATTCTGGTTGGTCACGGTATCATTTTATTTCTCTAAAAGGAGAGACTTTTGGGAGAGGAGTGCCTCAGTGGTAGAGTACTGAGTAGCCATGCCGGAAATGCTGGTTAAAATCCCGCTGCAAGCAGTTACTTTTATTTAGTCTGTTTGCTGTGAGTGATGGATCATTTGGGATCTAGGACCCTCCTGGGGCGCACCCAGCCTCTATAAAATATAAAAATAGGGTACCCAAAATAAGGGGGAAAACCTGGCGGTTGTGCCTGACCTAGGACAAGTCACATCCTTGCAGAACCGTTGTCCATGAAACAGTACAGTCTCTACCATGTATTGAACCCCAGACTCGTTCACGGGTCGTAGTGGTTACAGGTTTTTAGGTAAAAGGAGAGACTGGTTTCTCAAGAGGAGAGGGAGCTAACTTGCCAACTGCTGAACCGGCTAGGAAATATAAGGGAAAGGAGAATATTTATTTTAGGGCGTCATAATAAAATACTGCTGAGATACATTTTTCCATAAATATTATAAAAATTGGCAAAGTTTGAAATAAAGTACAAAATGTCAAAAGTAATACTAAAGATATCTTGAATACTATTAGTTGAGCGTTTCTATGAGGAAGGAAATGGTCCGGATAGAGGTAAGGAAATTCTCTTGAATATGTTGAACCTCATCAGTGGACCCCATTAGAAGCCCTGAAGAAGATCATCAATGAAGGTCAAAACGTCGGATTTCCATTTAACAATTCTCCCAAAGCGATTTTTTTTTTACCTCCACCCGGACCATTTTCTTCCTCATAAAACATGTTAACAAAAAAAAGAAAAAAAAAACTACTCAATTTACGGCTGACATTTGACATGGTTTATTTAACCTCTCTTTACGCTACTTAGAAGGACGCCCGCCATAGCTAAGGATTTTTTACCACCCCTGACATCTGGCATAATATTACAATCTATTACCATGTGTGTTGCTATGCTATGCTCAGTTAACATGTCGAAGGTCATGGGTTCAAATCCCGCTCGCTGGCAGACATTCAATTATTCTGTCAGTGGAAGGAGGTGGATCCTATGGGATCTAGACTGGGGCTCAGCCAGCCTTTATAAAGTTGGCAAAATAAGGGGGAAATCAGGTGGTTGGGCGTGATATAAGACAAATCTCCCTGCACAATGGTTGTCCAAAAAAAACCACAGTCTCTATCATGTACTGAACCCTTAATATGTTTCATTGCTTATGTTAATACCGAACTCAACCATATTGATGCTGAAGTCCCACTGTTATGGCTGAATGAACTCGATGAAAAAGGAATTGTTAGATAAGACAAATATCAATTTTCAGGTTCTTTTGTATATATCACATCATGAAAAGGTAAAGTTTAAATTTAGTATTTGTGAAATTTTCATATTTTGTGAAAAACTGAACAAGAAATGAAAAAAATTAAAGCTGTAATAATCCAACTAAATAACAGACCGACAACATAATAAATAATAATTAATCAAGTCACCTCAACAATTTGCAATTTTTTGTTTTAATCGTTCATCTATACAACACGAAGTAAAGAAAGTTTTAGATTTTTTACAGAATTCCCTCATTTGTTTACCTCTCTTCCTTTTTTTTAATTTTATTAATTTTATGTGATGGACCAATTCAAAATCGAAGGACGTCCAATGAAATCAAACAATAGAAGGGCTGTGATTATCAACAATACACCCGCATGACGACACACATCTTAGCGTTCTATTGTCGCTCAGCGAACCGAACTAAGATCCAATGCCAAAAACAGAATCGTTAGTTAAATAGAATAGTTATCCACTTAGGTTTCATCTGTTTTAATTTATTTTCAACTCTTAATTAAAAAATTAGTTTTCAGTAGGTAATTGGGCTCTAAATGTAATCAAATCTGCGATTTCAAAATCTTCGGGAAAAACTAATGATGTACTTTAAATATGAGGCGTTCAGGATCAAATGCAAACCCAGCAACATTTTAGAAATTCATTTTTTTCTCATTATCGCTAGTTAAGTCAAGCAATTTTGTCAAAAAGTTTACTTTGCCACATTATTTTTCACTTTAAGTCCTGTTTTGAACCTGAAGATTCAGGAGTATAAGTCATTGCTGGGATAAGATTTTTTGATATAAATCGATACGTTAGCCCTGGAACTTGAATCGATATTTTCTTCATATTCAGTTTTATTGTTAGACTCAAATGATAAAATTTTAAATTAAGTAAATTTTAGATTTGAAATGCAGGGAATAATGTATGTTATGACTTTTATTTTACAAGTTAAAAAATAAAAGTGGTAACATATCATGATAATTTTTTTTATCCATTCGATTTTCCTGAATTAAATAATAGTTTTCTTAAAATATATGTACTAAAAAATTATAAGTACTCTAAAATTGCACACTATATATTCAATTACGTGACCATTTAAATCTCATAGAATGTTTATAAAAATCATTCTTTGTTTTTGTATTCACTGGGAGAGAGAAATTAAAGAGATTTTCAAACCCGGGTTTATTGCCACCGATTAGACTTTCCCTCTAGGACATATTTTAAAATTAAGTCGGAATGTTTAACTCCTGATTTAGTTGGAATGTAATCTTCATAGTTTCAGTAAAATTAATACTGATTTTATAACACTCCACTGTTCACCAAAGTCATCGTGTGATAGATATAGTCTCCTCTGGATGAGAACGTGGATCATATTGTTCTGGCGTCTTTCTTGATGTTGAACAAGCTTTTGACCGAGTCTGTTCTCTAATAAATCCTCAAAAATCGCATCAAGTCACTTTTACCTTACGTCGTCAACCAATGACTTCCTGCCCGTCAGTATCCTTTTATAATATCCCACTGGTGCCTGTAGAACAGATCCGATACTTAGGGTTGCATCTCGACAAACGATTAACCTGGAATCCTCATACAAGACTGAAAAGACAAGAAACCGCTCGACGTTTCAGGCTAGTTCAACACTTACTAGACAAACGCTCTAAGCTCCCAATTAATTACAAAAGACTCATCTACATGACCATCGTACGACCTATTTGGACATACGGAGTAGAGCTTTGGGGATCCACTAAGCCATCGAATTCCTCTCGTATCCAATCCCTACAGTCCAAAATCCTTCGTAAAATCCTCAGCGCTCCTTATTTTGTTAAGAATAAAGTCATCCATAACGACCTTAATGTCCCATTTGTTGCTGATTTATTTATTTGTATAAACAGCAATTTCACCAATACCACACAGCTGTCGGGGTTAGTAAGAAATACTTTGGGAGAGAAACCTACTCGACTCAAGAACTATCAAGTCATTATTAAAACGGTTCCAACTGGAAGGCACTAAGTCTTTATGTACAGTAGGCCATGAGGGGAAGATCGAAATTAATTAGCTTTCGGTAACAGGTAAATATAAGTTTAAATAAAGATTGAATAAGTAACAAAAGTAGGTATATATTAGAAAAAAAAAATTAAATTTTATTAAATTAATCATGAAATATTTATGAAATTGCTAGTCCAATTTATATATTAAACTCGTAATTATTTGTATTTATTTATTTATAAATGTCCAGTTTACTGTTAATAAAAGTAAATAAACAGCAAAGACCTCGACAGGCGGATTATTTATTGTCAACTGTTTTTGTAATAATTGTAATGAATTTTATTGTATTGCTATATTGGGTTTACTGCCCAAGCTATGATCTCAGGGAAAAGTCAGATCCTTTGATCTGAATATATTTAAATACTAAAATGGGATGCCACCCTGAGATTGTTATACTTAATATGTAGTAATTTCATATTAATAAATAAGAGACATGTATACTCTTATCCCATGGTTAACGTGGTTGACTGACCAGGAGTTGTTTATTAAATAAGAATAATAATTATTGAATCACATTATATTTATTTATGCTGATCATGGTTACAAACATAGCTTATAAAACTACTTACATCAAAAGGGGGATGCTATGTGTGACTTCATTCTTCCTCCTGTTCGTTATATTTTGAGTTGACTGCTGCTTCCCGAAATTCTCGATTATTACAGAATTTCAAAAAATATACTAGACTAATTAAATTCTAAAATTTATTTAATGTTGTCCACGTCCGTATTTAGGTGACAATATAAGACTATAATGGCCACAGAGTGATTATAGATCAATGGGCGAAAGGTGTAAGGCCCCATTAATCTTTGGGTAACCGGAGAGAATACTGGAGGGAGGTTCATTTGATCTCGAGCACGAGGTTTCAGGAAATCCAGGCAAGATCTGGCCTCAATTCTCCAGCTGGAGGAGATTCCAGCACACAGCTGCCTCCTTGCGGTCTTAATAGTCACCCTTATTGCTGTCAGTCTTCAACTATCGTACGGTATAAGGGCCGCTTCTTGAGGAAAATTTCTTGGAAGTATGAAGAGGAATATATATATTTATTAATGTTTATTAATAATTATTATTTATTACAGTATAATATTAATATATTAAAATGAATTATAAGTTGAGTCATTTCCCTCATGATTTCATAATTGAAGTTGCATTTAAAAGATCAAGAGTTCTTGGGTTGAAGTCAAAAATGGTATATAATAAGTTCTAAAGTAAACTTCAACAACAACTTCTGAGTACCTCTACTAAAACGTTGGATATTATAGTACTATTAAATGAACTGTTGTGCAATGTGTACAATGGGGGTTGGTCTGCCGAAAGGCGGAAAGTGAGTAAGTTCTTAGATTAATAAAAAATAAAACATTGTCTCTGAAATACTGGGAATATCAAACCAGTGACATCATTAGTTTGTTCATAATATTTTTCATCGATTGCCAAATTTTTATTTTTATATGGTTTTTTCTCACCAGTTTATGTATATATGTATGAGTTGTCATATTTGAAAGTAGTAGAAATTCGCGATATCTTAAGGTTTCCATTTGAATTAGTTTTAAAATATGGGCAAACGGGCACTTGTTTTTATCACTTAGCATTCAGGAAAGAGTAATATTTTGAACCATATAACCCTCTTAAATTTGGATTGCTGGTGTGAGGTGTTCTGCATTTGATATATTAGAATTTTTAGGTGTATGTCCTGACGATAACTTAGTCAGCGAAACTTGAATGTTTAATTTACTAATAACTTCTTTGGGTTTTTTCCAATTGCATTATAATATTTTTTTAATGTTTTTATTGAGTTTTGTACATTATTTTTTATAATTATAAATTGTACTTTTGAAATAACATTAGGATCGAAAATCAAATCAATCGAATCGAAATCATAAAGCAGTATTTGGCGAATTTTGAAGGATTGTTCGTTATAGTTGAAAAATAATTGTATTGAATTTTTTTTATTTATTAATTTATTTTTTATGACTATTTTTGATAAACACTTAACTATTGCTAAATTATTTGAATAATGACTGTGACCAAGATTTTTTAACTTAATGTTAGGTTCTCGGTAAGCAATCCCAGAAAAACTGTAGTTCCGTTTAAGAAAATTTATATATAACTAAAATAGATATTGTTTTTACTTGAATTAGCGATTAAAGAGTTTTTCGTCACTAGATATGAAGATATGAATAAAATTAATTAATAAACCAATTAATTGTTGGAATGTAACTTAATGATGAGGAGAGTAGGTAGTAATTTGGGCATTTAAAGTATAATTTTCTTTAAATTATTTTTTCAAGTGAAAATCTGAGCTTGTCAAGGGTTTAACTTTAAAAGTAAACATTGTATGAAGTGTAGGTTCTTACCTTAGTTGTTATCAAACACAGAACAATTCGTTTTCGGAAAGTTTGAATCAAATAAAGAAAAATATGTCAGGAGATAAATCAATGACGGCGCTAAAATATTCCTGGTAGTATGAAAGAAGTTGGGGATACAGACTGAGCTTTGGTACACCGAAGTCCTGATAGGTCCCGCAGGGGGACTTATCAAGAGTTTTCCAAGTGTACTCAGCCGAGCGGCTACTAAGCTCCTTCTTATCGCGGTTTGGGGAATTCCACTAATGAAAAAGAAAACCGGGGAAAACTTTAGCAAGAAGAAATTTCGTAATAAAAGAAAACTTGGGCATTCCTATCCATTATCTATGGATCCTCTGCTGGGGCGGGTGATTTTAGGTTACGATCTGTCTCCTCGGGGCTCAACTTGAAATAATTTATTTTTACTCAACATTGTTAAGATTAAATAATACACTTTATTAAAAATCTGTACCATACACTAAAGTCCGTCGTAAATTAAGTTCCGTTTGAACAGTACAGTAATACTCGTATTTCTATGCCAACGCATGCGCAGACTTGGTGGGCATGACCTCGGGATCATATTCAACCGCCCAGTTCTTCCCCCAATTTAGAAGTACTTGCAATTTCAAAAGAAATGCAAAATCTCTTGATTCGAGTCAATGTAAAATAATTTAATATATATAGAACTTTTCAGTGTTTTTTTTTAACACCACTACAGCCCAAGCAATGGTTTTCAGTAGAAATTAGAGTCTATTAGTTCTAGAAAAAACAGTTGTGCTGGACGTAGATTTGATTCTGCCGCTTGGTTCTTCCCACAATCAACCTCTGGCCACTTAAAAGACCCCAAGAGAGTCTTCAGATCCCACTGGGTCCATCTAGAACTATTAATTGATTGAGTTATTCATCCGTCCCTGCCGGATTTGAACCTGAACAGCAACTCTGCTCTCAGCACATTAATGTACCCCGCTCATCCTAATACTTCATATAGCAAATAAAAACTAAATTATTTGTTAATCATAAATAAATTACATTACATTATTGGCGCGACAGACTCATGAAGAAGTCCTTGACCTGCCCAACCGCTCTAGCCCAATCGTCCCGATCGCCTGCTCGAGTGATGGAGACCTTGCTCAGCCTCAGATCTTCACAGACGGCATCCTTCCATCTAGCTTTGGGCCTTCCTCGAGGTCTTACTCCATCCGGATTTCCTTTATACAGCTTTTTAGCTGTTTTTTCTCAGTCCATCCTATATAAGTGGCCCAGCCTCTTGATGCGTTGAGTCCTGATGAAGCTCGATATCATTAGGTCTCCATACAGCTCCCTTAGCTCCTTGTTCCTTCTGATCCTGAGTTGATCGTTTTCTCGAACTGGGCCGAATATTTGCCGAAGAACTCTCCTTTCGAATCTATTCAGCTTTTCCACGCTGGATTTATTCAGTGTGAGGGTTTCATCAGCGTATGTCGCTACTGGCCTAATGACGGCTTCATATATCATCAGCTTGGAATTTAGGCTAAGGAGCTTACTTCTCAGGAGCTTTGATATCCTAAAAACATGCTTTATTACCTGATTCTATCCTGGCTCTGACTTTCTCCTCCTCATCCAAATTCTCGTTTATACGGCTTACTAAATACTGGAAACTTGACACTCGTTGGAAAGTGTATCTTCCTAACGTGTAGCTATGGGGTGGTCGGTTTTGTTTACCATTCTTTATTACCAGGACCTTGGTTTTCTCCTCATTCACTTGTAACCCCATTTTTCCAGCTTCCCCTTCCAGCCTCTCAAAAGCTTCTTTTAAGATAATCAGCGATCTTCCTACTAAAACAAGGTCATCAGCATATGCAAGAATACCCTGACTACGGTTAAAGATGATTCCCTCCATCAGTAATCCTGCCCTTTTAATGACACTTTGCATTACAATATTGAATAGTAGAGGTCCCAGCGAGTCTCCCTGCCTAAGCCCTGTACTAAATCATAAATAAATGACGAATTATTTTTATAGGTGTGAAAAGTAGCTCCGTATTTCTTCATTTAGTCGATTTATTTACAAGATATTAATAATTTTCAAATTTCAGTTTTTTAAATCTTTTATTTGTGTAGAATTAAAATGAAAAAAAAATTATAATAAATTTACACACACATAAACGCGACTGTTCAGTTAACATGGCGGCATTCCAGTTGGAGTCTTCTTCTAGAACTTCGATGCACTACATTCTTCTGAGCTGGGGGTAACGGACTGTTTCTGCAAGTCGTTTCAAAAGGGCATAAGATGAGAGGCAAATGTTCCACAAACGATTACAAATAGTTTGTAAAAAAATGAATAATTTTAATTACAGTTATTAACTGTATAAAAATTATCCCAGATTAGTCAGTTCCATTGTTGTCAGTAAAACTTACTCGGTTTTAGTTTCTCGTGAAGTTCCAGGTACTTGAATTTGAGTTATTTGTTTTAGTTATGAAATTCTATGACACCCATTATTAAATAACTATCCTTTTCCCTATTGTTTTTAATAATGTAATATCTACTACGTTTTCCTTTAGGGGAATAAATAACTGTTCCCGAGTGTTCTATAGGAGATATAAATGGAATGTTTCATCAAACTCGTGTAGAGCACGTGGGGAGTATTCCCGCCGGCGGGAACAAAGCCTCTGTTAATTATCATGTTTCTGTTGTACGGAAGAGGACCTGCGATGTCCAATGGCGACTATTTCGACTTCTTCTAACAATGTCAAAATTCCTTTGCAAGAAAAATTTCATTAAATCGCTTGGCAACGCAAATATTTTACTTTATGAACTTACATGTAATCCTACTTACTTGGAGGAGGACCATAATCCGTATTAATATTATGATAATTTAATTATTCATTTAATAAAATATTTGAATTAATGGTAATCGGCTGGCTAGAAAATATTCATATGTTTGAGGAAATGAATATCCAAATATAGTTGTTCAAGAAAATTTGTGTAGATCTTAGAAAGTTTAGTGTAATAAAGAACAAGACTAAATAAAAAAAGTAGAAGAAAAACAATTCTCCCTAGAAAAGGGATGGATAGAATAAAGGAAGAAACAGCAACCAGTAAGAATGAAAATATTCTGGTTAAAAAAAATCAAATTTTATGCTTGATCCTGATGGTCAGAAATGAAGTGAAAGAAAATATATTAGAAATAAAGGTATACAAAATAAATACATAAATAATAGCAAACGTGATTAGTAATAGTAGTTATTTACCTGATAAAGTCCTAAATTTACTAATCAGGAAGGGTGTAATGTGGTCAAGTGATTTATTTAACAAAAATCATACTTTACTGTCTGTAAATTACATATTCTTTCCAAGCGTTATAAATAATTAAAATAATTTATATTAACTTCTCTGAAGTCCCTTTGTTATGAAATTAAATATATTTTCTAAATTTTATTGGTATATGTCTTTAATCATTTTTTTAAAGAGGCTTTTCAGCTCCAAGGATAAATGAAAAACTTTTTCTGAAGGATTTTCATTAGTAATGTGTCATAATCATAGAATGGCAGTTATGATGGGTCAGTTGGCAAAACTATTACTCTTCAAAGATCTATGGTTTGATTTTTTTTTTGGAATGTACTTAAAAATTTTGTATTTAAAATAATTCGATGTGTTCTCTGTTTTTCGGAATATGTTTTTAATAAAAAATCTCGAAAAATATATCATCTATTAAACAAAATACCAAGGGGTGGGGATAACTCAGGGTGTGAAAAACTGAGTTATGCTCAAAATCCCGGGTTCAAATCCGGATGTGGGAGAAAAATGAGCTAATCCGTGGGATTTGCAGGCCTGTTGTGGGTAGTTCAAAGTGTACATTGCTGATTTTCTATGCTGTAGGTTCCAGGTTCAAATCTGGCTCTGAGAGTTAAATTATTTACTTGGATAGACGTTGAATATTAAGTGCTCACCAAGCCTCTCGGAAATACTTTATGTATAAAAATTAAAAAAAAACCTGTACCACTACAACCCGTGAACGGTCTGGGGTTCAGTACATGGTAGAGACTGTACTGTTTCATGGACAACTGTTCTGCAACGAGGTGGCTTGTCCTAGGTCACTCTCAACCGACAGATTTTTCCCCCTTATTTTCGGTACCTATTTTTATAATATTTCATAGAGGCTGGGTGGGCCTCAGGAGGGTCCTAGATCCTATATGATCCATCTCCCTCTGCAAACAGAATAAATAAAAGTCATGGCCTGCAGCGGGATTTGAACTAGGATTTCCGGCATGGGAACTCAGGTCTCTACCACTGAGTCACTCCGCTACTTTATGTATAAATGAGTAAAAATAAAATAATAAATAACAATACACAATAAATAACAGCACATAGATTATTTTTAGTTTTTACTTGATAAAGTCTCTTAAATAATGGGTCTTGATATGCCTTCAACTAGAAATTTATAGCTGCATAAGATTTTACAATTCTTATAAATATTTGAATGTTTATTTTTCTCCGATATTATTTTGCCTCTGAAGATGAACAAATGGTTTAACAAAAATGCTATATTTTATAAAAAACATAATGTTATTCAATCCTGGCTAATCTAAAAGAAAATAATCATTGATATTCCAACTGTAACTTTCAAGAATAATACAAGACCAGTACTCTAAGTTAAAGAGGCATATTTGTAATATTTGCGATCCATTTTTGTAAATTTGTAAATAAAGGAGGGTCAGAAAAAAACGCCTAAAGAAAACAAGCAAGACTAATACATTCTACAAATGGCTGTCTGTATTACAAAAATATAAACGACAGTGTCTGATTACAGTTTATTTACTATATCTCTGTTCAAACCTGCCATGATGTGGTTTTATCTCAACCGCAATCATCTCGTTAGAGAATGGGAGGCTAACATTTTTCTCTGCGTTATTTTCATGAAGTGGCTGACAAGGGTGTTACGAAATTTCTGGGGGTCAGCTGTCCGGAGCGCAGGAAATATTTTTAGTAACCACAGCCACCGCAAGCCACAACCCTCAGGTATCATATATCCGGTGCTAGCGAGAGGAATGGAATTTAAAAGGTTGACATTGTCCAAAATTATTGACGATTTCATTCAGTATATATTTAAATATATTTATAAATTTTAAATATATATTATTTATTTTGATTAAAGCAATTGGTTAATAGTGTTTTTTTATTTTTTCACTTTCATATTGGCAGTATTGTAGTTAAGAGCTACTGTAAATGAGACAATTTTCGAAATATGTACAAATTTCAATGGGGTTATCACATTTCATTATTCTTTAATCCAGTTTTTATGTTGATATAATATAATAATGTTTTATCAATATGCTTTAGCATACCTAAAAAATTGTTAGCCATAGAGAGTTGACTTTTTTATTTTATTTTTTGTTACAATCTTATGTAAACATCTTCGTTTTAATTCACATCATGATTGAATCACTAATAGGTTAATACGACAGAAATGTATCCTACGACAAAATATATAATATTAAAAAAATATATCGAAATATACCACTGCCTTCTTCATACTTATATGATGGATCATATAGGATCTAGGACCCTCCTGGAGCCCACCCAACCTCTATAAAATATTATAAAAATAGGGTACCGAAAATAAGGTGGAAAAATCTGGCGGTTGGGCGTGGCCTAGGACAAGTCACCTCCTTGCAGAACCGTTGTCCATGAAACAGTACAGTCTCTAACATGTACTGAACCCCAGACCCTTCATGGGTTGTAGTGGTACATTGTTTTTTTAGGTCTTCTTCATACCTCTGTTCCTTCTTAATTTCCCCACACTTCCATATTTTTGACTCTCCATTGTATGTTGTTCTATGCATTTTTATTATTTATATTTCTCTCGTTATTCTTTTATTTTAACTATTGGATTGATCTAATGGTTTAACTCAAATGATACTTACTTGTTATATAGCGTGCTAAGGTAGTTAGTTCTATTACTCGTGCTAAAAATATGTGAAAACGATTTTTTCTGTAGTAATGATACCTATTATTTTTATTATTGTTTGTTATGCTTTGAATAAAATTATGTTCTTTCATTCATTATACCACATGTTTAAGTTAAAAAGGGTATTCCCTATACGGGATATGATATAAGAGCTGACTGAATATTTATGAATTAGACAGAAATTAATGAAAAGGCATTATAACTTTACATATGGTGTAATGAATGAAAGAACATAATTTTATACTACTGTTCATGCATAATCTGCGAATGGGTTGTCTTCTCTGTGGCTGCTTGTTCCCCCTCGCCCTGCTGGCGCTTTGAGTTGGTGTCTAATCCATGATTGATGAGCACATCCTCTTCTTAGCTGTTCTGCTACTGTACTTGAACTGTCCTAGATGGCCATTTTGTGCCCAGTGGTTGGCCAATGAATCCACAGAGAGCACCGGTACAAAGAGGTAGATCAGGTAAAATGAGTAGAAGGGTTTAGATTGAACATTCTGTAAAAAGCAAAACTGCTAAATAGAACAATAATAGGATGTTGATAGTTGGGGGTGCAGTCAAGAAAACACGCAAAAATAGGTGAAACTATTTTATTTTAAGTGCCGACGTTTCGACCTACTATGTAGGTCATCTTCAGGGCTATGAGAAAACAGACAAAAAACAGAATAGACTGTAAAAATACATAAAATAGAGGTACAGAAAAATTAACAAAATGTAGAGATATAAAAAAATGAATGATATATAATGAAAGGATATATGAATAAAGATGAATACATGGTAGATGTATAGAAAGGTGATAATGCAAAACAAAATACAAAGAGAGCAAAGAAGTTAAACAGAAAAAAAAATAAAATGAAAAGGTATGAATATAATGAGTATGGACAATTTAGTATAATAAAGATAGAAATGTATTGCAAAGAAAACAATAGTATTAAAATAGACTCATGGGGAGTATCATAAGTGAAATGAGAGAACATGAATTAAAAATATGATACCTAAGAATACATCGAGAAGAATATATTATAGAACGTAAAGAAAAGGAATCTAATGTATGACAGGCCGAGAAGTGAAATATAAATAAAATTTTAAAAATATAAGTATCAGATGTTATGTAAAGGTATAAATGTTATATAAAGGTATACACTATACATTATATAACAGATGTTGTATCCTGGTATACAGATATTATATAGAGGTATACATTAGGTATGAAGTTATATAAATAAAGATGAAAGAATACAAGGAACAATACATGAGAGATATAAGATATCAGTAAGTGAATAGAGATGTATTATAAAAAATAATGATGTTCTGTGAACATGAACTCTTTAATTAAAACTATTAATTAAAACTATGATGGATGCTAAAGTGATGATGGGAGAAATAGGTGTGAAGGAAGGAGATGGAGAAAGATGAAGAGAAGATATAAATAATATGAGACTGTACGAACCCGATAGGAGTGGCTGCTCGGACAGAGAGTAACTGACGCGGTTTTGACCGTTAACCGACGGAAGCGCTGGCCGCGATCTCTGTCGGTCAAAGGTCAAAGTAGCGAAAAAATTCAAAAAAATAAAAATTAAAAAATTAAAAAAGTAGGGAAAGGGCAATATGGGGAATATGGGGACGTGTAAAAAATGTGAAAAATAAATAAAAAAATAAAGTTAAAGGAAAAAAAGGAGAGTAAAGAAATAAAATACTAGAAAAGAAAAAATAGACAGAAACGGACCGTAAACGGAGAGAAATAAAATATGATATGAAAATTAAGGAGTTTTTAGTAAATTAAAAATTTGGGAATAAATTGAGGATAGGTGATGTGAATCGGACTTAAGGTTGACGGTGGAGGAATCTAAATTGATGTGGATGGTTTCCGAGAGAATGCGTTTTTCATAGTTGGGAAAGGAAGATAGGATAGACGTATTATCGAAGTTGAAAATGTGGTTTAAAGATAGGGCATGATCAGAGAGTTTGGATGCGGTTGGGTTATTGGATGAAATGGAATATTTATGTTGGGAAATACGATCTTTAAGTAAGTTTTTAGTTTCGCCGATGTAGGAAGAGTTGCAATTGGGAGTGGAGCAAGGGATACGGTAGACAACTTGTGAGCGTTGTATAACGGGAATGGGATCTTTAACACGGGTATAGATTTTGGAAAGTTTGTTATGGGATTTGAATGCTAAACGTAAATTGGGGATAGAGGAACGTAGGGATTTTTGAATATTATTTGAGAGGGAGGGAATATATGGCAAGGATCTGTATACTGGGTTAGAGGGAGGGTGTGGAGACAGGGTGGGGTTGGGGGGTTTTTTATAGTCTTGGATGAGTTTATTAATAATATGGAGAGGAAAATTGTTTTTTAAAAGTATATTTTGGATGCGGTGGATGTTAGTTTTATGGAAGCAAGGGTCAGGTTTTTTAAAAGGTCCTTAAAAAACTGTGGGGAGAAATTAGAAGGGGAAGAATGGGTGTGTTGAAGGAAATTGGAGATGATGTTAGCTATGGATCATCACCAATCATCTCCAATTTCCTTCAACACACCCATTCTTCCCCTTCTAATTTCTCCCCACAGTTTTTTAAGGACCTTTCCCTCACACGCTCTTTCCTCAAATCCCATGACGACTTGATTGTCACTAAAGCAGATAAAGGTAATTCTACAGTAATCATGAATCTTTCCGAATATAACCTTAAAATGATTTCCCTTCTTTCTGATACTTCTACTTACAAACCTACACCCCGAGATCCTACCTCTTCTCTCCAAAAAAAATTCAACCTCCACCTAAAAAGCCTTGTCAATTCCAAATTAATTACATACCCTATTTATAGAAACCTTATTTCTTACAATTCCATAGCTC
Source organism: Troilus luridus (assembly GCA_964056705.1). Lineage (NCBI taxonomy): Eukaryota > Metazoa > Arthropoda > Insecta > Hemiptera > Pentatomidae > Troilus > Troilus luridus. The sequence continues at coordinate 52,402,299 of OZ057415.1, read as the reverse complement.
CCCGTTTTTATGGTCTTCCCAAAATCCACAAACCTAATAACCCCCTCCGGCCTATTACATCCAACATCAATTCACCATCTACAAAACTTAGCAAATTCTTACTTCCTTCCTTACAAGTCCTCAGCCGTAACAACCCATATGATATCCAAAACTCTTTTCATCTACGTGATCTATTAACATCCCTCACCATACCTGATCATTACGTTCTCACCTCCTTTGATGTAGAAAGCCTATTCACTAACATACCTTTAGATAAAGCTCTCCTCATTATAGATAACAACTGGCCACTCATAGAACCCCATACCTCCCTCAATCGCACCTCTTACCTCCAATCCTTAAACCTCTGTTGTGAATCAGGCTACCTTACCTTCCATGGCCAGTTCTTTAACCAAATTTCTGGACTTGCCATGGGAAATCCCCTCGCTCCTGACCTCTCCAATATTGTCTTAAACGATCTTCTGGATTCCATTCTACCCCAATTCCTTAACGATGTTATTTTCATTAAGAAATATGTGGACGATCTCCTCCTTATCCTAAATCCCACTATTATTCCTGAATTATTATCATCTTTTAACTCATACCATCCCCGCCTCCATTTCACAGTGGAACTTGAATCCAATAAATCATTACCATTCCTTGACCTCCGTATCATTAGAAATCCTGACCACACCTTATCCACAGATTGGTATACCAAACCCACCTATTCTGGCAGACTCCTCAATTATTACTCCCAACATCCGCACCACCAAAAAATAAACGTCGCCAAAAATATTATCCGCCGTGGCCTATCCCTCTCTGACCCTTGCTTCCATAAAACTAACATCCACCGCATCCAAAATATACTTTTAAAAAACAATTTTCCTCTCCATATTATTAATAAACTCATCCAAGACTATAAAAAACCCCCCAACCCCACCCTGTCTCCACACCCTCCCTCTAACCCAGTATACAGATCCTTGCCATATATACCCTCCCTCTCAAATAATATTCAAAAATCCCTACGTTCCTCTATCCCCAATTTACGTTTAGCATTCAAATCCCATAACAAACTTTCCAAAATCTATACCCGTGTTAAAGATCCCATTCCCGTTATACAACGCTCACAAGTTGTCTACCGTATCCCTTGCTCCACTCCCAATTGCAACTCTTCCTACATCGGCGAAACTAAAAACTTACTTAAAGATCGTATTTCCCAACATAAATATTCCATTTCATCCAATAACCCAACCGCATCCAAACTCTCTGATCATGCCCTATCTTTAAACCACATTTTCAACTTCGATAATACGTCTATCCTATCTTCCTTTCCCAACTATGAAAAACGCATTCTCTCGGAAACCATCCACATCAATTTAGATTCCTCCACCGTCAACCTTAAGTCCGATTCACATCACCTATCCTCAATTTATTCCCAAATTTTTAATTTACTAAAAACTCCTTAATTTTCATATCATATTTTATTTCTCTCCGTTTACGGTCCGTTTCTGTCTATTTTTTCTTTTCTAGTATTTTATTTCTTTACTCTCCTTTTTTTCCTTTAACTTTATTTTTTTATTTATTTTTCACATTTTTTACACGTCCCCATATTCCCCATATTGCCCTTTCCCTACTTTTTTAATTTTTTAATTTTTATTTTTTTGAATTTTTTCGCTACTTTGACCTTTGACCGACAGAGATCGCGGCCAGCGCTTCCGTCGGTTAACGGTCAAAACCGCGTCAGTTACTCTCTGTCCGAGCAGCCACTCCTATCGGGTTCGTACAGTCTCATATTATTTATATCTTCTCTTCATCTTTCTCCATCTCCTTCCTTCACACCTATTTCTCCCATCATCACTTTAGCATCCATCATAGTTTTAATTAAATAGTTTTAATTAAAGAGTTCATGTTCACAGAACATCATTATTTTTTATAATACATCTCTATTCACTTACTGATATCTTATATCTCTCATGTATTGTTCCTTGTATTCTTTCATCTTTATTTATATAACTTCATACCTAATGTATACCTCTATATAATATCTGTATACCAGGATACAACATCTGTTATATAATGTATAGTGTATACCTTTATATAACATTTATACCTTTACATAACATCTGATACTTATATTTTTAAAATTTTATTTATATTTCACTTCTCGGCCTGTCATACATTAGATTCCTTTTCTTTACGTTCTATAATATATTCTTCTCGATGTATTCTTAGGTATCATATTTTTAATTCATGTTCTCTCATTTCACTTATGATACTCCCCATGAGTCTATTTTAATACTATTGTTTTCTTTGCAATACATTTCTATCTTTATTATACTAAATTGTCCATACTCATTATATTCATACCTTTTCATTTTATTTTTTTTTCTGTTTAACTTCTTTGCTCTCTTTGTATTTTGTTTTGCATTATCACCTTTCTATACATCTACCATGTATTCATCTTTATTCATATATCCTTTCATTATATATCATTCATTTTTTTATATCTCTACATTTTGTTAATTTTTCTGTACCTCTATTTTATGTATTTTTACAGTCTATTCTGTTTTTTGTCTGTTTTCTCATAGCCCTGAAGATGACCTACATAGTAGGTCGAAACGTCGGCACTTAAAATAAAATAGTTTCACCTATTTTTGCGTGTTTTCTTGACTGCACCCCCAACTATCAACATCCTATTATAGTACCCACAGTCAACTATTTCTTTCTCACATGCTAAATAGAACGTATTTATCTGGTAGCAGTATGTATTTTTTATTTTAAAATGCATTCATTAGACTTCGATTTATAAGGATGATTTCTCAAAACATCTTGTTTCCTTATTTTAATTTTAATATTAAGTAATTTTTGGATTTAACTACTGTGTACTAAAAATGCAACGAGTGAGTTTTACGAACACTGAAGTAATGACAAAAAAAAAACGTGTAGAGAAACTATTCACTGCTGATACTTCACCACTTTCTTGAATCAACTTGATTTTTCTAAGCTTGTGCAATTCTCCTTTTTAGGGCTAGACCCAGGCGTAGGTGGGAGGATTGCGTTAAGTGTGATCTGGCGGATTTGGGTGTGGTAAGTGATCCATGGACGGAAGTTTGTCAGTAGAGGTTGGTTGCATCGGCATTGAGCCTTCGGGTTCGCTAAGCATTAATATTATTATTGTTGAATTATCTATCACATTTGATAAATTCCCTGTTGGATAATAGTCGAAACCATTAGACACTCGTTGATTAATATTGTTGCTCGATAGTGATTATTATAGGAGATCGCAATACCCCTGAGGGGGAAATGATGAACGGTGTATTGGGAAGCCTTCTCTTAATATTCCAATTGGTCCTGTCCTAATGAATGTTCTGTTGGGAACTGTGGATTCAGGCTCCCACGATTTGTGTAGCATCATTAACCTTCATGCAAACCTAATGTCACAAGTAAAGGTACGTTATATTTGTTAGTGAAAGGTTTAGGTAGGAAGAAACAATCAATTTTTCAATCAGAATTGAAGAATCGGAAATATCCATGAAGAACTTTTCAATAATGGTCCCAGATGACTGTTTTTAATTTTTAACCCAGGACTATGAAGAGATATATCAATATTTATAGAAATCGTAACTTGCTAAGCAATGTATTACTCGTATATATAAATTACTTCTACTAACAAATCATTAATACTTTATTGTATGTTTAGATTAATATAAAACAGTTAAATAACTCTCGATGAATTTTTAGCCTCTAGATTTAGGGGAGCGGGTTAATTAAGTATGTAGAGTAATCAGTTGCTATCCTGAAGTTCCGGGTTCAAATCCGGCTGTGGCAGAAAAATTATTTACCCTTTTAACGTTCACGGATTGACCCAATTGAATATACAGATCCTCCAGGAACCCATCCATATTATAATTGATATAATTATACTATTATTGTACACCCCTCGAATCATCCCAAATAAATATAATTGGGATGGCAGTAAAGACATGTAAAGGTATTGAAGTTATAAAGCACATGTAAAGATGTTGATATGTTTACATTACTTATTCCAACATGCATAATTAAACCTAAACCGACAGGAGGCCAAAACGTAGATAGGTAGATTTTTTAAAGTTTTGTTTTTATATTATAGGAAATTAGTTCGGCAAGTACTTCTTTTAGGTACCGAAACTCCGGTTATATATATATATATATATATATTATTAATTGTTTTTATTAATATTTATTTCATAATTAAAAATTATTTTTTCTTGTATCTGAATCCTAAATATGCAATAAAACACTATATTTTACACTATGAGCAAGCGAGTTTTTAATGCAAATTTATATAAAGTTAATTATTTTTATTAATGGAGGAACTAGTGGAAAATTATACCCTTCTTACACATATATGTTTTCCATTTGGTTGTATTGATGATTTTTCAAGCTCAATAATCTTTTTTTTTTCTTTTTATAGTTTTTCAATCTAATATTTTTGTTTCAATATCCTCTGCCTCCCTAATCAGCTTTCACATCTTCCGAAATGGGAGGATATTATGTTATATTATTGTCTAAAAATTAGTTAGATGGGTTTAAATTAAATTTAAACAAAATTATTTTAAATGGTATAGAATGTATGTTGTACATTTTTATCATTTTTGGGTCATCGTTCTACATCGTTCTCAGTTGGTAGAGTCCCAAACCAGCGATCTGGAAGACCCGGGTTTGAGTCCCGGTCCAAGACATATCTTTTATTTTCAAATAAAAATATTTAAAAATTAGTAGCAAAAAAAAAATAAATTATAATAATTATAATGTCGTAAGTCAACTAGATCTCAATTAAAATAATGTTCAAAGAACATTCTTTCCCTCGTATACCTCTCAAAATGCGAGAACGCGGGGACTTAGGATCAGTAAAAAGAAAGGATATGACCTTTTTTTCCTTTTTTTATTCTAAATCGTTGCCGTGTGTGATCTGTAATTGGATTTTGGGATGTATAAAAAAGTTCATTGAACCCTCTAGAATAATGACCCTGTATTTGTTGAATCGATGCCCTCCTCTCGGAATGATTCCACGATATTTTATTTATATTGTCTGTGTATTTTATTTATTCACTAATGCCTGGCAGGAAGGAGAACAATACTGTACGGGCGTGATTAGACTGAATAGAAAAGCTAAATAATAGAATATATTAGTAGAATAGATTCAGGGAATAAAATGATGAAGTCAGATACTGAAACATGTGGTTTATTAATTCTAAATATAATTACAGGTTAGGGATTTTTTACAATTAAAGAAATTATCACTTTTAGTCATGTAGAAAGTTAATGGTTAATTTTACAGAGGAATGGTTTATTTTATTTTATTTGTCACTAATTTTTTAATATTTTTATTTGAAAAGAAAAGATATGTCCCGGACAGGGACTCGATCCCGGGTCTTCCTGATTGCTAGTCTGGGATTCTACCAACTGCGCCATCCTGGCTGCATCAGGCTCGCTCCCCGGCCATGGTCATATCCTTTCTTTTTACTGATCCTAAGTCCCCGCGTTCTCGCATTTTGCAAAATATACGAGGAGAAGAATGTTCGTTGGACATTATTTTAATTTGGATCTAGTTGACTTACGTCATTATAATTATTATAATTTATTTATCATACTTAAAATAATGTTCAAAGAACATTCTTCGTCTCGTATACTTCGCAAAATGCGAGAACGCGGTGACTTAGGATCAGTAAAAAGAAAGGATATGACCATGGCTGGGGAGCGAGCCTGATACATCCAGGATGGCTCAGTTGGTAGAGTCCCAGACTAGCGATCTGGAAGACCCGGGTTCGAGTCCCGGTCCTGGACATATATTTTCTTTTAAAATAAATATAATTACAGAAGAATGATTTGAACAATGTTATGAAAAGAAAATTATTAAATCTTAATTATTATTTCAGAATGATCATTCATATAAACGAGACATTAACACTTGGCGACAGGGCCACATAGCGATGAAATTTATAGTACTTGTTTGGTACGGTAAATTAAATATATTGTCTTTAAGGTTGATGGCCGGTGAACAGCTCCCTCTTACTAATTGAGTGCAAAAGGTAAACTTAAAATTGAAGCGAAGGATTCGTTTCCTGAGCTTTGATTGCCTTTGGTTAGCAGGAGATCTAGTGGTATCAAGGGTGTACTTCTTGTATCTAGTGCTAGGCGATCTAGGGCTATGGGCGAATATCATCAGTGTCCTCCATGCGGTGAACGGCGAGGTTAGCCGTAGTCGAGGAGAGCAGAGATGTGTGGGTAGTTTGAAGTCTGAATCGGAAGTCAAGTGAAGCGGGAGATGACGGAGTGGGGGGGGGGAAGTCCCTTCAATCTGTTGCCAATTTAACAATTGTGAACAAGAACGAGAGATTTAAATTTGAATTTATTAGATTGATTCGCGACGGAACAAATACATAACAGTATATTTATGACAATATATAACATGCATAACATTTTGATTTGATTTGATCAGATTTAATTGATTTCTATTTTTTAAATTATTATTAAAATATAATTATTATTTTGGACAAACAACAGTCTTTACCATGTAACGAAACCAAGTACCCTTCATGGATTGTAGTGGTACAGGGTATTATTTTGTTTTATCAAGCGACAAATTCTGTAAAATTGGTTATTATAGCATCTATCAGGTATTCATGAATAAATTAAACGACTAGATAAGAATTCGAAAATTTGCACTAAACATTTTGAATCGAAAAATATATTTACTGTACACTATACTGGTTTTGGTGTTTTAACTTTAGCTTTCTTAGCAAGCCTATGTAATTGTCTTAGTGTTGATTTAAATTGTCTACACAATGCAGGATTTTAAATTATCTTTACACTCTTTAACACTGATAGCATAACTACCTTCTATATTTATAGATCGCGCTTTCGTAACCGTAGTAATTATTAAAAGGAAATAAAAAATCCATGGTCATGCCGTCCTTCAAGTGGGGCATAAAATAGATAGATTGAGCATGTACGGGGGTAGGTACTCGTTAAAGATTCCTATCCTATGTATACCTTGATATTAATGTAAGAATTAGAACTCCCCCCGTTGTATTTTCCGTGTGGCCTTAGAAGCATAAATTGACGTTAAATGTATTTACAAATGACCTATACATCGATCTAAAGAAACTTTGTTAAATATGTTTAGATTATTCTAATTACATACAATTTCCATCTAATTTGGTTTCATTCTTCAATTCGATTGTCCGACTTCATCTCAATTGCTTAAGGGAACGGTGCTGGACCGCCTTGCCCTTTTCCCACTGCTACCATTCTTTGTAGGTCCTACATTGCCCTTTCCCTTATCGAGGGAGGGAGGGTTAGTACCTTCCAGATTGAATGTGGGGGATTTTCTTCTGACCGTAAAGGTTCTTCCCTAGGGAGCGGGGGACCGACTCCGTCTCACTAATTCTACTTCCCGTTTCTTCTCTGATCTTTCCTCGTTGATGTCGGTCCTCTTGTAAGTCCCTAAGCCTTTAAGGAAATTATCTCAAAGCGCTTCAATCTAATTTATTTCTCATTTCTTATAGCGTTTTTTTTTCTTACTCGGATTATCAGATGTGAGGGTAATCCACGGACATATATACACACACAAAAATAATAATACCTTACCAATTGTGACAAAGACATGTTTACTTTTTTAATTTATGTTTTAGACAGTGAGAACCAAATAAAGTTGCTTGGTTAGAATTTTATATATATTTTTTTTTATGTAGCGGAAAGCTTAGTGGAGATACAGTTTTAATTATTTCTTTTTAATGAATGGAATATTTTGGAACACAAATTTCTCGCTCTTTCCTTTACTTTAATTTTAAAAAGGAGATGAAAATCATACATTCACGATTGTGATATAAATGTAAGAACTAAAGACCACATCTGGCTGAATAGAACTGATTATTAAAAAAATACTTTCAAATAACTAACAAATATATCAAAATAGATTTACAAAAAGCTCAAAAAAGATGTAAAATACATTTTAAAGCATAAATGGATTTTTCTTCCTTTTTTTTAATTTTAGAGATTGATTTTAAAATTCAATTTGATTGAATCAAAATCTGTGCATGTTGACTTTACGAACAAAAAAATCAACTATCAACCAATAACCATAAACCATAAAGTGATCCCGTATTCAAATCAGGCTACATATCTTGGGATGACTCTGGATGCAAAACTCCGATGGAAAGAACACGTTAAAAAAAACTAATACAACTCAATTTGAGTTATCAAAAGTTATATTGGCTCCTAGGCAGACAATCCGCACTGTCTATAAAAAATAAAATATTAATTTATAACCAAGTCCTGAACCCAACCTGGACATATGGAATCCAGCTGTGGGGATGCACGAGGGACTCAGACAAAAAAATAATTCAAAGATTCCAAAATAAAGTGTTAAGGGGCATCGTAAATGCACCTTGGTACATCAGGAATGGTCATCTCCTCAGAGATCTTCGGGTACCGACCGTGGAGGAGGTAATCCAAAATTCGCCCAAGCATATCAGGGTCGTCTGCAAGACCGCGTTAACGCCGAGGCCGTCCATCGCCTCGGCTTCAATGCACTTGTGAGAAGGCTAAAGATAGGGAAGCCCCATGATCTAATATAAAGTTGTGTTTTATGTTCAGAACTACCGACATTTAAAGCTCCTTAAACTTGTAAAATAAAACTGTATTAAGTATATATGTTTTAAGTGTGTCAGTATTATTATTTTTATTAGAAAACAATTGCTAATATGCTCGTAAAGAGCTTGATTGTAATATAAATAAAATTATTTTAGAGACTTAAGGCTTATTCTTTGGAAATTATCGTTTGTGTCTCAACCGGTATATTAAAATTTATTTAAAACAGATAGTAGCATATACATGTCTTAATTATTTTATGAGAAATAATTAAATTTTATTCACATCAACATTATGGTGATGTCATGCTTTGTAGTTTTATTATATATTTTATTATTGGGTATGTTATATTTTGTGTATGAGTTTAGTTTCAACAAAATGCTGCAATATCTTTATAGATGCCTTCGATTTTTTAAGACATAGATATCTTTTGAAATTATTATAGCATGGATTTATTTTATTTTTTATTATTCCGTCGATTTAGTCTTTATTCTATATTATTCTTTATAGATATTATAGAAACCCTAAAAGAAGGGAAACATGTGTTTTTTAGAATTTTTTTTTGTTAATTTTTATTTTCATCATAAAATTCTTAAATTATTAAAAATTATTAAAATATAATATTTTATAGTGAACTTTAAAAAAAAATAAAGTAGCGGAAAATACTAAAATTAAGACCTAGGTGGGAAAAATACCCCCAAAGATACTTCAGGCGTTTTGTTTGGATTTTTTCCATTAATGATTAAATGTAAGCTTTATTTATTTTATGAGCTTATGCTTTACTGTATACTAATGGATATTAATGTCTTAATTTTTTATATAAAATTCAACACTTTTATAAATATAATGTATTAATAGTATACACAGGCTTATTCTAATACTATTTCTGCGTTTATAATTCTACAATATTCAAGTTTTGCAAAAACACACACTGCGGAAAGAATAAAAATGACACGGCAGCATTTGCCAACAACGAAAGGCAAACCAACGTTCTTAGAATTTTCAAATTTAAAACAAACGCCATGCAAACAAAAGAAGGATGGATTTAGCTTATGTAAACGTTTTGTGTAAACTTTATTCCAATTCGTCTTTTTTTTTTTTTTTTTTTTGGCATCGATGAATTCATTCTGTATATTTAAAAATAATTATCTTTTGTTTTTTACCCTCTAATTTCGTATATGTTTTGTGTATAATTGGTGTGCACTTTTAGCCTTTATAGAATAATCAAATATTTGCATTTGTTAATTATTCATATATATCTAGTAACAACTTTTATTTTTTTGTAATTTATGATACATGTATGAATATTAACAATAAAGTCTATTCACTGATTGATATCTGTAAAATGTGTTTGCATTTTTAGAGTAGAATAGAATAGACAATTGTTCAGGGACTGTACATGTTACCTGTACTTTTAAGAATAAGAATCATGTATTACAAGAAAAAAAATACATTACAAGTCAAATATATACTCATTAAATAAGCATATATTATCACAAAAATAAGTTGTAAAATAAAATAAGGTAAACTAACATGTAGAGTAAGTTAAAATGTAGTAAATTAAGTTCTACTTGTTTATGTATAATTTATTGACTGCACACTCCAACCGTTTTCTACATTCCTTTAGATACGCCCAGTCAACCATTTCCCCAGCAATAAAATAAAACATACAACGGAAAAAAATCTTGTGAAAAATTATAAAAGATTTTCTAATAAAACGTATATAGTTATTATTATGATATTATTCTTATTTATAATTATTTTCGATTACCTTTTAATTTGAAGAAAACAATTATACAGGGTGTCCCATTTCAAGTGGATCAAACGTTTTTAACTTTTAAACGAAACAAAATTCAGAAAAACGATTCAGGTAAAAGTTGTAGGTTATTCAGGCCTAGTTTGGAGAAATAAAAAAACATTTTTTGGTTTTTCACTTTAAATGGTCAATATCGACCTTCAAAAAATGTAGTTTCCTGTTGACCCCCATTTATTTTAATTTTTCTGAAATGTACAATACAAAACAGGGGGAAATGTATGTATCATGTATGTATGGAAAATGTAGAAAATTAACAATTTTTTTCTATAAAAACGTCGAAACAAAAGGTTTTTAAATGTCCAGACATTTTCTGAAAGATTCAAAATACTTTGATTAGTTAGTTATTACGACTAAAAACTCTTAAATAAAGTAACTTAATGCTACACTACGTTTCCTCGTAAAGGAGGTGTACTAAAATATTGAACTTTGAACGCTTTTGCTACTTAAAATATGAAAGATAGAAAAAAAATGTTACATACATTTTTTCCATGTTTTGGATTATACATTTCAGAAAAATATAAATAAAGAGGAAACTACATTGTTTGAAGGTCGATATTGACCATTTAAAGTGAAAAACCAAAAATGTTTTTTTTTAATTGTTCTAACTAGGCCTGAATAACTACAACTTTTACCTGAATCGTTTTTCTGAATTTTGTTTGGTTTAAAAGTTATAAACGTTTGATCCACTTGAAATGGGACACCCTGTATATTACTTTTTTTATAATAAAAATTATCTTAAACAAAAACGTTTTCCTTAAAATATTAACTGTTATTTTTGACAGTGGGATAAGTTCATTAGGATCTTTTAAAAAATCGTTAAAAAATCAAGTCGTTTTTAAAAAATTCATCGTAAATTAATTCAAATTTAAACCATTAAACATGAAAAAATGGACTTGTACCACTCTTAAAAATAACAGGTCATATATACATTTACAGAAGTGAAAACAATTAACCTCTGAAATTATAGTTAGAGTGGCTCAGTGGTATAGTTGGCTTACAGAAGGTCCTGGGTTCAAATCCCGCTGTCAAATCCGGCCGGGGTCTAGCACCCTCATGGGGCTCACTCTGTCTCTATATAAAGAGTACTCAAAATAGGGGGAAATCTGGTGGTTAAGTGTCATCGAGGATAAATCACTTTCCTGCACAACCGTTGTCCAAGAAACAATACGATCTCTACCAAGTACTGAACCCAAGAGCCTTCATGACTTGTAGTATTACAGGTTTAAAAAAAAATGATATTAAGAAATTTTATAATTTAATAGCTTGATGAGAAATAATAAAAATAGTATTATTCCGACTTTAGCAGTTGTGAGTTCTTTTTTTATGTTGTTTACTTAGTATTTTTTTCTGTAATAAAATATTATTGAAATTTCGGAAATAGAACCGCTTAATCGTGGTGTAGCCAACTTTTGTGCAAACATTTGAGAGAGACGACGGAAGGTTCGGTTATGATATTGATCGAATCCTTCGCAACGATATTCGGGAGCGAAAGCCATTGCCAGGGGATGAATGGGCCTATGTGACGGCATATTTCACACCTGATGAAGGAGGAGTTTGTAAGACATTCTTCTTAGCGGTTGAAATATTAAGTGTGAAATATTGCTCGTAAATCTCTTCACCTGAACCGAAGGCACTAAAGTATTCATTTCATGGAATACCATCCATCTCAGATTTTTTTCAGTTCCTAAGCTTCTAAAATGTGAAGAATGTCTCCCGTGGGTTCCCTTTTATTTAAAATATACTTTGTCCCTGCGATTCTAACGAGCTAAATAATTTATTCTATATTTCACTTGCAATTCTATGATAATTTTATTCGTTCATGCTATTTATTGAACCAAAAATTATATATATATATATATATATACACACACATAATTTTATTTTTAGTACATATATAATGAAAAGATTAAATATATTAATTAGTGTTATTCAGATTTAATAAACTCTCAATAAAAATAAATAAATTAACACTAATAAATCAATAATAACGACTAAACAATTAAATGAAAACTGTTGACTTCACACCATCTGAAATAGAACCAATTAACATTACCCATTTCAGCAATCGCTAGTCTAGAACAATATTTATATACTACATGATTATATTCAACAGGTACTTTGGTTGATTAATGTCCTAATAAACATTTCGTCATCCATTGCCATTTTGTCAATTTGTGAATACCATTTATGTATGTATTAACATCGTGGAAGTGTCAATGCAAAATTTTACATTTATACTTGTGTGTTATTTAATATTATTCTCTAAAAGCTTGACTTCTTCATTGTTAGGGCATAATTTTGAGAACAACATAAAAACGCCATCAATATAAACGGTTTTACGATTAAACGAATTTCCAGAAGTTATTTTATTTATTAAACGAATTTATGATCATCATGATGTATAGCAAATACGCTGTGGTATATAATTTATTTAATCTATTAACAGCTGTAGATGGACACTGCGGGATCTGGAGCCCTCTTGGGGTTCTCCCAGCCTCTATAAAGTGGGTTACTTCAATTGGGGTTGATCGTGATCTCGGATAAATCAGATCCCTGGACAACCATTGGCCTAGAAACAGTATAGTCTCCACTACGTACTGAACCCAAAACCCTTCATGGGTTGTCGTAATACAGGTTGAAAATAAATGATCACAAAAATAAAAATTACCACACGCATCCGAATTATTATTCAAATAAACCAATACGAACACTAAATCGATAATTTCACCGAACGGGACTAAATAGAGTTTAAAAGTGATGGAGTTTGGTTTGAACTGTTGAGTCGAAACTCCGATCGGTGGACTGTCATTGTCGCTCAGGTGAAATTGCCTTTCTCAGACAGTCGTGGCATTCTCTCGAGGCCGTGTAACCAGAAATGTAATTCGAAACTCCTGTCCAAGTTTAAATTGAATTTCGGGACCTGTATCTTTTCATCGGATATCTGCGCTTTTATCCGAACCTGCAACAAGAGGCTTTTGTTCTAATTATTCAACTCGTTGCTGAATGGAAATGAAATAAATAAAAGAGAATGCGGAGGCTAAACAACCGTCATAACTACCGTTGTTTTGTTTTTAATCCTTTTCAATTTTGGTTTTATTGAAATTTACTAAGTTATTAGTATTAATTACAGACGAAGAATTTTTTTTTTTAGCATAAAATGTTATGTAAGATTAATTAATAATCACACTTTCTTAAAATCAACTTACTTTATTGTTTGTATTGTGGATTAAATTGTTTGTATGGAACTTATCTAATGTTTTTTTATTGTATAACTAGCTTTTGCCCACGGCTTCGCTCGCGTGGAATTTGGTCTGCCACATAAAGTTTCGTGACAGATAATTTTAAATAAATAATTTAATTTTTTTTAACTATAAGCTTCTCGTACATCCGAAATTTCAGATGTCTAACTTCAAAACTGACGGATTTCATACAATCTTTGAACCCCTATTATATTAAAGGGGGAACCTTTGGGGGTGGAATTGTCCAAATTCCTTTCTTAGTGCTCATTTAAGCTATACAAAGAACCTATCTGCGAATTTCAAGATGCTAAGTCAGTGGTTTTGCTGTGGGTTGACCGCTTGGTGTGTTAGTCAATCAGGTTGCAGTTTTTATAAACTTCGCCTTTGTGGTGTGTTGATAAATATATGGCTATCTCCTTCCCCAGGCTTGAGATTATCCATATCAAATTTCATCACAGACTGATCAGCACAACCGTGAAACATACATTGACACTGATTAACAACAGAAGTGTACTGTTGTTCGCGTCAGTAAACGATCAGTATGTAATGTTATTGAATTTATTGAAAAGGATTACTTAGTATAACGGTTTCACTTATCGTACGGCAGGAACGAAAAGTGAACTTTTTTTTTCTTAGCCCCTTTAGGTTTGAAGGTTGCTAAGTAAGATTTAGGAGAGGATCTCTTGTACTGTACGACGTATATGTTAAGAGGAGGATGAGAAAATGGAAAGGTAATACGAAGTGAACTATGTTACTTGATTTGTTTTGTTCAGCGAAAATATGTAGATTTTGCGAGTAAGATACACGTGAGCAAGCATCCAAACTTTGCCCCCCATTTTCACCCCCTTTGGGATAGAATTTCAGAAAATACTTTCTTATCGGATGCCTACGTCATATAAAGGTCTCTACGATCAGCGGTTTAGGCTGTGCGTTAATCCCTAAGTCAGTCATTCAGAACAAAGCATTTTATATGTATAGATTATAAAAATAAAAACAAAGCCAAATATGTCTTTATATACAAATTTATTATCTTGTACGTTAGATAATTGCACGGGATTAGGCAAGCAGAGTCTTCGGTGAAACCCTCGATTCCAATCCATTTACACAACACCTCGACAAATCATATACCCAAACCTTCCTGATGAATCACTCTATCTATTGGTGAAAACCGCATTAAAATCCGAGCAGTAGTTATTGAGTTTACCGCGAAAAAACGCGGCCGAGGAGTTTGTTTTATAATATGTATAGATGATTGTATATTATAATTTAAACCCATTATTATTACAAACAGTTTTAAGAAATTTATACCCTAATAATACGGGAAGAGTAGAATAGCTTCTGAACTCTCTATATACAAAAATTTCTTAACAATTACTTAATAAAAATTACCTATTTATTCGTTAATTATGTAGCAGTATGCCTAGTATGCATATTTTTTTTTTGCTACCTACTTATAGAAAAAACAATCAATGCATTTAACATATTTTATAATATTTAGTAAATGTATGGTAATTTTTAGTAAAAAGTAGTTGTTTTTTCTGTCATCACAACTAACATAAATAAAATAAAGAAAACAAAAAACTTTTTTTAAAATGTATTCAACCTAGTTTTGATCAATGTTTGTTACTGATACTTTTTAGGGGAAATTAAAATTCAATAATTAAAATTAATCATATATTGTATTTTTAAACTATTTTTGTTAATACGACTTTTTAGATAAATGAATCATCGTTTTTTTTTACCATCTGAGCTTAAACTAAAAGGGAAAAAAAACCACAGTTTAGCTCACTAATTTAGTTATAGTATATGTGATAGAGCTGCATTGCAATATTATAAAATATTTGATTGTCTTATTGATTATATTTTAATAATGAATGATTTTTTATTTTATTCACATTCTGTTAATTAAAAAAAATAGTAATTGTATTAAAATTTATAAATAATGCAGTTTTGGTATGTGAGAAAGAAAGTTTAGAAATTGATTACATAAAAATTATTACAATAGTAATCGTATTATTAATTAGCATTTTTTTCTGCTTTAACACTCTTATAAATATTATAAGATTTTAATTTGTATTAAAGTTTGTATTAAATTTTGGTTGGAACAGGTTTACCAATATCTGAACGAGAAATAACATTTGAAGTTTAACGAACAAGTAACAGCGACTCAGTGGCCCAAATGACCTTTCTTAGTAATCTAGAAGGTTCAGGAAATTATTTTCAAACGAACGTAATATTTTTCCATCATTATTACTAAATTAAGGAACATTTCTTTTCTCAGCTGTACGAAGCTTGATGCAGAAATGTTAAATATTGTGTAACTAATGGTTGCTTCTCTTTAACGACTCTCTGATGTTCATCACAATCTTGATATTCTTCAATCATCCTTATCAAGTTTCCTTTTATTTTATTTTATTTTTTATAGAAACTGATTAAGATAATGTCACGTTGAGTTTATTCGAAAAATCAAGTACTTCAGTCTGTGTATATAAAAATATGAAAGCACAATATGTATAAACTCTGAATAGGACTGATCATTATAAATAAACTTTCAAATATCTTACTAATATATTCAAATAGATGAGGAAAAGCTCAAAAGAGACATAAATTCCTTGTTAAGACTTGAATGGATTTGATTTCGTTTTTTTTTTATTAGAAAGACTTTTTTTTCCTTTAGAGTCTTAAGGCTAATTGTTTCTAATTTTGTAATATTCCATGTGTTAACATGTTTATTAAATAAACGTCAACACGATGTTATTATTTGTAGTTTTATTAAATAATTTACATTTTTTATACAAGTTTAAATACTAATATTTACGAGTTTAGTATCTATATTTTGTAGAAATATTTTTATTAACGCCCTCGATTTCTTTTAAGGTATTGTTGTCATTTGTTCTTATTATATCATGCTATAGGTATATGCATTTATTATTTTCCGTCAATTTTATCTTTTTTTTATATTTATTTATTTATTGATAAACTGTATTACAATAATACAAGTAAATAGGCCAAGTAATACACAATGACATGAGATAATGACAAGTAGAGAAACTATCCACTGGTAGTACTCAAATCACAAGTTCAACTAACAAGGTCACGTATCCATCTTCTTTTCAGACACCTCGGAGTATTATAGGGAATTGAAGAGGAGGCTAGGTTTGAAACTAGAGGGATTGAGTGGGAATGAAGTTTGTTATGAAAGGATAGATACCGGGTTCGGCCCAAATCAGAACCAAATGGGGCATTAAGGTCATTATAGATGACTTTATTCTTAACAAAATAAGGACCATTGAGGATTTTGGATTATAGGGATTGGATAAGAGAGGAATTCGATGGCTTAGGAGAGCCCCAAAGCTCTCTAAAGTCCAAATAGGTCGTATGATGGTCATGTAGATGATTCTTTTGTAATTAATTGGGAATTTCGAGCGTTTGTCTAGTAAGTGTTGAAGTAGCCTGAAACGTCGAGCGGTTTCTTGTCTTTTCAGTCTTGTATGAGGATTCCATGTTAATCGTTTATCGAGATGCAACCCTAAGTATCGGATCTGTTCTACAAGCACCAGTGGGATATTATTAAAGGATACTGAAGGGCAGGAAGTCATTGGTTTACGACGTAAGGTAAAAGTGATTTGATGCGATTTTTGAGAATTGGTTTTAATTTTCTATTTTGACACCATTCTTCAAGATAAGTCATATGGGATTGGAGGACTTCATTGGTGTTACCTGATAATACATATGTATCATCAGCATACGTGGTAAGCATAGTATTAGGATGAGTCGGGATTTCAGCTGTATAAAGGATTGGGCCAAGGATACTACCTTGAGGAACACCAGCATATTGGGAAAAGAGGGATGAATAGGCATTAAAATTTTTTACTTGGAAATTTCTGTTTGTGAGATAGGATTGAAAGATAAAAAAGTATGTAGGGAGTATGAAAAGGAATTTTTAGAGCAATCCCAGATGTCGGTCAAAAGCCTGTTCCAGGCCAAGAAAGACGCACGAACAATATGATCCACGTTTCAATGCAGAGGAGAAAACATCCACCACACGATGACATTGCTGAATAGTGGAGTGGGATGCTGGGAATCCAAACTGGAATCGGATCTGATATTATATGATTTGCATCAAGGATGGGGGTACAATCGTTTGAGGATGAGTTTTTCTAGGATTTTACCCGTGCAAGGTAAAAGAGTGATAAGACGGTAAGAGGATGGGTACTCTGGTTTCTTTTTATGTTTGGGTATCATTTTTACAATGGATAATTTCCAGAGGTCAGGAAAATATGTGGAGCGGAGTACAGGATTATATATATATAAATATATATATATATATATATATATATATATATAAGGTAAGGAATAGAATGGCTTTATAGGTAGGAAGGTGTTTTAAGATATGAATTGTGATGAGGTCGTGCCCAGGAGCTTTGCGGGAAGATAATTTGTGAATAATGTTGGATATTTCTGTAGGATGGAATGCTCTTTGGGTGGAAGGGACATTTGGAGGGGAACATCTAACGCTGCTTTAATATATTCAAAGTGAGTTGGGTTAATGACATCAGGATGTCGATGAAAGGTTTTGGAAAGGTATAGGCCAAATAACTGTGATTTTCCTCCGTCAGATCTTGCCCAGTTATTTGATTCAGTAAGGAGTGGATGTTTAAATTCTTTGAACTTTAGGAGTTTTTTGGTCGTCATCCATAATGATTTGTCGGTGGTTGTTAGATTTTCAGTCCAGGTAATTATATTTTTTATGTTTGAACTTCTTGATTTCTGCTTTTAGTTTGTTAGCTAATTTTGTATAGAAAGTTTTATCTGCCTGGTATCGAGTTCTATGCCACTTCGATCTTGCTCTCCGTTTTTCTCTTAATAAGATACGAAAATGCTGTGGCAAATCAGTCTGTTGATAGTTAGTATTGTGTGGTTTGTAATGTTATCGTGTAAACTGCTTCTGATTGATGTTAGTTTTTCTATGCAATTTAGTCTTTATTCTATCTTCTTATTTTTATATATTAGATACTTTAGATATGACAGTTGAATTTATTTGAAAAATCAAACTTTTTAGTCTGTGGATATAAAAGATGTAAGTATAACACACCTATACATATACATATATATATATATATATATATATATATATATATATATATATATATATATATATATATATATATATGACCTATCGTGTTGCAGTTCTACTCTCACCATATATGCATTATTCATGAGTGCCAATACACCAAACAATCACTGCTCTCTCTCTATCATGATGTGTGCAAGGTGAAATGCATGGATATTTCGGGGTGTCCAGGTAGTATACATATATTTTAATATTATCATTAACTATAATGAACAAAAATACTGTTCAATCATATTGTTTTCTTTACACTTTATTCAGGTTTGTTACTTGTAATATTGTGGACATCAAAAGTAATACTTGACATTTCCTAGAAGTATTCAGAGTTTTCCAATGTCTGTATAAATTTCATAAAGACATTCCAGAGGAAATTGAAAGGACGTTTTTAGCCAGTTCCTCTAATATAAGATAATCAAATGCTTGTAATATTTCGTTTTATATTTGTTGGAAGGAACTTATTAATTTAAGTTTGGATAATTTAGCAATGGAATATATTTCTTTAGAGTATCTTTAGTTTAGTCTATATTTATTAGTTACTGATATTATTAAATTGTAAATATATATTGTGAATAGGTAGTAAAAAGAATTTTTATTAATTTTAAAATTGTCTATGATACCTCAGAATATTATTCTGAAGAAAATAGAAATTCTCTGAAACGTTGAAAAAAATTGATAAATTTTTTTTTAATTTTTAAATGTGAGCGTGGTAGCCGAGCCTGTAGAATACTCCGTAAAGATATTTAATCTGTTTTCTAGTTGACTTTCTGGGATCTGGAGACCCTCCTGGGACTCTAGAAAGTGGGTACCCTTGATTGAGGAAATCACCTCCTTTTGCCACCGTTTTCCTAGAACCTGTTTATTTATTATTTATAGTTCTTTTGATGGTGATTATTTTTAAATATTTTTATTTTGAAGAGAAAAGTTGCCAATTAGAATCCCGGCCAGGGGAAATCTTTTCTCTTAAAAATAAAAATATACTTTGTTTAATTACTATACTTTTTAGAACACATGTTGCAACTCTCAACATTATTGGAAAAACTTCATTCGACTTAGTTGCCATGATTATCCTGATTAAACAAAGCGCTGATAGTGAAAAAGTTGTAGGGCTTGAAAGTTGCGACAAGTATCAAGTTAGATTTCCCGTATTTTAGTTCCTATATTTGTTTAAAAAAAAAAAAAGAAACTATTTACTAAACTTTTGAAACTTTGAATTTGGGGCCAACCTTACAGATGGAACTCGTTTCACTTTCTGTCAAGGGTTGATATGGTTACTAATGATTTATATGTGAAACTTTGAATGATCATTGTTAAATATGGAAGAGCGGTTTTGGTTGATATATAATTTCTTGGAGAATAATGTCCAATTTATTAGGCGGTTTTAGAATACATGATGAGGAGATTTGTGTCCCTTCAGAACCATGGAGTCTAGTTTGGTTTATGACTACATCATGTATATTGATCGAGTACCCGGCACTTCCTTCGTTCAATCTATAGGCTTCTAATTTTTTACTCATCTTTGTATACTTAATAAAATGAAATTGAAAAACTCCAGGAAAGCCTTGATAATCTATAATACTGGAAAAATAGCTAAACAATCAATGTTTAGCCAGTTCAAGCATCATCAAGGCATACCCCCCAACCCCCAAAAAAAAGAACAATTTAAAACATCGATGTTGATCGATGATTGCATGAAGATCAAATGCACCACATCTCATGTAATTTTTTTTTTTTTTTATATACTTCCTGTCAATGTCTGAATTGGCGATTCGTTGACTGGTTACCTATTTTCCAATATGTCAAAGACTTAAGATTTTGTTTTTTGGATTCTTCAATTTTTGCAGCATTATTTTAATTATTGTATGCCTCTTTTTGAATTTTTCTCTATTATATCCATTAAATTATTTAAAAGTTTTTCTTGATTAATTAGTTTATTTAGTAATTATTCTGCGTTTTCCGCTGAACAAGTATAAAACTGTATTGTACCTGCTCTCCAACTGTTCGTATATTACCTTCCTTTGCTTTAGTATTTTATTGAACGTCTTGGATCAGGGTCGTGGTATCTTATTGATAAGCCCGTTTGGCTATAGAGGTGAGTTGTGCAGTACGACCGTTGATGTGTTTTATTTTTTGGTGATGCCTGAAACGGGCGAGAGTTTGAATAGTTAGTTTAGTATGTTAGAGAATTAAGGCTTAGTTTTTTAGGTATCTTCCAATGCACTTTATTAGTTGTTTTATGTATTTTTTTGAGTTTTTAACTAATTTTTATTCGTTTAGATTTTATTAATAGTTTTTTTGATTGTTTAATTTGCCATGTTTTCTGTGGTTTTCCTCAGATCAGCTTTTCGTATACCTTCTTTGGCCTCAGTATTTTATTGAATGTCTTGAGTTGAACTTTCTGTCTGATTGTTGAGTCTGTTTGGACTATTGATGTGATGCATTTGATGGGGGGTTTTTTGTAGTGTTTATCCCGATGATGCCTGAATTGGCTAATGGCCGACCAGTTAACGGTAAGTAAATTTCCTGTATTTTAGAAATTCAAGCCGTTTTTTGTGTGTGTTTTATTTAAACTTTTCGTATTGCTTTATTATAATTATGTGATGTCCCTTTATGAGTTTTTACTGCTTCTTATCCCGTTAAATTATGTTTTCCTGCAACCATTGAGTAATGCTATCCATTACTCAACTAAAACTGGTGAGGAACGTCCCACTAGTGGGGGAAAGTAACAGCCACCAATCGAATTTGACAATCAGCACTCTGTATTTTTAATTTTAAATGGTGGTATTATAATATTATTCATTTTATATTCCGAAAATGTTAAAATAAATAATTTTAGAACTATTTTATATTTAATTCAAGATAGATTTTATTTATTTTGAAGCGATTTTATAGAAATATTTAACATAACCTTAAATGTATTAAAACCTTCACACATCAGAAATTTGGAGATCTAGGATTAAAACAGTGAGCAGACCACAAACAAAATAAATAATGGAAATAGATAGTGATGAATTCATAGAATTTACTCCTCCATTCATAAAAGAACAGGCTGTACAGGCAATAAATCTACTTTTACCAAAAACATCTAATGTTAGATATGAAGAGAAATATAAATCGAGATATAATAGTATACGTTTATTTTATTTTTGTATGCGTTATCAGAATATTATTTTCTAAATAATAATAAATAAATGTTTCAGTGAGTGAACAGTCCTAGAGTTATAATTTGCATGGTTAGTAATAGAAAATTGTAAGAGTTTTAAATGGTTGCAGGAAAAATGTAATATTTAACACGTGAGAAAAGTGCTTATAACACCCTCGTTTAATTACCAGACTCGCCTTCGGCTCGTGTGATAAAATTGACTCGGGTGTAATATATTGGCACTTTCCTCACTTGTCAAATAAATAACTATACCCTATAGTCCTGAACGAGTTGAAACTTTTGTTAGTATAGACGGTAGGCTGTATTGCACATAGATATATCACGCACAACGACTCTGTGCAGGGAAAGACACTCTGAAATAGTGAAATATCAATGTTTCGAATCCGGCATCTGAGCCCCAGCACCCCATTAATTCTGATCCCATTCATCTCTGGCGGCTGTAGATAGTCTTTCCCGGGCTAAGTTTCTCCTCGCAAAGTTGAATAATGAACTAAATTAATTAGGTGTCTCCTAACTTGTTTATTTATGGGCGACTTCTGTCCGCTTGATAAATATAAAAATCTCTCAACTCCGCTATTCACACTTGACCGTCATTATATTCAGGTAATGTTGAACCGGTTAAAATGTAAAATATGTCAGGGTATAGTTTGTTTATTGTTGATTTACTGATTCAACTCACTTTATG
This sequence comes from Troilus luridus, assembly GCA_964056705.1. Taxonomy (NCBI): domain Eukaryota; kingdom Metazoa; phylum Arthropoda; class Insecta; order Hemiptera; family Pentatomidae; genus Troilus; species Troilus luridus. The sequence continues at coordinate 52,379,658 of OZ057415.1, read as the reverse complement.
CTGATATGCCTAATCGGACAATGGCTATGGTGGGTGTTGTAAAATGTCGACTATCCATGTAAAGTTAGAACGGGGATATTAACGAGCATTTTACGTCCCTTTCGAAGGGCGACACGACCAAGTATATTTTGCTCCCTTTAAAAAATTCACGGGCTACCTGCCGAGCTGCCGACACTCGATCTCGGGCATGGTAAGTTGTTAAGTGTAATTGATACAGCTATGATCGATAAATGGTTTCTGTTAACAGCCATAGATGGGCGCTGCGGTATTTGCTCATCCTTGTAGGGCTTACCCTGCTTGATAATTTGAGCAAAAACCTTGCATTAGAACGTGATATCAGCAAGTCACCTCACTGCATAACTGCCCCCTTAGTAACGTTATTGTTTTATATTACAATTTTGCAGGTTAAAATTGTATTGCTTTAATTTTCTCAGCTGGAGTTTTCTTTGTTTCCAAAATTCCTTTATACATTCATTGGCTCGTTTCTCTTGATCCTCTGTCTAACTTCATCCAACATTCTCTGGTCTTTCTTTATCCTGAAATCCATCCTTTTCAAATTTCTTCACCCAGATTGTTTAACTTTCTTTTGACTTGTGAGATTCTGTGATGTTTAACTTTTCTTAATTTTTCCTTACTTCTTTAGTCCAAGTTGTAATGGTCTTCTTCTTTAATAAATAAACAAATATTTGCTTGATTCAATAGTTTCTTCTTGGTTTTATCTATGCTAATTCATTTTGTGCAGTTGTACAAGTAATGTCATAGTTGGAATTATTTAAGTTGGTTATACATTTAAATTTAGTTTCGTCGTTTAAGTCTACTTCAATATTTACTAGACCAAGTCTCTAAGTTCCCAATTAATTACAAACACACATATACATGAATATTATGAGACCCATTTGGACGTACGGATTAGCGTTTTGGGAGAGTATAGTTTTTCCACTATACCATCATATTTATCCAATCCAACATCCTTCGAAAAATCCTTAAGGCTTTTTACTTTCTTACGAACAAAGTCATCCATCATCATCCATGTTCTTAATGACCCACTTGTTACTGATTTTGCCTGAATCCGATAGCATTCCTTTCATTTCAAACTTTATTTTCCTTCAATTCCTGATAATCCTCCAAGGCTTGTGAAAAGAATATGGCATCATGGCCTTCTAAATTATTTCAGTATCTCCAGTCAGTATTATTAAACAGTTGTGAATATTTTAATAAATACTTAACTAAATTTTAATAAATAGTTAACGCATTTTATCGTCTTAAAAACTTGATGTTTGAAATTTAAGTGATTTTACAGTTTTGGTGAGGATATTGATAATGGCTCTTTTTAGTTCACCGGATTTTTTATGACATAACGTTTTTATTATAATCTTGAATTCCGGATTTACAACATAATCAGTTGGGGTTGTACTCTAACGTCTTTTTTTATTACTAGTAAGTATTACAAGTAATTAACATCAAGATTTGTGGATGAATACACTGTCATTACAGAACGAGAAAAGGAGGCCTTTTCAACATCCTGCTTCACGTTCGTGAATTTAGAATCCTTTGGGAACACATCCAGTCGCCTTCATCCACCTGATTGCCAATAACCATTGATTGGCTTTCCTATTTATTAACACAGCGTCCCTACTAATTAGCGAGCTTGATTTTCAATCAACTCGTTATCCAGTAGCGAAGTTGATTAAATTTAAGTAACAACTCGCTTTAAAAAAAAAAAAAAAAAGGTTAAAAAATAAACTCTGCTGTCCCAGCCTATCCTAACAAGTGCTATTTGTGCTATTTGTATTTCATTGCCTGAAAATGTATTAACCCAGCCAGACTAAGAATAAACGTAGTATTTTGCTGTAATTCATTGTTTTAATTACTTTCGTTACTTTTTTAAATTATCTGTACCATTACAATTGACACAGGGTCCTTGTCCCTGTTTGAAGTTGAAAGAGTAAGGTATGTAAAGAGGTTACTTGTCTGAGATTACTCTAAACCACCAGGTTTTTTCACTAATTATGAATACCAACTTTATAGAGGCCGGGTGAGCCCCTGGAGGGTCTGAATATCCCACATGGTTCATATATAAGGTTGTAACCAGATTAAATAATTTATCTGTCACAGCCGGATCTGAATCCATGATCCTCAGGATTGCAACTCTGCGTTCTACCACTGAAATACCAAGCTTCTTTTTTAAATTATATAATTTATGAAAATTCGTAGTTATCCGCTTTTGATCCTTCATTTTTTTTTTTATTGACAAAGATGATGATTGTAACTGGGTTTTTTTCTCTCTTTTTTCCTTTTATAGAAGTAACGCGCTTATAGGTATTTTTGTTAGATATTTTTTCTTGCTTTTATAATTATAATTTAAATTCCAATATTACATCTACCCCCCAGTGCTTTTTTTTCGTTTTATAAATATTTAATATATCTACGTGGTTGAATTTAAATGTGAACACAATTATGAAAGGAAAAATACATACATTGATACATGTATCAGAAAAAATAATTAAATCATTATTATAACAATAGTCTACAGCAGTGGTTTCCATCATTTTGTACCCCGCCTCCCCTGGTTCAAATGAAAACCTTCAACGCCCCCCTTGCTCAAAAGTTTTATGAATTATATGTAAAAACAGTACATTAAGTTTTACTATAACAAGATACAACATTATAATTTTCAATTGAAGATAAACAAGTACTGATAAATGAAAAAAAAAAGTAAGTGAGAATGACATTATTTTAAAGAGGTCTCGCCCCCCCCCCCTTGACTTGTCTTCAAACTGCGTAGGTTGGGAACCACACGTATATAGATTATATTTAAAAACATCTTATCAGGATCAGGCCTTGGATATGGGGAATTATAAATCCATAAGCTGATATTTTTATGAGTTTTCTTTAAACTGTTTTACTTGTGCATTTTTTGGTTGGTATGAGATGTACTACTGCTTGTCTAGTTTAAATTTATGATATTCACGTCTTATCTACGCTTAGATTCGCGAAACACTGACTAATGCCTTTTTGAAATCCAACATTTAAGATCTTCAGGCTAGCGATGAATATTAAACAACAATGACTGTGTAGTTCCACTTTACCTGCAGAATAAATGAAGTAGCACCTGAATCCCATTGTTGCTCGTAACGATCAACAATGTTTTGTTGATTCCCATTGCTGGGACGGACATTATTGTTGAGAGCGACTTCATCCTGTTAATGAGGTCGTTATGGACGACGTTAGCTGCGAGTTCTGGTCACCGTACCAACAATCAAATTGTCTTCCCTCCTTCAGTATTGTACTCTCTTTAACGAGCTGTATTTTTATGTCAACAGACGTTTCTTTGGAATTCCCTTGGTTCCTTCAAGCATCCAAATGTTTTTAAATAATGTTGCATAGATAAAATAAATATAAAAATGGGGTCAAATGGTCCGGGTAAAGGAGGAATAATGCCTTAAATAGTGTTGAACTATTTATTTGAAAGCCAACGTTTTGAACAACATTTCAGGTCTTCTTAAGGGGTATATATACAAGATACAAACAAATTAAAATGATACATAAAAATTGTAAAGATAAAATAAAATATAGAAATAATGATACTACAAAAGTGGGAATGTTTCTAGTTCACTTATATCATAGCTATTTAAATTAATATTAATTTATTAGTAATTACTAATTTAATAATAATTACTATTCTCATGCTCCGTATAATAGTCCTTGTAAAAACTAGTGGAGTTGGGACTGTTTTAATGAATATTCTTAAGAACCATTTTTACTGAAATTACATTTATCAAAGTGTTTTCGTTATTTTGCGTTGAATCTTTTTTGTCATTTTCGATTGAGTTATTTTAAACCTGTTTTTTTTATTTATTCTTCTTATCATTTGATGTATAAATTATATAACACGTTTAAATGGTCAGCTTATTTGTTGTTTCCGAATGACAAAATTATAAATTTACATTTAATTAAAGGAAAGAATATTGATTGTTCGTAATGTGGCGAATAACGGCCAGTTATTTTTTTTTCTTAAATTATTAAAAACATTATGGTTTCTTATTAAAATAACGAACTGGATTATTAAGCCTCGAAGTGATGTTCTTTTACGGAGAAAAAAAAATGTTCAAGTAAAAATATAATGTTGCGAGTAAAGCTGATAGAATGGTGAAAGCTTTGAGGGAAATGGATTTTTTTTTCTTATGAAGAACATGGTAATGGCATTTCGTATTACTGAGCTGCTCAGAAAGGAAAATGAAAGATAGTTGATAAGTGATATTTCGAATGAGAAAAGGCTTTGCTTATACAAGGGAAACTCAGCCTTCGAGGAAAACTTAGGGCTCAAGTTTTACTTAAAACTTAAATCCTCTTCTCTCAACTTTTTAGGAAAGTAAAATATCTTATGGCAGTTAAAGCATCAATGATTAACTGTTATATGTGAAAATCGGATCTGTTCAGAGCATTTTAAAAACCTCCTACGCATTAATATTAAGCGGTTTCCTAACATTTTGTATGTGAGTGTGTGTGCGTTGTAGATTAACTATTTATTTTAGAAGAATAGAAATTATTTCTCATTTCATAATCAAGAGAGGTTTTCCAATTCAATCAGTAAAATTAAAACATTATCTAAATGGAAAAAAAAAATGTTTACAACTTCTGAGAAAACTAAATTTTTATCGTGGATTTTAATATCATAAATCATATTTTGTTCCATTTCAATCAGTAAAATTAAAATATGATCTAATTCAAAAAGAAAATATATTTATTTAACAAGTGAGGAAAGTTCCACTTTATTACACCCGAGTGAATTAAACGAGGGTGTTATAAGCACTTTTCTCACGAGTTAAATATTACATTTTTCCTGCAACCATTTATAAATTAAGAAATTAAAGGTGAAACTTTAGATTTGTTAAAACTACACTAGCGCTAGTGGGTAATGCTAATGCTAGATCTCCAAATCTCTGACGTGTGAAGGTTCTAATACGTTTAAGATTATATTAAATATTTCTATAAAATCGCTTCAATATAAATAAAATTTATCTTGAATTAAATATATAATAGTTCTAAAATTATTTATTTTAACATTTTAGGAATATAAAATGAATAATACTACAATACCGCCATTTAACATTTAAAATAACAGAGTGCTGATTGTCAAATTCGATCTAGGTGGCTGTTACTTTTCCTCTCTAGTGAGGGGAAGTGAGAAATAGAAATCATTAAATAATAGTAGGATTCTACTGTAAATCTGTACCCGGAGGTAAAGGACACCATATTCACAAAATAGTTAATATTTTAGGTTAACTGTCACGAATAAATACTTCCAATTAGTTATCAATGAAAAAAAATTATTTAAACAATTTTCTTTAAGCTGTTTCTATAATCATATAAGAATAAAATTTAAATAGTCACGGATTATTTTTCCTCTGCTAAGGGCAGAGTCAGAAGCTTCTTCGACCCAAGTATTTTCGATATTCTTTTTTTCGGAAATCTTAAAGTTCTGAAAAGTATTAATGACGTGAAACTTTTCCAAAGTTCCTGAATGGCAAGGGCTTCCTCTTCTTCAATGATTGCTCGTGGTCTTCCCGTTTCTTCTTCACCAATCTGCCACTCCGATAAACTCTCCTGGAAATATTGAATTGAAACTGGAAGTCCGATACCGGAATAGCCTCAGGGCATCCAACCCACTGGGAAAGAATTTTTTAATCCCGAAAATAATTCCAATGTTTTAAATATTTTTAAAAAATGCATTTATTGGAATTTACAACTGTATACTGAATACATCAAGTAAATATAATGAATGATAAATCATGTCTCTATACCATTATGTATATTATTTTTTCAAATACTTATATTAGCCATATAAATAAGAGTCTTTGTGCTATAGACGAATTACGTTGATTTTAAGAAATAAACTTTCAATAGATTTTCCCAACGCGAAAATTGAGAATTAATTGTATATTTAGTGAACTGGTGAACGGATTTATATTCGTGCTGAATATATTTTTTTCCTACATTTCAGTTTTAGGTTAAAAATAAAAAAATCAAACAAATTATAGAAGTATTTAAACGATGGAATGGGTGACGATGGTCGGTCAAAAATTATTCGTCTAATAACTAACCGCGAGACACTTATTACTGAGTATATCTTAAACATATTTAATTTATCCACACTTCTTTCCAATTCATTGTAATATTAGAGTAATTCTAACGGATTTTATAATAACCAACTATAACACCTAGAAAATAGTAAATTCAGATTTTATGGTTTTAACTATAAGATCTCTTGACTATTTTATTATAACAAAATTAAATAAATTTTATTATTTATTATATTAATATCTTTTTTTATTGAAGTTGAGAGGTTTTTTCCCCAAGTGATTGACGTTCTTGTTATTTTAGTGATGCAAAAAATGTATCAATTACCACGATTAAAATATTTTTAAAAAAAGGTAAATTTAGGTCATATATACATATATATTTTATTCACCAGCATATGCCTTACAATAATATTAATGAAAACAATATTTTTATAACACCTAATATTTTCTATTGAACAAAGGTTTTATATTTGACTTTTTAAGTTGAATTTGCTACCAGTGGGTAATTTATCTCAAGATATTGTACATCATTCATTCTATTTACTTATTGTTTAATTATACAGTTGTAAATTTCAATTATTAGATTTTTTAAATAGATTTTTAGAAAGCCAAAATTGAAGAAGGGCTATAGAAGTTTCCACCATTTTCTCTAGTGCTGTAAGATCATTGGGACAAAGAGGTGAACCCTTCAAACTGAGAAGGATGTGTACGTACACCTATCTCTAAGCTGAATCATCCAGCTAACCAATCAATTGATCCATATCTCAATGGATGCTTTCGTTACGAACAGAAATAAGATCTGGGGATCTTTTCTAAAAGTTTAAAGAGATAAATATATTCTTAAAAGACAAATTGTATGTTAGTACACTTTAACTCGGATAAGATACTTGTTCTTACAAAGAATAACGTCAATTAGTTTTTAAAATTGTTTTCTTTTTTTTTTGTCATATGCTGTTTTTCTACAAAATCTTTTTATAATTTTAGCAATAATTGGATCATAGTGCGTGGAGGGTTGTAGCATAGTACATTGGACGCTTAGTAACTGAAACGATTCTGTGAAATCTTAATTTTTGTGAAACAAAAATTTCATCGATTTCAGTTAAATAGTTTCGTTTGAAAAATCAGGTATGTTGATGCGGATCATATGCTTGAAAATAGAAGATGAAACATTAATATGTTTTCACCGTGGGCCCAACTTCTATAATTATTCAGATCTAATGTTTTTGGAAACGTTTATTGTCACGTCATTAGTAATAAATAATAAAAATTATCATTAAAAGCTTTCTTTAAAAATCGTATTATATAACTTATTACATATTACAGCGTTATAATATCTAATGGGGTGTATAAAAAAAATATGACCGTTTCACCTTACCCATGGAGAGAAGATGGAGACTAACAGTATCTTTCGACACACCACACTCCCTGGCAAGCTCGCGAGTACTTCTGGACGGATTTGACTCAACAGCTTCCTTCAGAACCTCATCAATATACATTAATGGTCGCCCGGAGCCCTTCTTCCTTTCCAACCTCTTGTCTCCACTGCTAAATTTTTCAAACCAACGCCGCGCAGTGCGCTGTTCAAGGACACATCCCCCTTTATATTTAATAATTTCACGAGTTGCTTCAGCGGCTGTGATATTTTGTTTCCAGTAATGTCTTAAAATTACGAGAATTTCGTAAGACACTGTCATGTTTCTTCTTTGAAATAAATAACTAGACTGAGGCTTTTTTTGAAGAAGTCCAGTGTTAGTAAACAAGCTTAGAGAATGCTCTGAAGGGATTATTAAGTGTTGGTAAATAATTAATACCATTAAAATATTTACAGACTTTTGATCTCTGGAATTTGATAAAACGGTCATTTTTTTTATAAACCCCATTAAATGAAAACATTTGTAGAAACTATTTTTTCGAGTCCATGCATTTTGGATTGAGATAAAACAAATAGTAAAAAAAAAATAGACCGATTTCGTTTATATTTAGTGTATTTCATAAACTGCTTTTGTGTACTATGCATATCATCTGTCAAGCGAGTTCCTAAAAAGCTGATAAGCGCAATGCCGACTGGGAAGCATCTGATGGATCAAGTCGTAGATGGGAGAATTGTAAACAGGAGGTGTAATCAGAGATTAGTGCAATTGGCATCGATCCATTGGTTTCGCTAAACTTTACTATTATTATTTTATATATCATCTATGCTAATTGAAAATTTAAAAATAAAATTTATTTTCCCTTGCATATTGCTCATTTAATATTTATCGACCCTTTAATTTTACCATGTTCTGTATGAGTTCTAATACAAGTAAAATATTAGATGAAACACAAATTTTTTTATTCATGATTTGTTGTAGTAGCAGTTTTACAAATTAGATTATAAGGGGATTAATCACTTTAGGTAGTATCGTGTTGCTCTGTTTCGTGAAAGTTATGCAAAATAGATGTCATGGACTAGAACAATATTAATAAATCACTACTACATGGGCTGAAATGACTGAAAAGTCAGTTAATAAAACTTTGACTTCAATTAACATATGCAGAATTAGTTGAAAACTAATAATAAAATAAAATGAATGCTTTAGTTTAATTATATAGTTAATTAGTCGAATTTGTGCTATTACGAAAAAATGACTAATTAACCATAATAATTGAATTGTATGCTTTGAAATTCATTTCACTTTTGAAAAGTCTTTTTCTTTTGATAAGGAAATAAACGCTATTGTATTTCTTAATCACGAAACTTTTCCGCGGTTTTGATAATGGCTCATCAACTCTGATTTGTTATCATTACTTTGCACAACTGTTGTAAAAGTAATCTTCTTTAGAAGTTTTATCCTTTTGAGTGAATGAGAATCACTTAATTCGAATAATTATTCGCAAAATAAAATATTTCAAACCTCTTTTTAGTAAGCTCATTTACTAAAAATGAGCAAAGCACCGGTCAGTAATAATGTAATCTAGTAGTAAAATTTAGTAGATTTAATAGTTTATTTCATATAAATAAAGAATATATTTAAATCCAATTCAAGTTAGTTATTCAAACTAATGATAGATAATACTTTTTATTTCTTCATTACATTAATAATAAATGACGCGTTTAGTTATGAATTTTAATTATTTTAGTTTGTCCCGTTGTTTTTATAGATTGACCATTTTTCATTTTTTTTTTTTAATTTATTTGATGAAAACAATACAAATTAATATTATTTATTCACCCAACACCACTACGTGGTTCCTCAAGTATTCGACGTCTAGCCTCCCAGTAGCGATTTATGATGTCATCAGCCCGGCACGGTAGAGCCTGGCAGTTGGGTTGGTGTTCGCTGTCCATTCTTGCAAGATTGCACAATGGGCAGGTATCATCGGCGGCGAGGCCAATGCGGTGGAGATGGGCTGCGCAAGTAATCATTTCCCGTGGCCAAACGGAACCGTGCCACAGATTCTCTTCTTACAAGCTCCCTTGGGATTGGTCCATCGGTGGCAAGACTCTCCCACTTTTTGCCAGTGCTCAGGGTCTTAAGAGTTGCGTTTTTAGCGCCGGTGACGGTGATATCTATCAAGCGTTTGGCTCTGTTAAGAGTGAGCGGAATGTCGGGTTGGCTGACTCAGCTTCCTGCCTGGTCTTAATATCAGCTCTTTCGTTGCCAGTAATTCCTATGTGGATGGGCACCCATTGTAGGGTTACGGTCCATCCAGATAATATGAGTTACGCCAGTCTGGTGCGACATTGTGTGGTTCTGAAGCAGTCAGTAGAGGCATTGCTAGGAAGTAGAGTTATTGCTGCTTGGGAGTCGATGAGGAAGACCACTTTCTGGGTCTAGGTTATTGGCTATTAGTTGTCCAAATATTCGTGGATCGTGCAGACCATCATAATTACTGGGATTCATTCCGCCTTCTAATGAGTTTTCGAATAGACGACAATACCATCCCGCCCCTGCTCCTCTTGTTTCAGGCAGGTATGAGCCATCGGTATAAATGTAAGGCCATTCATTCGGCGGGTATCTGGTGTTAATGGTTTCCAAAGCGTACACTTTGATCTCTGTGGGGTTTAAAATTATTATTATGAAAGTGAATAAAGTGAACTCAAATAACACATTTAAGTGTAATTAATTCAAGAATGCTTTGCAACTGATAGAATTAATGTACTGTCAGTTATTACTAGGTTTATTAGTAACTGTTTATTAATCAAACATTAACAGGTTACAAATGTATACATGTAATTAATACAATATAATATATAAAATATGTATTCGCAATATATTCCATCTGTAATCTGGATACATTATTTACTCTATCTTCATAATAACAAAATACACATATATAAACTCAATTTATGGAAGGTAATATTGAGGTTACATTTAGTGGTACAGCCTTTCTAGTTTTGTTTATTAATTTTAACAATTAGTTCGAAATAATTCTTTAAAGAAAAAAAAGATAATGAATCCATATTAGACTACGCACTGCTGAAATGTTTCTTAATTAAGGTTACTTTGTTTCTTTTGTATTTTTTACCGTCCCCATTCCGGCCAGGTGCGTTTAAATTGCCTCAATTTGCATCTGAGGGTACGAAGATGTAATTATTGTCTTTGTTGGAAGATCCCAGAGTTTTAACTGTCAGCCTGTTCCACTACCACCCATGAGGGGGTGAAAAAGGTACTGAATCCTGACTGGATTGAAAGGATTTCTGTAAGTAAGTGTATTTCTAGTACAACGGTTGTGCAAGGAGATAATTTGTCTGAGATCACGCTTGACCGCAAGGTTTTCCTCCCAGTTAAGGGTACTCACTTAATTGTGACTGGGTGTGTTCCAGGAGGTGATAAAGATCCCGCACGGTCTACTATATGGCAGTTAAAATAATATATAATTTATCTGCACGGATTTGAACCTGGGACCATAGGCACAGCAACTCAGCGCTCTACCGCCTGAGCTACCCAACTGTTTTTACTGACATTATATGTTATATGATGTCATGTAATGTTATATGACATTACTGGGCTGCAGAGCCCCGGTGAATAAGAGGTTAAATCGAATTTTATCGAGAGATAATAATATTGAGGGAAGCGGAATCGTGCCATTCTCGTATATTTTTGTTTGAAATGGAGTTTTAATATAAGCAATAATTCTTTTTCACCCTACTTAGCACCTTAATCACTAAGGAAATATCACTTCTTTTTTTTCAATCGGCGCAACAACCCATTATTGGGTCCAGGCCTCCTTAAGCAGCTTCCGGCAGCTCAACCGGTCAAGTGCAGCTGCTCTCCAATTCCGTACTCCGAGCAGGGTCCTTGCATCTTCTTCAACACCATCCAACCATCGCAGCTTAGAGCGGCCTCTCGGCCGTGTTCCATGTAGGCGCTCAATAAGCAGTTTATTTGGGATCTCATTAGTTCTCATCCTTGCCACATCCCCTGCGCAGCGCAGCCTACCAATCCTCACAATTTTTCCGATATCAGGCTCACCAATCAATGAGTATACTTCCCTGTTTGTGCGTCTTCTCCAACCTAAACCATCCTTTACTGGGCCGTAGATGCGTCTGAGTATCTTTCTCTCAAATGTTTGGAGACCCCTTTCATCAGACTTCGTAAGTACCCAAGTTTCTGATGCGTAGATTAGCGCTGGTCGAATTAGCGTCTTATATAATCTTGTTTTTGTAGATCTTGATAACGAGGTACTTCCTAAGTGCCGACGCAGTCCAAAATAGCATCTATTGGCCGATGATATTCGCCTCTTTATTTCTGCTGAGACGTCATTGATGGAATTGACCTGAGATCCGAGGTATACAAACTCATCAACCTTTTCGAAAGAGTAATTGCCAATTTGGAGAAAACTTTCGTTAATACCTCTTTGTTTACTAGCAATCATATATTTGGTTTTGTTAGTATTGACTACAATTCCCAGCTTCCTAGCAGCACCATCAAGGGCAATATAGGCCTCTTCCACAACAGCTCTTGATCTCCCAGTAATGTTGATATCATCAGCATAAACCATTACGTATGTAAATACACAAAGAATTTCTGTTAAGAACTGACATTATGACCTGACATAGTGATTACTCTTAGATATAGATTAGAGGTGATAAATAAACATATAAAATAGCAGAATAGAACAAGGAAGTTTGCAGTACAGACTACAAGGAAGTTGTATACATATTGTTACGATCAGAGGATCCGGCTGAAGGGATTAAGATAAGGCGGGAGGAATTAAAGAATAGTCCAGAACCTTTTGGATCAACCTGGATGAAACGAGACAATTCTTGGATCTTCCGAGAAGTGCCCCACCCCGACCTACCTTGCCTATATAAAAGGCCTGCTGAGTTAGTATCAGTCAGTGACAGTGGACGGTGACAGTCCGTGTGAGTAATAAGTGTGATAAGTGAGTCTCGCCAACTCAGTGTATTAGTGAACTGTGACAGTACGAGAGTGTAATAAACTGTTTCTGCTTATTACTGTGTGTCAGTTTGTCATATTTAGAGAGTCTTACGGTCGGTGGACTTTAATTAGCGAACTGTAAGTGTTAATTTGTAGTTATAAACTATAGTGTAATTTTATTGTATTGGTACAAATTTAGGTACATAGTTAGGTTATTTAGTATTAGCAATATCTTGTATTATTTGTATATTATTTTAGTAATTAGATAACAGTTAGGCCTAGGGTTATAATCTGTAGAATATTGTTATTGTAGATTTATATTATTTTAATAATTTAATTGTTTTAAATAATTTCATTGTAGTATTTTTAATTTGTTAATAAATATTAGTAACTTGAATTTAGTAATAGTTTAATTCATTTTACACCCAATAGCCCTTATCAAATTGGCGTCAGAAGTGGGATGGCTGTCCTTGGGTTCTCGGAAGTTCCAAGAATTGTCTCGTTTCATCCAGGTTGATCAAGAAGGTTCTAGACTATTCTTTAATTCCTTCCGGCTTATCTTAATCCCTTCAGCCCCTCTGATCGTAACAATATATATTCTTGTTTACTGACCCATATATGTCATGGACCCATTTAAATTCAGCCAAATTCAGTTTTTATGCCACGTGGTTTAGGAACAGGTTGAAGAGCACCGCGATGGTCTATGTACTTACTGAGGAAGAACTTCATTTACTGGTAAATAAAGAAAATTGTCTTCGGTTTAGGAAATTAGGAAATGAGGGAAAGGTATCTTCTACTGCAAGGTAGGTTGGCACATCTCGACTTTTTAAGTTTGATATACTTTTTTTAATTCAGAATTTATATAAAAGTCTCAAAATAATAATAAGCATTAGCGAAACCGGAGGTTCGATGCCGGTATGTTCAATCTTAAAAACTTTACTCAATCCTCCCACCTACGCCTCGGTCTACCACTCAGACGCTTCCCAGTCGGCAGAGCGTTTATTAACTCCTTAGGAATTCGTTCGTTAACAAGCCTATCTTTACACAGAATTAACTTCAATATCCTGATGTAACATTCAAATAACTCAAATTCATTTAAATATTCCAAGAATAAGTTTTTTTTTGGTAAAATTAAACCGGCACGTTTTTTCATCGACTTTTTTCGATTTTTTTTTTATTGATTGACCTTATACTACTTTTACAATGACAAGAAGGTAACTACTTGTTTTCCCTTTTAGATTGAGAGTTCACTTTTTCCTTGCGCGCCCTACCAGGATGCTCAATCAATCTTCGTTGTTTCCTCCGGTGCTTACAGGTTGTTTCTAGTAACCTCTGACCTCTCCTTTTGGCTAATCTGATTCTTCGAGGCTTGAGGTTGTGAGAGGTATTTTGACTTAAGCTGTAATCAATTCAACATTACAAGTAATTATGTCAAGTAGTTATGAAAAACACTTATATATCACTGGTTCAAAAAGAGGTATCCACAGAATTGAAAAGTGAGATGCCATTGAAATGTTTGAGAATACTGATTAAGCTTTATCGCTTGCTTTCACATTATCTTTCAAGTCGGACATTTTCATATTCAATATTATTATATGTTTTCTTCAAAATATACATAAACTATTGTTGATAGGTGTTTCGAGCAAAAATATTTTGAAGACAGTTCAAATATTTTATGCAAGTTTTTTCATCGCACTTAATCATTTTTATTTCTGTTTTTTAAATTTCCATTGATATAGGGATTGTTTAATAGATAATTGAGGATTATGATTTTTAAATCAGATATTTGAACACATGCAGATGTATTTCTCATATGAGTAGTTTTCCTAAATGTGTCAATAGAAAAAACTAAAACAATAATTGAGTTATTTTCACTGCTATAGTAGTAGTGAGAAACCAATTTTGGACTATCTGACAAACATTGTGTAAATATAAAAATGGGCAGTATATTTTTTTATTTTATAAATATTATTAGAATAGACTAGAATAGAAAAATAATTTTATTCTGGGACCAGGTCCCTTTAGAATAACAGAGATGAACAAAATTAAATGAATATATAGGCCTACATCAAAATGAAACAATAATTACAAAATATTCTGAAAGTAAATAACTAAACAGGTATGTTTTGGTAGAGAATCAGAAAATGTGAGACAAAATTAAAATAAATGAACAGACAAATTTAAAATAAAAAGAAATAAGCTATTGGAAAAATAAGTGAATACATAATAGCATCTAATAATTTTTTTTTTTTTTTTAAATTATTTTATTGAATTGTACAACTGTAATATATACATCTAGTACAAGGGCTGTATGAATAAATAAATACATGAAAGGACGTGTAGAGGCACTACCCATTGGCAGCACTCTAATTATATTTCTATTATAGGAGGTCTCGAGGCCATCTTCTCTTCAGACGCCTAGGAGGGTTGTCCGGGATGGAATTGGAACCAAGGATGGAAACTAGTGGGTTTGGATGGGCCTGGAGTTTATTATGGAATGATAGGTATCTGGAATGGGCTAAATCGGTAACATATGAAACGTTCAGGTCATTATGGATGGTTTTATTTGTGACAAAATAAGGAGCGTTTAGGATTTTGCGAAGGATTTTGGATTGCAAGGATTGAATACGAGAGGAATTTGATGGTTTGGTGGAGCCCCATAGTTCAATTCCGTAAGTCCATATAGGTCTTATCACAGTAACATAAATAAGTCTTTTGTAATTGATATGAAGCTTTGAGCGTTTGTCTAGTATGTGTTGAAGTAGTCGGAAGCGTATAGCTGTTTCTTGTCTTTTCAGTCTTGTGTGAGGGTTCCAAGTAAGACGTTTGTCTAAGTTGAGTCCTAGGTAGCGGATCTGTTCAACAGGGATAAGTGGAGTACTATTAAAGGATACAGTAGGACAGGAAGTCATGGGTTTTCGGCGAAGGGTAAAGGTAATTTGATGGGACTTTTTGGAATTGATTTTAATTCTCCAATTCCGACACCATTCTTCGAGACTTGATAAATGTGATTGAAGGGATTGGGATGCAATATATGGGTCGTTATTAACTGATAACACACATGTGTCATCAGCATAGGTGGAGATGAAGGTGTTAGGATGGGTTGGGATGTCAGCTGTATATACTGTGTAGAGAATAGGACCGAGGATGCTACCTTGAGGAACACCAGCAGACTGGGAATAGAGAGGAGAGTAGGAACCATTATGATTTACTTTAAATGTTCTGCCAGTTAGAAAGGAGCGAATGATCAAAAAGTATGTAGGAGGAAGGAATTGTCGGATTTTGTAAAGGAGACCTGGGTGCCAGACTCGATCAAAAGCCTGTTCTACATCGAGAAAGGCTCCCGTGCAGAACAATCTATGCTCCAATGCAGAGGAGACAACATCCACCACACGATGGCATTGCTGGATAGTGGAGTGGGATGTTCGGAAGCCAAACTGGTGGTCTGGGATTATGTGGTTACTTTCTAGGATGGGATAGAGACGTTTTAGTATGAGCTTTTCGAGGATCTTGCCCATTATGGGTAAGAGGGAGATAGGACGATAGGAGGATGGAAGTTCTGGAGGCTTTTTGGATTTTGGGATCATTTTTACTATAGATAGTTTCCATGTATCGGGAAAATAGGTAGAACGGATTACAGAATTATAAATGTATGTGAGGAATAGGATAGCTTTTCGAGGAAGGGATTTTAGGATGCGAGCTGTAATTAGGTCATGTCCAGGAGCTTTACGGGAAGGCAAACTATGAATAACATTGGATATTTCTGACGGATGAAAAGCCTTAGGTGGGAGACTCATTTGGAGTGGGATATCCAGTTCTGCTTCAATACACTCAATGTGAATAGGGTTGAGGATATCAGGGTGTGGATTAAAGGTTTTGAAGAGGTGTTGGGCGTATATGTGAGATTTTTCTTCGTCAGATCTGGACCAAGTTTGATTTTCAGTAAGGAGAGGATGGTTAAAATCTTTGAATTTAAGGATCTTTTTGGTGGTCATCCATAGTGAATTATTAGTAGTCGTAAGATTTTCAGTCACACTAAGCAAATTTTGGATTTTGTAGTTTCTAATCTCCGTTTTCAGTTTGTTAGTCAGTTGGGTGTAATACGTTTTATCTGATGGGTAACGAGTCCTGTGCCACTTCGATCTTGCTCTGCGTTTTTCGCTCAGCAAGCTGCGAAGGTGCTGTGGCAGGCTAGTCTGTTGTGTGATATTATTTCTGTTTATGGTAGTGTTATCTTTTATACTGTCTTTTATTGTTGCTGTAAGTATTTCTATTGCGCTGTCAATGTCTTGTTTAGTCTTGAGTGGAATCCGTAGGTCTAGTTTGTTTTCCAAATCGTTACTAAATTGCTCCCAGTTAATTCGTCCTGTAATCAATGAAGGAGAGGAGGGCTTAGGAATGAAGGTTGAGTTTAATGAGAGCAGAACTGGACTGTGATCTGAGGAGAGGTCATCCAGGGATTTGATTAATACGTGGGAAGGAGAAATCTGGGATGTGACAAATATATCCAGGATATCAGGGCGTTCTAATAATTAAAAAAAAAAAAACTGTAGGAAAAAGATGTAGGAAAAGTTTGTATTTAAATGAGGTTAAAGAAGACGCATGACGGATATCGAGAGGAAGAGAGTTCCAAAGAGAGATAGAATGGGCTAGAAAGGAACGCTCAAAAGTTTTGGTTCTGTGGGAACGAATATAAAGATCAGAAGGACGAGATCTTGGCCCTGGGATTGGATAGATGATTTGAATTGTAGGAGACTATAGATATAAGACGGATGTTGTGAGTTGATAGTTTGATATAAGAAAGGACCAAGGAAGTAAAGTCTACGGATAGAAGTGAAAAGTCACTTTACCTCAGCGTAACGGCGGGACACATGAGACCACCTCGGGGCGTCGAAGACAAATCGAAGCGAACAATATTATTATGACTTGTTTTAAAATGTTCGGAGTGTGTTAATATGCATTATGTTTTGTTGTTTAGCTATATTATTTTTTTCATATCTTCATTAACATAGGGATAATTATTATATATTTGAGGATTATGGTTCTTAAATCAGATATTTGGCAACAAATTTGCATTTATTACTTGTGCTTGATTTCTGAACTATGACAGACTTCCATAGGAACAATGATAAGAATAATTTTTTTACATTTTACTTGGTCCTAATAGCGAGGAAGCTGTTTTTGACTATCTGGCACAAGTTTTATAAAAGGGAAAATTGAAGTCATATTTTTCCATTTTTATTCTACAGATATTATTATTTAATATATTATAGTATATCTTGTACACTGTTAAGATTATGTATAGATAATTTATTAATATATTTTTTGTTTGTTTTTAGGTAAGAGACTTCTTCTAAAAATAATCTGCTCATTCTAAAGGTAAAACCTTGTAATATTCTCAACTATTTTAGTTGTAATGAAAAATATGTTACCTAATGATAAAAACAACATAATAATAAAATATTGCACAATGATTTAGATGTATATGGCATAAATAAAAACCTACAATACGATTTCCTGGAAAAATATAATAGGCAAAAGTCAATAAATAAATGAACCAACCATGTTTAACCAATATAATACCATGTGATGTATTAGTAGGCATAGTAACCTACTATACACAAGATCGCGGGTTCAAGTTTGCCTCAGGAATTTTTAACGGTAGTAAAAATCAATGGTTATGCCTTCCTTCGGGTGGGGCGTAATATGGCGGTCCTGTCAGATTCTCTATAATGATTTATTTATTAATTCTACTTGGATAGGCAATATGTCCAAAGTAGCAGCGTCCGATTGAACTTATCAGCCATAGAGAATGTAGTTAAATAACGAACAAACAAACTGGTGTAATTCTTACACTATATGTAATAATTAGTAAATAATATATAATAATAGTAATTTAGAAGAAATGATAATTAGTACTTTCATTCATAATAAGATATAATATAACACAAAGCCATAATCAGCTCCAATCATAATATAATATCGCTTTGATTAATATAAATGAAAAACCAGGCTGTTGTAGAGTAAGATAAAAGGACTACAAATCCTTTTTTGATTGGAGCCGATAACCTAGATATACATTGATCGCCGGAATGGGATCTCGTCATTTTGATTGTTCTGTTTCGCATCACTGCTCTCTCTCTACCGTCGTTTCTACTAATTACTATGTATTTGATTAATTACTTTTAACTGATTTATCCTGTTTGATGACAAAATATAGATTGAAAACGTTGTACTGTTGTTGTTTTAACCCAATTTCAACTTTATTTTTATTCTCATTCTGTATGATTGGACTTTATCTGAAGTGATTGAAATAAAAATTGTATTATACCTCAAATCGTGTTCAATTTCAATTTATACCTAAAATGTATACCTTGAAATACACTAAATTATAAAAAAAATTCTGAGAGTTACCGGTATAAAAATAATAAATAAACCAAGTTATTTTTCAATTAATAACTTGTTATTTTTTTGTAAAAAGTTTTGATAAGTTTTCAAGTCAGTCCTTCTATTCTTGTTTTAATCAAACATTTTAAAAATAGATTTCTTTGTAGTTGTATTTAATGGAAATTTCAAATTTTAAAAAATCTGATATTAATCTAGACTATGTTTTAATTTATTATTTCTACAATCTCTGTTCCATCACTCCTTTAAGGAACATTATCTCAACTCTTTTTATTTAAATTAAATATTTTAAAACTCAAGTTTTACCTAGCTTTATTAAATGTATATTTTACCACAAATATCATATACAACTTGGGCTGCCAGATGTGTTCGAGAAAAAAAAAGTTTTTAATTTTTTTTATTAGCTCATAAATATTACAGAAACTGAAAAAAAAAGCTTACAATCTACTTTTGGATATATTTAGCATTCGATGGCACTGATTTTAACAAAGGTTTATTGCAAGAAATGTCATCTTAGAACTCAGTGCAACTAGCGCTTATATTGAAAAACCGCACAGTTCACTTTTTACAATATTTACAGCAAGACGATTTCTTTCGTCAGTCCATACATTTCCCATGACGCTAAAGATTCTTCTTTAAAAATTAAAATTTCTTTAAAACCAAACATTCTTTTGTCCGGTTTACCCAGATTTTCTTGACCGGACAAACATGAAAAAAAAAAACCCGAAGTGTCCGGTCGAAAACCAGATTGCCAGATGACCAACCCTACATAAAACCGTTTTCAATAAGTGGATAAAATGAATACTATTAATATTTTATTGTTTGTTAATATTTTTGTCTATAACCAAGCTGATTTTATGGTCTAAGTTTCAAACAAGAACTGTTTGTTTTTTTTAATGAACAAAAACTTGTCAATTTTATTACAAAAAAAAAATTAATTACAAGCAGTCGCTAATAATTATTTTTGATTGTAGATGTTTTACCATAAATATCCTAGAAAACCGCTTCTCTTCTGATACCGTTAAATTGTATTTGGCTTGTTAAATGTTGCAGAAGAATGAATGTGATCAAATCGGTAGTTAAAAATGTACCAATACCCGGATTTAATGAAAAGTATAAATATTTTATTTTTGGCAATACTAGTTTCAAATATGCTCCATTTTTTATTTATAAACAAAAACTTTTCAATATAAATACAATTTTTTTTAAAAAGTGACAGTTTATGTAACCTCCAAAAAAAATTTTTTTTCCAATAAATATAAATTTATCAGCGCCTATTTCTTGTTTGATATGATATAATTTAATTAAAATTACTATTAAAGTTTTTGTTTATTTATTATTATATTTGCTATTATTCAATCTGCTATAAGGGGTTAAAAACTTGTTAAGGTTGCCTTGCCCCCGGATTAAATAATTAGTGTTTTATTATTATCATTTATAATTAACTAGCTGACCCGGCCACGCGTTGTTGTGGCTATTATATAGTTTTAAAAAATATTACGTTAAAATTTGAATGTAAATGAAGCAATGAATTAATGAAAAAAAAAGAACTAAATAGATTTTAAATTTTACATTTTATTCATCTTGGTATAAGGTAGATTTACATTTCTTAGTATAAGATAAAATAAAAAAAAATATATACAAAATTCTTAACAGGTAAAATATAAACATTAGTTTTATGAATGAGGTATATAATGGTTTAATTTTAATTATGGATAGTTATATTATTTTAAATTATAATAATATCACTTAAATTACAATAATATTAGACATGCCCCTACAACATATCCAAAATGCAGCAGGTTAAAACTAAAAATAATTTTGCAAAAAAATATCACGGTCATTAATCGAAATAAAACATAGCCTGTATTTTATGTTGGACAATGTTACATATCTGTGCGAAATTTCATTAAAATCGGTCAAGTTTCGGAGATTAGCCCGGACAAACATCGTGACAGGAGATGTGTATATATACCAGAATAAGCCTCACCTTCTTTTTTTTTCTCACTGCCTTCTCAATCGTGCCTTCCTTCACACTTCACTGTCATTAAAATTTTTATTCAAATTTCTCTTCACTTATATTTATTTATTTCGTACGAAATTTGTTCCTACTCTCCCTTTATTATTGACTCGATTAAGAAAGAAATGACTTGATTTGCGACAAATAATTTTTTTTTTCTAGAAATTTTTGAAATTTTTTTTCAAATCCAAAAGAAAGAAAAATAAGTTGGTAGAAATCTTCCCTAGAGGGTACTGCACAACTTTCCAAAGTTTCATGACGATGGGATGATTGGTGTAGTAATGCATAAAGGACAAACACACATACATTCATTTTTAGATATATAGATTTTTTCATAGATGGGCTAGTAATGATATATAATAGATTTTTTTAATTTTTTAATCTCAATTTTAAACAAAAATTAATAAAAAATTACATGCAACCGCTAATGAGTTTTTAATTTTAACGCTAATTTGACTCTGCCTTTAAAAGTAATATTTTATAAATCGATTTTATCCGTAGTTTTATTCAATGGATATTTTAAATAACACAACTGGCATTGAAATACTGTGATTTAATTGATTATTTTTGTCCATTCTGTTCTTACTCTTCTGCAACATTCTGTACCGCTTCAAACTTTTAGTGGTTTTTGGCCTTTCGTTTTTCGTTTAAATCATATAATACAAAAGTAGATTTTTTTTCGTAGTTTTATTCAATGGATATTTTCAATAAGAAATACTACATTGAACTAGGCTATGATTTAATTTATTATTTTTGCTTGCTCTGCTCTATCCCTCAAATAACATCCCTACCGTTTCCAAATGTTAGTAATTTTGGTTATATTTAATATTTTAAAATAGATTTTTTTGTAGTTTTATTCAATATATTTAAATAAAAAAATCTGACATTGATCTAGAGTCTGATTTAATTTATTGTTTCTTTCCGCTCTATTCTATCTCCCCCTTGAGCGGAATTCACTATCATTTTCATCTCTTTGTGATAAAGAATAATACCTTTGCAAGGATGACATAAATGATCTCGAAAAGGAAGGTGTAATAAATGTTGGCATGTGTAAAAAGAAGGATTCCGTTCTGGGCTGGAGCTACTTGAAGCAATATCTATCTTCTCAAACCTTCCGGAATTTGGGAAACGTCTAAACAGATTTTCCCATATCACTTGCTTCGTATTTGATCCGGGGTTTGTGATCTGTCCAGTATTCACATATATCTCCTCCTTCCCTATCGCGTTTCCTACCTGTTTATGTATTTCATAATTTATTTACCACTTTTGAGGCGTTATTTATTCTGAATCCATATCATTTACATAGCAGATATTATGATTCATTTATTTATTAAAACACGTCGTCTATTATCGTTTCACTAATTTTTTTTTTCATTACGTTATGATTCGATAAAATTTATTTTACTTTCAGATATAATGGAAAGTTTGAATTCGTTTTCCTTCCGCTACGGCTTAATTATATTTTGTTTCTTATATTTAGCAGTAGAATGACAAAGCTTTAGGATGGTAATTAATAATGTTTCGATAATAATTAAATAAAAGCTATAAACATTTTATTTTGGGCAATATTATTCTCTAACAAAAATATATAAATAATATATGACCGCTGATGGGAGTTTTTTAATCTGCTAAAATACTTTTTATTTTTTTATTCCCTAAAATCGATATTTAAACTATAATAAGCCATTATTATTATTCTGCTAATCTAGACAGGTTCAAATTTCCAGCTCCCCTTATTAGCTAACTGACTATGGGATGATACGCACCCAACATTTTCTAAATAATGACATCTTTAAATTACAGAAAAGGTATCCTTTTTTTGTACTATTTGTAAGGGCAATAAAGATATATGAATTGTAACGATTATCGAATATAGTTTTTTTAGTACTTTGTATAGTTGTATAACTACTTAAAGTATCAAAATTGTTATAAAATACAAACGGTTGACGAACACATACGAACCTACTACAAACGATTTCAGAAAAAACTATATGGACACCCAAACCCATTGATACAACAAATGGCCACGACTATCATGCTTAAGAACACTAGGAGGAGACTAAAAAGAACGTGGATGAGGGATCTATTACAGTAGGAAATTTAAGCAAGCCAAGGGAGAGGTATCGCTGGGTACTGTTCTTCGTCATGCCTTCTATTTCATTCTGTATTATCTTCCAGTCAGCCTATCCGCTGATTGTCAATTAATTGTTTTTGACAGGTGTGGATGAAAATATAAAGAGAACAAAAATTATTTTTTGCGCGGATACAGTTTTTATGATGTTGACTGATTAAATAATATATTGAAAATGACCACGCTTTTACTCGAAACGTATAATGTGTAGATGAGGTAAAATAAATGTTTTGGACTAAAAGTTTTGTTACACCCCAGAGATGGGAGTTTTTAATTGATATTATTTATTATTTTTTAATAACTAGTTTTTGGTCCATCAATGCCTATTTTTATGTTTGGATAAGTACTCTAACAAAATACTCAAATTTGACCTGATTTATTTAAGCTTTATTTACGGAATCATGTCTTTGTTTATTTACTACAAATGCCAAATTAGAGAGTGAATTCTAATTTAACAAAACGTCCTCCAGAATGTAAAGAAAAAAGATTGCAATGGCAAGGTCATCTCAAAATAATGAAGGAAGAAAGATGGCCGAATTTAATTTTCTTAATTTAATTCAGATGGGAGGAAGCGGCAAGTAAGACCACGAAAAAGATGGATAGAGGGAATTGAGGAAATTATGTACGACCATGGTCTGAGGAAGGAAAATATACGGGATACAAAATGGAAAAAAAATTAAGGATTAAGGAATTCCTTTGGGAAACAAATTAAATACAGTGCACTAAAAATGATATAAATATCTGAGGTGTGTAAATAAATAGTGAGACCGATTTTTTCTAATTTCTTTTAATGAAATAAAATTACATTTTCGTGAAATAAATTTATATTAACATCTTCCACGGCCGTCTTTATCTTCAAGGCACAAGACTCCCACTCGTAATTTCTAGAACTATCGTTGAACAGTGCATTCAGTTAAATTCCTTCACCCCATACTTCGTTGATATTTCTAGCCGTTTGGCCCCGGGCGATTCTGAACTCGTAAAACAAAATAATGCAAAATACGGTATGTTGGTATCTTTGTAAAGACTTAATTATTTCCGTAGGAAGAGGTAACCAAAAAAACTTTGGTTAACAACCAAAGTTGCCAAACCTGGCACGAGTTAACATTGATCATATTTATAAAACTCGCTACATTATTTTTAAATGAAAAGTATAGTTAAATATCACATTTTAGTGAGAAAGAATAAAAAAAATCACGTTGCCTCCATGAACGTGGTACACAATGATGCTATTATTTTATCTTCCGTACCCCCAAGAAGGTATATACTCGTATATGGAAATTTAATTAAAATTGCTTAAACAAACGATAGGGATGGGTAAGGTTGTATCAATCTGATACTTTGTAGCTGATACTGAAAAGTAGTAGATACAAGTATCAGATACGGTCGAAATGTAGTTGATACAAGTATCAGATAAGGTCGAAATGTACCGGGTACTGGTACTCGGATACTTGACTCGCGGAGTGGGAGGTGCTACCAAGGTCACCCCACCTCTCTCTTGGTACTTGTATCAACTGACTGGTCAGTAATACTGATACTTGTACTGATACTGATACTTTTATCAACTGACTGGTGAGTATCAACTATCGGTGAAAGACCAATTTCGCCGCATCTCCCCTTAATATTAATAAATAAATAAGTAAAAATAATAGTTCAAAAATTTCAATTATTATCAATATAATCTGTAATTAGTCACTTATCACATATGTAGAAACTAAAATAAACTATGAAATTAGTTAACAGTAAAGGGTGGTTGAAATAACATTTTCCGAGATCGCCTCCTAATATATGATTCTTCACGAGCAACTTTCGAAAAAAAACCTCGACATGCCCGGACATAGGCAAATATGGTTTCATTAATGGATATATCTATAACATTAAGTAAAGGCCATTGACATAAATGATTGAAATCGGGTGCAAACAAAAATTGATTAATTTTTTCTCCACTTTTTGAATTTCAACAGTGACAAATTTGACATAATTTTAAAGAAGGTAATTAGTTTCACAAAATTAAAAAACAGCACCGGAATATGACGAGTATTATAACAGGTATAGCGTTTTAAAGAGTATAGCGTGCGGCGGCGGATAGAAAAATTTGGTATTACAACCTAAATTCTGCGTGTCTTGGAATGTGAATAGCAAAAGTTTGAGGTAGGGTTAAAATCTATTTTTTTTTCATTAATCATTTGATGCAGGTTACTATTTCGGTGAATAACTCTTTTTCCTTTAAAAATGATAACACAAACAGAGGCTCCAAGAAAGGCTTCTGTGTAGCATATTAGAAGAGTAAGTGTCGGGATAACTGTATTCAGCTACAAAAATATCAAGTAAAAGTATCAGATACAAAAATATCAAGTATCAGTATCACTTGTATTCAGATACAGCCAGTATCTACCCATAACCATCAAACGATGCGATATTATGCTGAGGGTTACCCATACAAATATATTACCTGGATGCCAAAAAATACTCTTTAAATTCAATATTCATATCGCACACATGCTAAATTTGATGTCTTTGATGATTTGTATTGAATTTTATATCTTTATCTTACTCTATTTCTTTCCCCAATATTTTGCATGAATTGATTAATATAATCAATTTAGATTAAATACAGTTTTAATTAGTGGAAGTAACTTTTTAGATTTTAAAATTAAGAATTTTAATTTTTACCTCTACACAAAAATTTAATTTTCTTATAATAGTTTTATGTTTCTTTACTTATTCAACGTCATCTCATTCTACTTTGTGAAGTTTCGTACTCGCTACTTGTGTATTTCTTCTTCTTTTGGCACATTTTACGACGAAGACGCTTGACTTTCACTGGCTCGTCAGAGCTCGTCGATATTTCCCCTTCCTCTCTTTCCGCCGAATCACTACGCTTTACTCTTTTACGACATTTTTCTTCTTCACTGTTTGTATAGTAATTTTTAACATCGATCACTTCTTCACCAGATTTATAGACTTCAAAATCTGTGTCATCTCCACTGTCGGAATCGGGTTTTACATGATGCATATTTTATTACTTATCATGAACTTATTGCCTATAACCTCTCTTCTTTATAAAACAACGATTCACAAGTGACACTGCTTGATTTCATAAAGCAATTAAAGTATTTTTAAAACACATGTTACATTCCAAATATATATTTTTATTTTGTCTTTCAAATGGAATGTTTTTTCTTCCAATTGAAACAAATTTTCCTTAATCGTTACGAAGCGGTATTGAGAAAATCAAATGTAATTGAATGGGCTTTTATAATGACTCCGTACATAACAGTTTTCTGTTCTTGACATTTCGAAAGCATATAAAAATACAATTATCCAGTTTGGTTTCTCTATTGTTTTCTAATTGCTGTTAGTTAATTTTCTATTAGAATAAGTAGCATTCTGATAATTGGCTTATTTGAAGAGATATGCCTTATTATCATTAAAATTGAAAGTTTTATTATCAATTGCTGAAAATTTTTGAAAAACAACGGCGATGGTGGAACTTGGCCAGCCGGGTGGGTGACCAAAGTTTAAACTGAAAAAGAAATCTTTGGTTATGCCATCCCTCGGAATTGGCATATGGCGCGGGTAAGAATTGTGTACGGTACTCGTCAAAGATCCCTAACCTAATACCTGGAAAGGCAAACCTTAGGACTGCCACAGTAGCAAAGTACGGTTAGCCAAAGTAGCATGAAGTGACGTTGAATAAGTAAAGAAACATATATATATGTATATATTTTCTCCAACCATTACAATGGCAACTTCATCGATTGTCGGTGCATTGAAACATCTCGCATGTTTTCCTACAGGAGTTTTATCAGCTCTGATTTTAACTTAGATAAAACTTGATGAGGGAAATGTGTAGACATCTTGTTGATAAACAGGTATTCTGATTTCACCAGACTTGTTAAAAGTGTTCCCCGCATACGGCTGATGTGAATGATATTACCAGTTGGCATAAGATCCAGTGTAGTTTTAAACAATGAAATCAATTGATTTAGTTGATCAAAACGAGTTCTTGCTTAAGATTAATTAAAATATTTCGATAGTCCTCGCATATTCCCAAGAGAATGTCCAGCCATGCACTGAAAAAGCCGTTTTTATCTAAGGAAAGAGTTTTGCCAACACCCATCCTGCATTTTCAGTCCTTTTACTCGATTAGCTGAAAACGATAGATGTCATTTAAGCGTTGTAGTTATTCTAGGGTTTCTCACTCTACTAACTTCAATGCCATTCAATTTATATCTGATCTCATCAAACAAAAACGCTATTGCGTTTTTACTCAATTTTGAATTAGTTCCTGGAGTAACGTCTTTTTCTAAAATTCGACCTTCCAAATTAACAAAACTTAATGAGGGAAATGTATAGACATCTTGTTGATGATTTCACCAGACTTGTTAAAAGTGTTCCCCGCATACGGCTGATGTGAATGATATTGAAATTGTGTACGTATATCATCAAATTTTACGTCTGATGTGATGTTTAGTTTGTTATCCATGCTTTTTTAACCGAAAACCACACTGTTTTAAAAGTTAGCGTTTGCAGTTGTTAACGGTCTCAATGATTTAGGTTTACTAAATCTTAATGTGGTTTGACATCTCCTTTAATAAGCAGCTCCACATTTATTCTGGTCCCGACTCTCTCTGGTAAAATCAATTCCCATTTTTCTTTAAATGTAATCTTATAGTAACTGCCCCCCCCCCTTAAATCAATAAGCTCACCGTTCTGATATACTAAACGAACAGTAATATTGTCAACAGTCCTCACGTTAGTGGGAAAGTAATTGACAATATTTGGGGTTTCTATTATCTTATATCCTGGTTCTACTGCTGGAAAGAATTGGTGTATACTATGATCTGGATTTCCATTCACATAACACCCCGACGCGATGTTACAATGAACCGAAATAGTATTAAAACTAAGAATTTTCGTCTGATTCAGTATACCGTTGTACTGCAATTTTTTTTATTGCGATTTCAAAACACAAACTTCCATGCCCAGGAATCATAGAATCACAGCCCAATAGGTGTCCGATTTAGGATTTTGAAATTCTAGGTAAATTTGATAATCTAATATATTTATAAACGCAATTTTTTTAATTAAATAAATAAACAAATAACATACATAAGCATAGAAAGCATATATAATTCATTTCCAATTATTTTTAACTATATACTCTTCTAGGTCAACCCAATCAATAAGCTACGATGTAAGCTATATTGAGACAAAATTAAAACTTTTGAAAAAATCCTTTCAATAATTATATTTGAATTATAAATTATTGGCAAATCTGATAGGTATGTCGATCAGTTTTGGCGTAGTGATTTGAGTGAAAATATCCAATGCACAAAAACGCGGTTTTGTCCGGCAGGTGGCCTTAAGAATTTTTAAAGGGATTTAAAAATCCTTGGTGATCCCCCCCCCCCCGAAATGTAAAATGGACTGTGCTGTGCCATATACTCATTAAAGATCCTTATATTAATCATACCTGGGTAAGCAAAATTTAGGATTTCCACTGTACCATCGTCCGATCTGCTATAGCAGCATAAACTAAAGAATAAACTACATACAATTTACTGTGTAACAAAAACAATTTTCTTTTAATTTCGAAAGTAAATCAGTCTATCCTTCCAATCAAATCACATCCACTTTCCTCCGTCGACCAGAAGAGATCTATAAAGATAAGAGCTATCAGACCACAAACGAGGAATCATATGGAATCGGACACCCCGAAGCCAAACTTCGACCACGGAGGGTTCCCCAGCGCTTTATCTTCCCGCCCACATCAGTTCCCAATCCTTTAAAAGAAAACGAATGGAGCCCATAAATAAACCTGTGGTACATTCTTCTTTTTTCAACCCTCCCCTCCAGCTGAAAAAATACTTCAAATTAAGTAAGAAAAAAAAAAGGCTAAAAAGTAAAATAATGAATTAATTTCTGTTCCACGGAGGTAAAGAACACCATATCCTTAAAATTAGGTAAATTGTCATAAATCAATACCATTACATATCAATGCAAATAAAAATGCGAACAATTTTGTTTAAGCTGTTTTTGTAATACATCTTTTTTTTAGCGATTTTTTTTTTTTAATAAAACGTCATTCTACCCTAAATTTGTTTAGCACTTTTTCCGCTATTTCACTGAATTAGTGTTTTCACGGAATTAATAACTACCGTGATGTAACTAATTGGACAAATATATGTATCTATATATGTATATATATATATATATATATATATATATATATATAATATATGTAGTTTTATATATTGTAAAAGACAAATGATGACCGGTAAAATTTAAATGAAATTTATTCAGGAATAACAACATGCATACATTATGACAAATTCATGTTAAATAATAATAATAATTTCACCAAAAAAAAAAAAAAAGTAGAAGCGAATTTTAACAGTTCAAAGTTATCGAAAATAGGATCTCTTGAATAAATACAAAAATTTTAAACCATGTAACATGATGTCCTTTACCTACAGAGTAAAGATTTATAAGACCATAAAACATATTTTTAGGATAAAATTACAAAATAAATAAGGCCAAAATTAGTCACTAATAGGAATTTTTTTCTAGTAGACAAAAAAATCAGCCAGGTATAGTAAAATAGAATTGCTACCACTCTTTACTTATGCACTCCATATTGTTCATTGAGATTTGGGTGATTCCATTCTGACAGTTTATTAATGCCCTGTGCTGTTTTTGCTCTCTCTGGACATCCATTTATAATCATTTTATAAAATTTATTGTATCAATATGACTGACGCTCAGGAACATTTTTCATCACTTCCTTCGTATAATATAAGTCTCAGTTCAGAGAAAGCTTACAAATTATCACTTAAATGTCAGTACCGTGTACAGGCAATTTATAGAAATTACCAATGCATTCAATTTTTTTTTCGTAATAAATGATCCAAATTAATTAGTTCATAGATCTTAATATTTAATTCATAAATATTTTTTATAATTTTTCTTAAGAATGTTTACCAAAGTTTTCTTTTCTTTCACTACCGTGGACGAAAGAGTCATCACCGTGGCACGGAATATTTAAAATTTGATTACCATTCTCGATATTTTGAAGTTGTAGCGAAATCCTCTCAGACTTTTATTTTTACAATAGATTAAAATATAGGAACAATATGGATTAAAAAACTAATAAAGTTTAATTTTAGAAGAGACTGAACAGTTTCTAGGATAGCGGTTGTGCAAGGCGAAAATGCTCTACGTCAGGTTTTCGTTAATTGAGAGTAGCCTGTTTATTGAGACTGAGTGAGCACCAGGAGGGTCCTCCATAGGTCCCACAGAGTCCATCCCGACCGCCAAAAGAATTTTTATCTGCTACTGTCCGAATTGAACCTGAATTTGAAACTCCCCCCCCCTAAAAAAAAAAAAAAAATACACATACATAAATCGTAAGATTTTTTTTAGAAAGTTTCCTTATATATATATATATATATATATATATATATATATATATATATATATATATATATATATATATATATATATTAGAAGAATCATAATGAAAAATAACTAAGCATAGTAAATTTATTGTTTGATGTTTAAGAAAAAGAAATTTATATTAAAATCAATTTTAACCATTTGAATGGAAATAAAAGAGAATAAGAGATGAATATTTTTTGTTATTCATATCATAAATAAAATGTATTCTTTATCCAGGCACAGATAAAGCTGAGCCAAACTTATCCGAAGTATAAACTTCATGGTCTTTGCAAAAAATATTCCAACTTATAGCCATATATCTAACATTTTGTTTTATTTTTTCATTATTTTGTAGATGCTGACTTAACTTTTGCTTTCGGTCCTTCGTACATTTTTTGAGTTAGGATATTTTGAGTACTTATAGCCGCCTTACTTGAAATGTGTGACGTTTATGATCTTTGAAATGTAATTCAAAATAACATAAGAAAAGTAATCAAATAAACCGTAATTTGTAATTAGATAATGAGACTCGATCTCGATCGAATAAAGTATGAAATTATATTAATTTTTATAAGTTATTTGAGTTGATATGATAAGGTTCTGTGTCCAAATCCAGCTCTGGTAGATAAATTATTTATTCTATTAACGGCCACGGATGAACTCTGGGGGTCTACGGACCCTCCTGGGGCTCATCCAGCCTTTATAAAGTCGGTACTCTTAATTAGGAGAAATCCTGCCGATTGAGCCTTATCTCACACATATCACCTAGTAGTACAGTACAGTCTCTTACATGTACTGAACCCACGACCGTATTTCAGCAGTACACCAATGATATAGCCAAACTTTACGTAGAATTGTATGGGTGGTACCCTATGTGTCCGACTTTGCACAAATTTTGGGTACATGGGGCCACTGTAATAAGACACGCTTAGCTGTAATACGACTAATCGGGAAGAGATACGTGTGGTATCTATGGAACAGTGTATTCTATTGCTTTATTCTTGAAGTGATGAAATGCTATAATTTTTTGTACAGGGGGCTTTTTAAAGACACCTATACAAACAAACACTATTACTACTCTTATTTAGATTCTGCCTTAAGCTGTTGGGGTCCATTCATAACACTTGGATACAACCTCAACAGACGATAGGGCAGCGTTGCTCTGATAAGAGTAGGGAATTGACAAGCTATCTAGCAAGGCTGTGCAGTGATTATTTAATTATGTAGTGTGTGTAGTGCTACTAGGACAGAAGATTGGTGTATTAAGAAGTGGACAGGCAGTGATCATGTCTCCGTACCACCTCTACCGGACTCGGAAGATGAGGCCCACTTCAAAAAAGTAAAAACAGGGAAGAAATCGGCCAAGAGGAAGACAAGGAAAGCAGAAGAAGCACCACCGATAGTGATATCGAACAGCTTTACCGCTCTGACTAATTTACCACAAACTGAGGAACCTACGGCGGCCCCACCGAAGAAGATCGGTGTGAGTTCAGTTGACAGTTTTAGTGTTGTAACAATTCACCGCACCTGTTGAATTTGCCCTGAAAATGGCCTACAACGTAGGCCGAAACGTTGGCAAGATTAATAATAAATAAGTTTTGTTTATTTTTTGTGTTATCATTGACTATACATATATATATTTTATAATTTTAATTAAAATTAGTCACATTAATTTAAAATGTTTTTTAAAATTATTTACAAATTAAAATTGTAACGGAGTTGACACACACAATTGTAACTCCACGTTGCCGTACCATATCATCCATATTGAGGGGACGAATTTAAAACCTGCTGCGGAAGAGCACATTAACACTGAACTCTAGAGACAACTCTCCCCTTAGAGGCTACATTTGAATTTGGCCAGTAAATTAACATGACTTTATGAACCCTTTCCCTTAAAAGGGTCGCTTAGGTTTTAAACCCTTTAATGTTTGAGGGAAATGTCCCTCTCGGAAATGTACCGCTTTTAATTTATTCAGTGAAATTTATACTGGATGTTTCATTATGATAATAAAAAGGATGAAAATGTGTTGTTAATATAAAAGCCTCCATAATATGTAATAAGCCTAAAGTTTCTAATGGTGTTCTGTCCTGAACTTTTATGATTATTATCTTCATTCGCATTTATCTTACATTTGAGGAGCATCAATGAACATCAGAGATTTTGATGTGTTAAATGAAAATAATAACAAGAGCATCATTTAATAGCTTGAAGAAACTTCTTACTAGTAATGACTTGCGTCTTCCTCTGAAAGCAAGACTGGCGAAGTGCTATGTATTTATTCTCTGAATTGCTTGCTACATGATGTAAAAGTGTGGTCTGTAACGAAAATACTCATGAAGAAAGTAGAAGCATTTCCGATGTGGGTGTAACGTCTTATTCTCCGAATATTACGAATGGACTTAAGAAGTGCTAGTTCGCTCAAGCTATCAAAAATCAGAAATCAGAAATCATAATACCTACATTGGGAAATGACAAACATTGTCTTATGCAGTGGCAATACATCCAGTAATAATGCATGGAAAGATTGATGGTAGGAGAGGACCAGGAAGGAGGGGGCACTCCTGGCTGCATAATTTGAAGCAATTGTTCGGTCTCAACTGTAATTAAGATCTCCATTTAATAGCCTAAGTCCGTAACGTATAAGGAATATGTATAAGAAAAATATGTTAATGTTACTGAAGATCTATCATCCAGCTACTTTATCTTATTCTTGTTAAGTGGGAATATCGACTATAGACAATTACTTTACTTTTGCAGGTTTTTCCCTCAATGGGTTGCCTGGTTAAGTCAGAGCGTCCCTC
Source organism: Troilus luridus (assembly GCA_964056705.1). NCBI lineage: Eukaryota > Metazoa > Arthropoda > Insecta > Hemiptera > Pentatomidae > Troilus > Troilus luridus. The sequence goes on along the minus strand of OZ057415.1, from coordinate 52,346,406 downwards.
TACTTTTCTCTATTCCACCAGTCATCCTCCTCAAGTCCCCTACCGGCCATCTCTTCCTCCACGCAGTCCTTCCACCGGGTTCGGGGTCTTCCTCTTCTTCGTCCGCCTGGCTGTTCCCACAGCAAAAGTCTCTTCGGCCACTTACGTTCTGGCATCCGCTGGCAGTGTCCGTACCATCGCAGTCTGTTCCTTCCAAGTCTCTCCGGAACTCCTTCGGTCACGCCCAGTCTGTCTCTAATATCTTCATTTCTGACTCTATCCAGGCGGGTGATCCTCAGGCATCTCCTCCAAAAGTCCATCTCTGCAGCTTGTAATCTGGAGTAGAGTCCCGGGTTAACTGTCCAGGTCTCTGAGGCGTAGCTGAGGGAGGGCTCAACAATACTTCTAAAAATACGCTTTTTGTTGTCCGTTGAGATGGCTGTGTTCCAAAGAACTGGGTGCAACATACTATAGACAATAATTCTGAAATATCGACACGCCCGCTTAGAGTCATATAGATAATGATTAAGCCTCCGTATACTTGATTAGTTATTATTAGATATAACTTTTCTCAATTTTCTTCAGCTTAATCTATGCATACCATTATCATTATTGTAAATAGTAAAGTACAAATACTATGAAGTCGAAAATGTCATTTCTACCTCTAAACTCTGAAATTAATTCATTTTTGAGAGTTTAAGTCAGGGTCAATTTCTGTACAATTTACTGTTAATTAGAAATCATAAAATACCTTATTTTATGACACCTTTTCTCTTCATGGCTCATCTAATCTTAACATCTAACGCTCTTCGACCTTATTCACATAAACTACTTGAATTTTTGAAGGATGGAATTTGTTGGGGGTGCAGTCAAAATATACACACAAATAAGTGAAATCTTATTTTTTATTTCTGCCGACGTTTCGACTTTGTAGGTCATCTTCAGGGCTATGAGAGAAAAAACAGAAATAGCTATAAAAATACATAATAGTACCATGAATATAATAAAATAAAAATATAATAATAATATAGAGTAATAAAAAAGTTTAATGAATAATGTATCCTTCTTAATAATATATCCTACACTATTTCATTACTTCCAGCACTTTTCTTTTACTTACAGCACTACCTAGAAAGTAAGTCAAAACGTCGGCACAAATAAAAAATAAGTTTTCAGTTATTTCTGTGTATATTTCGACCCCCCCCCCCCCAACAAATTCCATCCTTCATTAGATCTTCTATTCAACTATTTTCCTCTCTTACGTTAATTTTTAGTTTATTAATGTATGGTTCTTAATATTCTTTAAATAGTGATTTAAGAAGAAACGAGTATTGCTCTGTATTAAACTAACGCCACTTTATACTGACATGATTAATCATACGATTATACAGCGGAAATCTTTAATTTTGCTTATCCAGGTATAATCACGATAGGTGTCATTAATGCGTACCTGACACCGTACAGGCTCAGGACGACCAATTTATGCCCTTTTCGAAGGACGTTTCAACCATGAATTTAAAGGATTACTCCCTTTAAAAAATCCTAAGCCCACCAGTCGGGCTGTGAACTTGCGATCTTGTCCGCAAAGTCCGCAAAGTTTATTATCAAGCATACATAATGAGTAATTGAAAATAGATTATTTTTTGGTTAGAGTTTTAAAAATTATTATCTCATTATTACTGACGATTAATGTTATTAAAGTTTGTCTCTTCAGCTCATGAAAATATTATATTTGTGTTGATAGGGTTATAGCGAAGTGGTTTCTGACTTGAATAATAAGTGCTGAATAATATTGACCGACTTAATAGCGTTCTATCAATGAGATTACCTTTCAACCGCTCCTTATGAATAAAATTGTCCTCAAGAGGAAACTCGAAGAAGAAGAACTCCTTCCTTTATTGCCCAAAAAATCTGGCATTCAGGGCTCAAGATGAATTAGGCGTGTACGCGTGTACCGGCTATCTGCTCTGTCTTCTCTATTTTATTTTCAATTACGTGTGTATATATATATATATATATATATATATATATATATATATATATATATATATATATATATATACACATATATTCCAGGATTTTTCACGTCAGCCATCTAACCGTGACATACCTATAATATTTTAAATTTAAATTACATCCCAATTAGGGAGCGAAATAGCTCATGTTGTAGATCACTGATTGGTTATGCTGAAGGTTCCGGCTTCATATCACACCATGGCAGATAAATTATCTAATCTGCTACTAGTTTCTCATTATTAAATAATTTATATTGTGCCCCACCTGGGTCATTTTCTTCTCCATGATTCAATCATTAAGATGAACCTAAATTTCTCAACATGGTAATTTTATTTCTAATTAAATTTCTAAACCTAGTAATTAACATCGGATTGAAAAATGCCAACATACCTAAAAACTTAAGGTATCTGGGAGAGAAATCGAATTATCCTGAATTGAAAGAGCATTAACTAAGAATGCATACAAGAAGTGAATCTCTTAATGCCAAAATAAGACATTACATATAACATTGAGAAAAACGGAATGCCTCTTTATCGGTGAATTCCCCTCAATGGACTCGTGATGGAGTATAAAAAACCTGAAATTCTAGAAAGAAAAAGACCTTTGAATAATTAAGGTTACAGTTCTGACTGAAGGAAGATGGAAACCACCAAGTAACAGAGAAATCTACCAGAAAGTGGAAAGAATCTCGGGTATTGTGTGGAAGAGGAGGCTAACATTCTTCGGAAATTATTACAGAATGAACTACTCGTAGCATAGATTGACCAAACAAATATCCGACTATTTCAAGGAGAAGAAGAAATCTACAACACGGCGAAAAGAGGAAAGAAAAGATTTGGAAAAGTTAAACATCACCTGTTGAAAGAAAGTAAATTTAAGAACAAAGAAAAAAATATGGTGATGTTTCAGAATGAACAAATACCAAAGAAGGTTGGACGAATGGAGAAGTTGGGAATAGGATCAAAAGAAACAAAAAGTGAACGTATTAAAGAATATTGAAGACAGAGAAAACTCCAACAGAAGAAAAATAAAATTGTAACGTAAACCTATGCGACTAATACGAAAAAAAAAATGTAGTTCCATTTTATATGTTATGGGGAGCGGAGTGGCTTAGTGTTAGAGAGCTGAGTTGATGCCGGCCCTGGATTCAAATCCCTCTAGTTCAAATCTCATGGGCTCACCCAGCCTCTATAAAGTGAATGTAATCTAGGACAAATCACCTCCCTATAGAACCCATATCTCTACCATGTATTGAACCACAGACCCTTTGCGCATTGTGGTGGTAAAGATTTAAAAAAAATATAATGGTTGTACTTCTGAAGGTAATAAAAGCACCTTAATTCTACCTAAAAACTGTAATACTATCCATTTTATAGTTCTGACATTTTGGGATTAATCTTCATCAATGATCGATCATGTTTTTCTCCGAAAAGAAAGGCGTGACAAATAATGATTTGAATAAATTATAATGCTAAGATGGATATCGTATTAAACATGTCAAGGGAATTTAAAATGACGTTGAGGAAGGAATTTAGACGTTCGTAAGACTACGGGAATATTCATATACTGAGAAAGCAATAAATCTTGTGCTCCCCCGAACCCTGCTGAGTGTGTCCCCCGGGAGTCCTGTTTAAGAATTAACCAATGTTTTCAAGCTGCACCTGCGTCCTCAAACGTCCTTTCCTTGGGTGCACTCTAAGCTTCATGGGGTAATTGCTATTAACTATTAATAGATAATTACTATAGAGTTGTAATATTTGTACCTTTTTATTGTATTTGTACTATTTATTTAATTTAAACAGATTTTTTTAAGCATTATTATCAGCGGTTATGTTTAGCAATGAATAGATCTTTTGCACTTTAAATCATTTTATTATATTCTAAAAAAGGTACGATAGGCTTATGGTAACTGAAATAAAAAACAGATCTTAATATATGTTACAGTACTGAATTTTCGATCATTAAACTTAATCCTAATGCTTTATTTAGAAATTTAATTAGTGTTAGATTTTTATCATCTAAGTTGAAATTGAAGTCCCCACTTAATATCACCGGTACATGATCAAATTCTTATAAGGACAAATAGAATATCTTAGGAAAAACGTTTAAATATTTATTGATGTTTTAAGTCATTAGTATATATTTCAAAACTATTAAACATTTAAATCTTTTAGTTAAATATTAGGAGCGTAGTGGCTCAGTGGTAGAGCCCTGAGTTGCCACGCAGAAGGTCCTGGATTAAATCTCGACTTTAATTTAATTAGCAGCCGGAAATGGATCCTATGGAATCTAAGACCGTCCTGGGTCCCACCCAACCTCTTTGAAGTGGGGAGCCAAAATAAGGGGGGATCTGGCGGGTGAGCGCGATCACGGACAAATCACATCCTTACACAACCGTTATCCTAGAAACAGTACCATCATTACCATGTTCTGAACCCAAGACCTTTCACAAGTCGTAGCGGTAAGGTTTTTTTCTTTTTATATAAATGTAAATTATGAAAAATATAAGTTTATACAATTTGAAATATTGACAACTACGAAATATAGAAATGAATGAAATATATCGTAGCATCAGATAGCTATTGTCTAAAAGACAGTCAGAGAAATTTAAATTAAGAATAAATTATTCAAGATAAATAATTCTCTCTGCCTACACAGAGATTATTATTTTTAAATGCGTATCGCTTTACCTCTCTGTTATAAAGTTTTATTGTTTATGAGGTTTCTTATTTTTTGTAAATATACATACATAGATGACTCTACATCCCACGCGGGGGCAAGGCCTCCCGCAACATCAACCGCCAGTCATTTCTGTTCATTTTTGCTGCTCTCCAGTTAAATATGTTGCTAGTAAATTTGGGAAACACCGAGGTCAAACGCGATTTTTTAAATTTCTTTAACACTGTGAAGATATACTCGTATGTTGTAATTATCTCGAATGTATATCTAAACTAATTTGTATATATGTTTTGTCATCTTTTAAATAAATAAAAAAGTTAAAATACAATTAAATGTTTTTAGAGGAATAAATCTTGTAGAGGATATTATATCTTATAGAGGAAATCTTAATATAAGAATATAAATAAAAAATAGAAAATTTAGTGCTTCGTTATTTTAAGATAAGTGTTATTAATAAGTTAATACACGATTCCGACCAAATTTAAATATGTCTAAATTAGAAGTATTTTAGGTGCCAATAAAAATAAATTTAGATGATTAATAAATAATTAAATATTTTTATTTTGAAGAGAAAAGATTTGCCCCGGCCGGGATTTGAACCCGGGTCGTCCGTCTCTCCGTGACAGCAAATGTTTGAATCCCGGCCAGGGCAAATCTTTTCTCTTCAAAATAAAAACATTTAAAAATTAAAGCAATTAACCAAAAATTATTTTAAAAATATAAATTAAATAAAAATGAATATATTTGTAAATTTTTAAATAATAGGATTTAGGTTTATTTGATCCTAAAATTAAAAGTTTGTACGATGAGAACCATTTAAGATAAATCTGCCTCATCAAGGAGTGCCGTTTCCAATATTTACAATTTTTAATTTATTGCAAGATTAATGTTTGATTTTGGCACACGATTGTTATTGAAATTATTAACATTTGTGGAATCTTGGATGAATAGAAGAGAACAATAGTGTCATATTTGAATGGAGTTTTGATATTTTGTTGACAAGATACCTCTCCAAATAGACAAAGTTGGTATCGCTACCTCAACTATCTCTATCATCACTAAACTTTTCGACACGACCTTACACAAAGCCAACGTATAACCACAAATTTACCAAAAGTATAAGTTATAAAACTTTTTATCTAATCACGAAATCTTTGTCAACATTGTTAAGGTATATTAAGTGACTTGAGTTAACTGAAGTTCATTTTCTTAAAAATAAAAATTTTCATTTTTCATTCACTGCTAAATATATTGAAAACTATCGATAGGGCGAAAACCATTAATAATACTTTTATAATGTAAAGTAAATTAGTTAATATTTTATTCGATGATTAATAGGTTTTTTAAAAAACTATTTCTATTCTAAAACTAATTATTTTCTTTCACACAAATTTGAACTTCATAAAGGTACTAAACAATATAAAATCAAAGGAAAAGAAAAAATTATAATATCTGTATTTCGTGTCATCCTCAGGGATTTCAATGATGATGGTATGAGGAAAACGAATAAGGAAAAAGTCGTTGATTGGCCCAGATAACCAACTATTGAGTATTTTTGATCATTGTGCTCATTATAGTCCATTTTAATAAATGTTTTGGACAAATCTTTGAAAGGATATTTGGAATTCATATTACAGTTAAATTAAGTATACATATTGAGGGTTGAAAAGAAATAGGTCGATCAGGTAAAAATGGTCATACCCTCATGGTCGAGGTGGGTGAAGAGATAAGGAAAGAGGGGGGGTCGAGGACTCCACTTTGGGTAGGACTCTCTGAGAAGATCCGGGAGAAGGAGCGAAGACGGTAGACGGAGGCCGGCGAACGATGCGCGGTGTATCGGAAGATGGCGAGACCCGAAGACACCCCACCAAGAAGAACTCTAGATGTATCCCTCTATCACAGATAAGTGTAATTTAATTCTTGTAATGCATTTTATGGCAATCCTCTATATATATCCTATATCTGAATCATTAAGTGTACCTCTAAAAATATATGTGTTGAATCATTAATTAAATTAATAAAGTATAATTGTTATAATTCTTTTGGTTCTTACTTACCCCAAATACACTATTTATTTATGAATAATATATTGAAGGTTTAAATATTGAGTAAATTGGCAAACACAGGAACAGACCTCTGGAAAAGAATCCAATTAAGACAATAATAATAATAATAATTTGAGTAATCATCCTAAATGATAACCCTGACATCCCAAAATAAATTATACCATATTATTATTTTCTATTTCAACTTACTGTGTTGCCCTCACTATTAATTATACCAGGTGTATTAATTATGCCTATTTTTACAGTAAAACATACTATATTATTTTTTTTCTATTTCAACTTACTATGTTCCCTCACTAGTTTTTCTTAGACGTAGTGGGTAATGAATTCAATCGTACTTCTCTATTTTTAAACGAGAGATATATAAAATAATGATAATAAAATTGAATATAAAAATAATAATTTTAAGCATATGGTTGTATTAACATTAAATTATGTTTCATTTTAATTGTAAACAAAAATTAAATCCATACGTTAAGTTTCTTCACTTCCATTTAATTAATACTTATTTAATTTAAATGATCAGCCTATTTCTTTTAATTAATATCAAAGCTGTTTTTAAAATGTTGATTAGTTTTAATTCAAGTCCATTGTAGGATCACACTCTCATTCTCTAAAATTTTTCGTAATTTGTAATGATTTCAAATGGAGCGTCTAATTTTAGGTTGTATGGCTAATTAAAAAACTGCAGACTTAATTTGCAATAGGAAAATAAATTTATTATTTAATGAAATTAATTTAAAAGACTAAACAAAGAGAACTTCTGCTACGAACTAGATTGACTATTGATTATGACCTAGCCCTTTAAATTTTGAACGAATATACTGACCACTCTAATCTCTTGAATCTTCATCAGTCTTCGGCAACATTATGTACTAATTTATTCATATTTCAGTAGCAAATTCATTGATAATATATCTCCCTCCAGCTGTGGGCTATTTTTCTGTTTTTATGTATGTTATATTGCGATTTTGACATGGGCCTAGTATATGGCTATAAAATCTGTTTATTTATCTAATAAAACGTTTTTATTGAAATATTGCTAGCTTCCTCAGGACATAATCTGAGAAGGACCCAAAAAGGCATATATACCGAAGGATAGTACGACATCTTTAGTCTCAAATTAAGCCCTGAAGAAGGAAGCAGCCTGCCTAGCGAAACGTAGGCAAAGAATTTGACGACACGGTCGAAACACGAAGAAACCTTTTATGAATTGATTCACTGTTGAATGATCATCATTTATGGTTGTCTTCGATGTCAATGGTGAACTTTTTTAAACATATAAAAAAACTATAAAAAACTTTTTAAAAAAAAATGTTATATTTTATTTTCGGGACCCAAGTTGTTCACTTGACATTATCAAATGGGTCGCTGACTGCTCTTAACCATCTATACTCAGTCCTATACTATTCTCGATTTTCTTCCCTCCCCTTCTCGAATCTATCTATCCTTACAATATTTTAGATATAGCTAGTACATCTAACTAAAGATAAAAGAGGAATGGTTGACAGTTCTGACTGTAAGGAAGTAAAGTCATCATTTTAGGTTATAAACCCATTACATAAACGTAATTCCTTAGGTTCTGAACCCATGAGTTAGCCGTAATTTTGTCAGAGAGCTTTCATTATAATGAGAATCATTCAAAACTAATTTAGCCTGAAAACGATGAAGAAAACAGAGAGGTTTTCACCTGGATGATGGCACGATTAGGTATAAACACGTTGAGGGGAGTCTTGCTTGATGAAGCACCAAGTCTTTGACCGTGCCGGCATTAACAGGTCTAATTTCCTTCGAGACAGTTGCAATTTCCGTTCCTTATCGTCTCGAACGAGAGGTCTCCTCCCACAACCGTTCTAGAACGGATAAATCTTAAAAGTTTTTCTGTAGGTGCCAGGCAATAAGGGATCGGTCTCGAACAATGGACGAAAAAGATATAAGAAAAAAGTTTAAGTGGGATAATAACAATAATAAGTAATTAAATAAAGAATAAATCTAAAAGAAAGGTTTAATCGGTCGTTGACATTTACTAAATGGTAGTCGATACTCGACTTTTTTTTTACAGAAACTCATTAAAAGAAAACTCATTAAGAGGCATTAGTGCCATGGTACTTATAATCTTTTGTTTTCAATTTGATGAATGGTGGTATTAATCGTCTTATAAAGTATATTTCTATCAGCTTGAGAAGCTTTTATGCCTACAAAAAAGTTTTTTTATTAAAAAATATATACATATTTTGGCTTGTTGCCGTGATTCTTCTGTACACGAAAAATATTAATAATTTTATTTTCAACAATGTCTACTTTGACCTACTATTATAAAATATAATGCAATAGGAAACAAATCCAAAAAAGCTAAGTCTTAATTCTCTAAAGCTTTGAAAAAATGTTTCGCTAATTCAGGCGTCATACTCTTGAAGTTTTAGTAACAATTGTAGAAAGTATAAAAAATGACATCCAGCTTCTTCTTTTCCGAAAGATACCAGAAGAATATTAAAACAAAAACCACTGTACCTGTACCTACCATTAAAACCCATAAAAGTCTCGGGTTCAGTAGATGCCAAAGTTTGTGCTCTTTCTTGGACAAAGGTTGTGGAAAAAGGTGACTTTTACGAGAACATGCTCAACCACCAGGATTTTCCTCTAATTCAGGGTTGCTATATTGGCTTCACTGCCCAAGCAATGATCTCAAGGAAAAATCAGATCCTTTGATCTGAATAATATTTAAATACTAAAAGAGGATGCCACCCTGAGATCGTTATACTTAATTTATAGTAATTCTATATCATTAATAAAAAAGAGACATACCTCTTCTCTAAGGGTTGGCGTGGTTGACTGACCAGGAGTTGGTTATTAAATAAATATACTTTTTCATTTAATTGAATAACATTATATTTATAATGTAAAGTACGAATTCTCGTTTTTCAAGAAATTGATTGACTAAACCCAGATTTTTTTTTTATTTTTATACAGTCTTGCTTATGATGAAATAGACGTAATTATTCGACTGTCGCACAATACATGGTGTGGTGTAGGGCGGCGACGTGATGTAGGGCGTAGTGGATAGCATATATTAAACTACTAGCTATTTAGTTGAGGTAATATTGTCCTAGCTTCTGTTCCAGGGATCATCCATGAGCTGCATGACAAGTAGCTTGCCTTTCCTCTTATCTCGTAGTATAGAGTACTTTCCTCATAACTTAAAGGTGTTGGAGAAACTTTGATCGAAGAAGAGATCATGAAAATAAAAAACCGTCACAACGGAAAACAGTCCTATAAATTTAGTTTTTTCACAATACGATCAATTAACGCCCTCTTAAAAAAAAATGTAGTTATAAAATATCCTCAAAACTTGAAGTAAACGTTTTTCTATTACAATTTAATTTGAAATTCGAAGAAAAAAAATTCTTTTATCCCTAAATGAAAGAAAACTGAACAATGTTATGTAATACACAGTATCACATAACAGCCACACAGTGTTCTACATATGACACTCAGAACTCAACAATAACATCCACTGTTTTTCTACCGATTAAATTTCTAAAAAATATAGAAAAAATATTAATCAGTTTTACGAATTATTATACTAATGCCAAAAAATCTATATAAAAGGTTTACTCTTTTCAAAAATGAACCTTACTGACCGAACAAGAAACAATTTATAACCATCCTAAAGATTTATAATAATTATAGTGTACTACTAGAAAGATAATTATTCCAAGAATCCAAAAAAAAAAAGAAGTTTTTTTTCTGTGTTGAGGGCTTTTCCTCAGTATATTGTTCCCTATTAATAAAATTATAGGTTATAAGATTTTCCCTAATTATTAGGAAAGACCTGACGGTTGATAGTGATCTCGAGCAAGTTACTTCCTTGCACAACCGTTTGCTTAAAAACAATACAATCCGTATCGTTTGTTACTGTGGTACAATTTTTCAGTACTTCTAGTAGATCCATGTCTAAATTATAAAGAAAATTCACAGATATATTTTCAGCAATCAAAAGGAGATAAGTTAATACTCTCCTCCATGATTCATTGAAAATAAAGAAGATAATGCTAAGAATATACGAAAATGAGGTAAAATTAGTATTTGATTACGCATATTGTAATTCGAATATTTTTGAACGTATTAATAAATACTATAAAGTATAGTATTTATAAAGTGTACTATGCGAGTTTGTTCTACTCCTAGAAGAAATTAAATAAAACGTTGTCACTATAAGAACTGTGAGTATCCTTCGATTTTTTAAGTTAGGATTCCGAATGGTCCAATCAAGAATTTTCAATCACTGTCAAATAAATTCTAGGAAACACTTAATCGAACTGACTATCTGAGATCCAATTAGTATACAGCTATTGGGTAGAAAAGACATTTCCAATTTCGGCTAGAAAAATATTCACTGTGCCAGAAAGACGCCCATCGCCGGGAAGAATCTTGTGTCGCTGTGGAGTATTTTGATGTAGCCGAGAATAAATTATCATATAGACAAGATTACTAAATCCTCTCAGCCGACATAATCAAACTCCGGCCTAGGACTCATTCCATCTTCTCCCAGTTTATTAACATTATTGATTTTCGTGCTATATCGTCGTAGAGTTCATAGTGAGAGATTTTCATGCATATTATGTAATATATAATTGTCTTATCTTAATCGAAAAAATATATAATATAATTAGAAGATAAAATTAGTGTATACGAAGTATTTTTTTGTTTTTCCCCACGCTATTTATTTTTAGTAACCGCAAAAACTTAAAAAATTAAATTAATAAAAAACTACCAAAATAACCCATGAAGGATCTTTGATTGAGAACATGGAAGATACTGTACTATTTCTTGGACAACAGCTATTGATTTTTTTTTCCAATCAAGGGTATCCCACTTTATAGTGAGCACTATGAGGTTCTTAAGATCCCACATAGATCGTCCTTTAAAAGGCGAAAATAAAAATAGCCAATGAACTGAAAACATTGATATATATTTATTAATATCTTCTATTATACAAAACCTAACTATGTCTAATGGAATAACTAAAAAATGATCAGCTTCTCTGATTTAATTAACCCATGTACCTGCAAACATTTCGAAGACAAAAGTGTTTTGTCAAAATCTTTAAAAGATTTATATAATTCAAAAATAGCCATACTGAATGAATAATAAGGAAAAAGAGTATAAATTTTAATTATTACCGTTGAGTTATTGTTGATTTAACGTCACCTTATGGTATAATGACTAATCGGACGTTGCTACAGTGGAATTAAATTTTGCCTATCCAAGTACAACTGGCTAGAGATTTTTAAGCAGTTCATAATCCGGGCTCGGGAACGCTATGTTACATCCCCTTGGACGCACAGTGGAGTATTTACCAAAACTAGGTACCCTATGACTCCGACTTTGCACAAAGTTTGGGTAGATGGGGTCACTTTAATAAGACACGCTCTTTTACCGATTGGCCAGTTATCAGATGAGGCCTCCGAGGCCAGGAACAAACACTTCCTGTACTCTCGGAAATTCAATTCGGGAGGTGTGCAATCATGATGTGCTCAATAGACTGCTTTTCTGAGTAGCGATCCTTTTCTGAGCTGTTCACGGAAACGACGAAGAACAAAAAGGAAAGCATTTTCAATTGAAACAATAGATCTTTTCATGTCAGCCAAACCATCGCCATTGGTCAGTGTGAGAGTAGAGGGACAAGATGATGAGCCAAATGAGGAAGATGATGAATCTGATCTGCTAGATAGTGATGAATCTGATCAAAAAGAGGTTTTACGTGTACATAAGTGAGTGAGTAATGAGTGTTGTTGTTTTTATCGTGATTTTTTTCTTCAAATTAATATTTCTGTTTTATGCTGCAGAACAGTTTTTACCACATCGAACTATTGGATTTAATTTTTTTGTGAGTCTAAGCACATTCATTTTTCCCGTTTGTTGCTTTACGTGTTAAGAACAAACTGTTTTTAAAAAAGGTTGTTGAGATATACTAAGTCTGCAAATCCGTGTCAGAATATTTGAAATTCATGACATATTCAGGTAAATTAGTGGTGTTTTTTTAAATTTTCAAATAGATTAACAACAACTGTCCAGATGGTTATGTTTGTTATCATTCTTTATCATTGTGGTTGAGAAAGAGAATTATAGTCCGAATATTCCACTAAATGGTTTTGAATAACTATAGTAGGCTATATACATTTATTTATATATAATATATATATATATATATACAAATATTCATGGTTTTGACGAGAGAGCATTTGATTTATAATTAATATTTATACAATATTATTTAATATTTATATAACGTGTTAAATCTATGAAATTTGCTTGCTGAGTAATATCTTAAGCAAAATACATTCCACAACAATGCCACCTTATGTCAGTCTACAAAAAAAAAATGGCCTTTCCCCTTTGTGTCCTGTGGCACCATCTCTTTTTTAGAAAGTAGCAGAAGACGCAGAAGATTTATGGTTCCCAGAGTTCCTGGTGCGTTGTTTCCTTCGCCCTGATGTCCTGGTGAAAACCCCTTCCTTTGTTCATCATTTACTGCGTCCAAATGGTCTGGAAAACTAGTTCCAATTTAAAACTTTTAATAAGGATTAAAGAGTTGGTGTAAGAAGTTTTTGTACTTTTCATTTACTTTACTGCACTAAAGTTCTACATCTACATTCCAAGCTGTCATTTTTCTTATTCTTCACCATCTTGGAGTAAAGAACTGGTAGAACTAGATATCCATCAAGAAGAAAGACGCTATCATTAATATTATATTCATGCCCACCAATTATATTATATTATAGTCCGTTGTTTTTCTTTGGAAACGTCTTGAGAACGTCCGAACGTGACAAAGAAAATAAGGAATTTAATGAAACGAAATGCAAAAGGATTATTCTTGAAGAAATTGGATTTCGAAGGGATGGATTTCGACAAATAGTGAAAAGCTAAAGAAGTTTTAAGTTGGGAGAGGATATCAGAAGAACGGTACCTCTGTCGGAAGAACAGAAGAAGGCACTGAGAGAAAGGCTTAAGAGAGACTGGAAAATCATCAAAGCTGGTAGAAGAATAACGTTGTCAAGAATAAGTAAAACCAAAATCGCGAGTAATACCCACATAGAATAGAATGTTTGCTTATCCTGATAGGAAATTATATGAAAAATAAATCATTTAGCCTCGGAATTGATCCCCATTTAGAACTGTTAACAATGACTACAATATATTTGGTATCAGCTCTGCAGGTTGTCGCTTCGAGTTAACCCATAACAAGTTTACAATTTGTATTTGTTTCCTTTTTAATTTTCTCGAAAATATAAATAATCTTGAGTTTAGTATGGAAAAAATAGTGTAATTTTGAGAAAACTGCATATTTCGGTAATCATTTCATTGAGAAATGAACTTCTATACTTCTAAATGTTAGTTGAAACGTTAATATCTTGACGAAATAATTATCTAAAAGTACAAATTTCTTCTTTTTTCCATACTAAAATACACTTTATGCTGCTTTGACTAATCGGACGATGCTACAATGGGAGCTCTAAATTTGCCTATCCAGGTTTAATTAGAATAGGGATTTTTTACGAGTACCTGCCATCGTATAAGCTCGGTACTCCCGGTTAACCACCCTTCCGAAGGACGGCATAACCAAAAATTTTCTACTCCCTTAAAAAAACTCTTAGGGCCACCTGCCGGGTTACTAACCCCCCGATCTCGGGCTTAGTAGGTTCTTACGCGAACCACTAAACCACAACTCGCCCCACGATTATTTTTATTTTCAAGAACAATAAAAAGGAAGTGAACGAAAAATCCTGTTCTGACTTAACGCTATAACCTGCGGAACTGATACCAAACATATTATAGTCATTGTTTACAGTTCAATGGGGGCCAAGTACTAGGATAAATGTTTTATTTTTTATTAAATTTCCTATGTATTCTATGTGAGTATTACTTACATATGGACTGCATAAGGGTGTTTTTATACAATAGGGATTGGCTCATACGTGAAGTGGGCTGAGATGAAGAAAGGAACCGTGAAGGTTCAGCTCACGACTCGGCGATAAATATCTTACTCTTCCCCCGCTAGGATTAGCCCCCTCGCCTAGACTTACACTCACTGACTATGGTATATATACTCACTTTGGTATATATACTGACTTAATATATACTCGTTTTATATATATAGTAAGAGATAAAACAATGGGTTTTTTCCCGTTCCAACAGTCAATAGACTCTTCTTTAGATTACTTTGTAACGATCTATATCTGTATAGTTGTTATCACAGCTTGGGGAAATGTAGTATCAAATAAAACTGATATTACATACCATTTATGTAATTTTGTTTGTTTATTTTACGCCACTTTATGCTTCAATGGCTAATGGAACAATGCTAGAGAGTGAGTCATAATTTTTGCTTATCCTGATATAACTAGGATAAGGTTCTTTAACGAGTACATTTTACGCCCCCTCCGAAGGGCGGTATAACTAAGGATATTTTACTACTTTTTAAAAACCCTTGGGCCACACTCTGGAATTTATACCTTGGGCATAGAAGTTTGTTATTTTATCAACACCGCAGGTGACTCCTGCGTAACTGCAGAACTGGTTGTATAGCTGTGTCGCAACGTCATAAGTGATCACAATTCCTGGCATAATACCCATTCTAAAAGAATACAAGTATAAAAAATACGTAACATCCTGTCTTCCAGTATTCCTGTAAAGCAGATATCAATCTTAGGACTATATTTTGACAAAGGTTTAACATATCCTTATACCAGACTGAAACTAAAGAAGCTGGCCGTTTCAGGATATACAATACACTTACTAGACAAACGCTCTAAGCTCTCAATCAATCTAAAGTCACATTAATATACATGACTAATAAAAGACCTACTTGAATTTACGGTGTACAGCTTTGGGGCTCCAGTAATTCATCAAATCTTTCGTATCCAATCCTTACAATCCAAAATATTTCGGAAAATCCTCAATGCTCCTTTCTTACTTAAGACATCCATAACGACCCATTTGTTGCAGATTTGGCCCAAACCAGATATCAATTCTTTCATCACAAGCTTTGTTCCTACTCAAACCCACTAGGCTCAAACCTAGCTACTTCTTCAATTCCCGACATTCATCCAAGGGGTCTGCAACGAAGATGACCTATGCTGAATTTGTTATTCCAGTTCTACCAATGCACACAAGGGTATTTGACGCCAAAAGTCGATCAAAATTATTTTTCAGTTAGTTTTGAAGCTATTTCATAACTTTAGTATAATAGAGATTAGAACTATAAAAAAGGAATAAAAGAAACTACGAAAAACATTAAACAGAACCTTTTTATATTACATTAGAAAAAAAAAATCTTTAAAATAGGTACATAATAATAATGGTATGACAGTACAATAATGTTTATAAATAATTTTAATCTGAGAAATCATCCCATCCTTCTTCATCAGAAGACATTTCATCTTCTGTGTTGTTGCCCTCAAATTGGGTACATGGGCCCCATGGGAGCAACATTTCAATGGTTTCTTGCTTGAAAGACTTTGAAATTTTTGGGGGTCTGGGTATTATACAGCTCAAATATGAATCAGATGTCAACAGAGGCGTATTCACAACATCCGTATTGCATTGAATGCGACGCAATTTTCTGGAATATCTTTTCGGTATTGCCGGAAATGTTTGTTTCTCGCTTCTGCTGCTTTCTCTTACAAATTACCAGTTGGTAGAAGAGCATGATCAATAATAATTGGACCATGTATTAATATTTTATGTACATTGGATACCATGAGTACAGTTCGATTTACCTTTCAGCCGTTTCATGAATATAGACAGCGAATTTTTTTTGTATATATTTTGTCGCCACTAGATATCACTCATAAAATAGTCGCAAATCTGTCGATAAGGTTTCTGTCAATACCTGTTATGTTTGTAGATACCTCGGTGTTAGCAAAGAACCTCCTGCTGGTGTTTCCATCATTATACTTGCCAAAATTAGCTTTAGGCACGTCCACTATTAGCCCAAGCAACATCTTGGAATGATTTTTAGGACGACCCAAATTAGATAAACATGGTTTTATAGGAATTTCAATGGTTCGTTGCAAACCAATCATGGTATTTCTTTAAAAATACACTTTTCTGTTCTCTTAGCAGCCTGCCATTTTGATTTCATATCCGATTTGAGTCTGGAAAACTTTTGCTGAAACTGTTGGATTTGTTCCTCTATCTATATCTAGGTTGTTTTACAATATTTTCCTCGACTAATTCCAACTTCTGTGCAAAATCCATTCCTATACAGTCTTTAGCCATTTTATAAACAACTTGTCGGGTCATGATCTTTAATCCAGAGGTGCCTATAACAAGTGAAATGTTAAAAAAGTAAACGAGTGAAAATAATAAATAACCTCGTTTGGTTTTACAATAACTTGCTGTTTGTTCATTTAATGTATGTTTTGGTACTTTTTGGCACCTAGTATTTAATAAAACTGGGAAATAACACTCTAACGTTAAAGAAAAGTAAAAAATCAAACCCGGGAAAAGGCCGCAAGAATAACAAATTTATTAATTCATACATCTCTTATGAAAAAAATGTGCACAAAATCGATCATTCGAAAAAAAATTATTAAAATAACATTGAAAGACATCACTAGATTTATGTTGTTATTTTCTGATTCTACATACCTGGCTGTATAATATCCATTTTAAAAATCACCAATATTCACTTGATAACACACTTAAAACCAATATGAAACACAGAGATATTTCATTAATTCGCTTGGTAACAGCACATGCGACTTGTAATACCTTCATAATACAACTAATACAGCAGCAGGTACAGCTGTTTTCACATAAAAAAATTATGACGTTATGTTCTATAAACATTTGGCTTTACGTAGGTAGAGGTAGGTTCCCGGGATTGTAAAAAAAAAATTTTCCTATTTTGATCGACTTTTGGTGTCAAATACTAATTGGTGTGCAATGGGTAGTTTTTCTAAACTTGCTTTTGTCTCGTGTTATTACGTATTATTGGTTCTATTTACTTGGTGCATTATTATAACACAGTTGTAAATTTCTTTAAATAGATTTAAAGGCGTAAAATAGAAAAATAAACAATCATCCCATCATTAATAATACCAATTCCCAAGCCACTATACGTTTTTATTTATTTATTTTTAAATGATAAAACTGCTTAAAAATTAGAATGTAAATATTCATAGCTTCAATGTATTAATGTTTAATGTATCTAAATTAATTAAATAAAATCGGTTTGGAAGATAAGTATAAAAACAAACAGAGCCACTAGAAATTATAAATTGAAGAAACTATTGAGCCGGGTAAAAAAAAAAAGTGGAACAAGACAGATTTGTTGAATGAATTTCCCGGCCAGTTCTTACACAAATGAAAAGAATCCGGTAAAATCAAAATTGTGTGAAATTTATATTTCAGCTATAATATATGATAAGATAAAGAATAGAGATAGTTCAGAGAGAAGATGGTATGACTAAAGCGGTAGTACCCAATGTAGCGTGATGACAAGTTAAGGGGTGCGAGAGACCGGTTGAAAATAAAATAAAGTTCTCACTTAATTGTAGTTTTTTTCCTTATATGGTGAAACATATAACATTTTATCTCGTGACAGGAAAACTAAATGTATTGTTTTCAATATATTGCATTCAATATGTTGTTTTTTTCATATGCTCATACTATTTATTATGTAAGGGGGGTTGGAGGATGAATTTGAACAAGGGGGGCGTGAAAGGCTATAAGTTGAACAGGGGGGTGCGATACAAAAAAAGGTTAGGAACCAAAATACTAGAGTATAGATAAGACAATAGTCATTATGTTAGTTAATAAGTTATATTGCTAGTCTATAGTTTATATTCAATTTAAATAGTTTATATAAGAAAGTCTATTTGTATATTATACAGCTCATTATACATGAATATAATTCGTTCTTACTCGCAAAGTCTACTGGTTATGAACTGAAAGGCCAAGTTCTGTAGAGCCGATTAGGACGAAAAAGATGTTTTTATAAAAAAAATAGCTTATCAACATTTACCCCTACCATAATGTCCTTTCTAAGCATTATTATGTTAATAAGACTGTCCTTGTAGACCCCCTTATTGAATCGGAGTAGTTCTAGAGACGGTAGACTTCCGGAAAAATACTTAAGGTACTACAAGTAGAGTGGAGGGGATATCGCGAAGGAAATATTTTTTAATATAAATTTAAAAGCAGGGGGTGCTCTCTAGATCTAACCAGCTAACCATGGCCAGGGGAGGCAGAGGAATACATTATTTAATTAGGATGAGGTGAGTGCCAACAATTAGCAAGGCCTTCCAAACTCCTTCTTTGGAATTTATGCGGCTTTGGAGGGTTTAATTTACCTCCTCTCTGAGGGTTGATATTTTTGTCTTAATTTGTGCTCCTTTATTTTAGGGAGGGGATAAGAGAGAGAGAGGGGGGGGGGGTAAGAGAGAGTAGGACGGGGGAACGTAACTCTTGTAATAATAAATGGTGCGGGCTGATATCGCCCGAACACGTGCGCCCCCATCCGCCCGCTGTAATTATTTATAACCTCTATGCATAATTATAAATAGGAATGGAATAATAAAAATATTATGCCACCTTAATTATGTTTGCTCCCCATTTTAATAGTAATAATATTAGAAGAATTAACTTATTATTAAATCTTCTTCTTTCCAACAGGGAAGCATTTAGCCTTTGTTGGTATTCTTCCATGGTTCTAGCCAGGTTTCGAACTTTTCTAATATTTTTACCTCTTTTCTGCACAGGCGCTTAAAGTAGTCCAGGTTTGACATTCTTGGGCGTACTCGGGGTCTCCTACCGCTAGGGATGTACTAAGTTTGTATGTCTGTTTGTAGTCCATGTTTTAGCAACTCCTTATACTCTTCTGTTCTGACTACATGGCCAAACTATTTTTAATTGGCTTGACAATTGTAATTTCTTCATCGAGGCGACCTTAAGTTCCTCACGGATTAAATTATATCTTAACGTTATTAAATTGACCCACACCTCCTCCAAGGTGTTAGCATACACGAAGGAATCAGCAGATACTTAAAATCAGAACAGGACTTGAACAGGAAAGATTGCTTATCTTCTAAGCTCTAAAATGCTGTTCTAGGTAAAATTATTAAAAACTCCTATGGATACTACCAACATTCCCAAATCTGGAAACGGATTATAATATTTATAAGATAATGGAAGAACTACAAACGGTAACGAAGGCATTAATTCTATCGGTAACTAAAGAATCGATTCTTTAACCTTGAACCAACAAATTTGTTTCATAGGATTTATTTTATAAAAGGTAAGGATTTTAGTCATGAAAATAGAAATTGAGAATGCTTGGATAAGAAAGAATTCACCAGGAAAAATTATGTGCTTCATCTCGGAAATGGAAAAAAAAAAAAGGAGCGGCAGAAAATTGGCTGAAGGAGAAACAGAACATCATCCTGAAAAAATGAGAAGTCCTATTCAAGAGGAAGAAATAGAATAAGAGAACCAAAAATATATATTTGCATGATTCATTGTAGGCCTCATCACCTCATATATATATATATATATATATATATATATATATATATATATATATATATATATATGTATATGAGGTGAGAATATTTTTCA
The DNA here is from genome assembly GCA_964056705.1 of Troilus luridus. Taxonomy (NCBI): domain Eukaryota; kingdom Metazoa; phylum Arthropoda; class Insecta; order Hemiptera; family Pentatomidae; genus Troilus; species Troilus luridus. The sequence continues at coordinate 52,326,040 of OZ057415.1, read as the reverse complement.
CTTTTATTTTTTTCTTTAATTACTCTCTGACGAATCCTTTCCTTGTTCAAAAACCCATATACTCGTATAGGTACTAAAAAGGATTTTACCTAAAACTCATCATTCCGCCCTAAAATCGTACATCAAAGGACATTTTTAAATCAAAGCATTTGTTCTCTGATTGCCTTTTTTATTAAAATTTCGTTCGTTTGGATGTGATGAGTATCAATGTCTTAAATTGCTTTATATGTTACTTTGTTCGTAAATAAAAAATATTTATAATTATTACTATTATTAATTTATTTTTATTTTTTAATAGTTAATATTGAACTAAAATAATCTTTGAGAGGTGAGAGATAGCTTTCAGGATTAGATTATCGAAAGAAAGTTTTGTAAACGAAGTACATTTTCCTATATAATTGTAAAAGTTCTTATATTTGTCAATGTAATAAATTATTTTTAGTTTTACCATATTTTTCCAATACTAGTGATTTTGGAAATAGAACATTGTCCATTGATATTAAAAACTATTCTGAGTTTCAGTTTCATTATGCTTACATTACTTCTGGCGTTGTTGTTTTTTTTGTGTATTTCGATAAACTTTATAATTTCACTACTTTTAGATGTTATAATAGTAATAATAATAATAATAATACATAGGAACATAATAATAATACAATGAAACATAGGAATGTCAATCGGCCTCGACAAGTGTGCAGTCCTCCATGTTACCAAGGGGAAAGTCGTTAGCAAGCCCAATATCCTGATCAATGAGGAAGAATACATCAAGGAACTTGAGGCCAATAAATTATATAAGTATTTGGGCATGCATCAGCATCTTAAAATTGCCCGAAGAGACATGCAACAAGAGCTTCTAACAATCCTCAAAATTAGGTTACGAAAGGTCCTTAAGACCCAGCTGACTGGAAAAAGAAAAATCGAGGCCATAAACACCTGGGCTATACCTGCTCTCAGTTATAGCTTTGGGATATTGCAATGGTCAACCACCAGGCTACAGGAGATGGATCGTCTTGTGAGAACAACTCTCACTCAAGAACGGGCACGCCACCCAATATCATCGATAGCTCGCCTGTACTTGCCCAGGAGAGAAGGGGGACGTGGCTTGATAAATATCGAAGAAGCTTGCCGCAAGCAGGAAATGGCCCTACGCCGATATTTCCTCACAAAAACAGATGGAGTTTCTGTCACTATTTCAAGGTTGGATTCTGGTCTAACTGCACTAAATCTATCAAGAGATGCGGAATCAGTAGTTCTTACAGAAAATGAACGGTTGACGGAATGGAAAACAAAGTCTTTACATGGTAGATTCTATCACAAATTAAATGATAGCTCCATTGACAAGGAGATGTCAGTTGATTGATTAAAGGCTGGCAAGATATTCTCCGAGACAGAGGGGTTTGTTATCGCCATTCAAGACCAAGTTATCGCCACCAGATCATATAGAAGGCATGTTTTAAAAGACTCATCAACGCCAGATAAATGTCGGCTATGCTCGGCTACATTGGAGTCAATCCAACACATCACTGGTGGATGTGGAGTGTTGGCTGGCACTGAATATCTTCAGAGGCATAACAATGTGGCCAAAATTTTGCATCAAGCCCTGGCGGTGAAATACAACCTTCTAGATGTAAAGGCACCATATTATAAGTACCAACCCACTAGACTACTACAAAAAGGTCCCCTTAAATTATATTGGGATGAGTCCATTATAACGGACCACACTGTGCATCATAATAGGCCAGATATCCTCCTTATAAAGTCGAGTGAGAGGAAAGCAAGTATAATTGATATTGCGATCCCTAACGATAATAATGTGAGCTCAACTATTGGAGAGAAGCTTCGGAAGTATCAGGAACTTGCGGCTGAGCTAAAAGAGCTATACGATATGGAAAGCGTGGTGGTAACACCTATTATAATCTCCACGAATGGATTGGTTCCTAAATTCACGGTGGAGGGCATTGAGAAACTGGGAATTCCGGTCGAGGTTTTAAAGGAGTCTCAACAGGCGGTTCTCCTAGACACAGCCAGGATCGTTAGAAAATTTATGAATGTGTAGAGCTGAAAAATATAAAAACCAAAATAATAACTGCAGATGGTTGGACTTGTCCCCCATCTCTGTTTTGAACCCGCAAATGCGAGAAGAAAATATAGATAATAATAATAATAATAAGGCTTTGGGAACCCAAAGGCTCGGTGCCGATACCACCAATCTCTGCTTACAAACTTTTGGTCCGTGGACAGAACACAAACCCAAATCCGCCATGTCACTTTTAAAGCAATCTTCCCACCTACATTTCGGTTTACCCGCTTCTCAGTCGGCACAGCGTTTATTAACTTCTTAGGAATTCGTTCATTATCATGCCCAGCAGCTTTAAAGGCCCATCTAAATCTTCGTGATGCTATCACTTAAATAAGATTTACTTAATGCCTGCTTCGCAAATCCGCGTTAGGTAATCTCCTTTAACCCCCAGTGGATTAAATATTATAAATACTAATAATAAATAATAAATAATAATTCTTGGTATATGGAATTTATATTATGATACAATTCATCAACCCCGATACTATGTGTGTATACATCCGTATACATATAACTGGAGACAGAAATATTATTTCCTAAGGCGATTATAGCAATTCGCCTAGGTTCGGGGGGTCGGTGTTGTGTTTTTAGCACTTTCAATTTCTATATCTCTCTGCGTTATCATGTTTTCTTTCTTTTATTCCTTGTATCCAGACAATTAAATTTCTCTCTCTTGAAAATTAATTGAATTATGTTTTAAATGTTATTTAGAATTTCATATACAGATGTTACAAGACTTCAGACTCTTTATACATTTCTTGTATATTATCCAGTCTTAAGATGTCTTCATAGTACCTTTTAGATTAACAGAAATATGCTATATAGAAGGAATACCTTGGACATCCACAGTATTTCGAGAAAACTGAGTGAAATGTTTAAAGCCACTATGCCCAGCTTTTAATTTGATATAAGAATACTCGTAATCCTTATCTTAGGAATATAAGTTATAAATTGATTGAAGTATCCTTTAATAGTACTCCACTTATCTCTGTTGAACAGATTCGCTACCTAGGACTCAACTTAGACAAACGTCTTACTTGGAACCCTCACACAAGACTGAAAAGACAAGAAACAACTAGACGCTTCCGACTACTTCAACACATACTAGACAAACGCTCAAAGCTTCGGATCAATTATAAAAGACTTATTTATGTGACTGTTATAAGACCTATACGGGCTTACGGAATTGAACTATGGGGATCCACCAAACCAACAAATTCCTCTCGTATTCAATCCTTGCAATCCAAAATCCTTCGCAAAATCCTAAACGCCCCTTATTTTGTCACAAATAAAACCATCCATAAAGACCTTAACGTTCCATATGTTACCGATTTAGCCCATTCCAGATACCTATCATTCCATAATGAACTCCAGGCCCATCCAAACCCACTAGTTTCTATCCTTGCATCCAATTCCACCCAGACAATCCTCCTAGGCGTCTGAAGAGAAGATGGCCTCGGGACCTTATATTATAGAAATGTTATTAGAGTGCTGCTAGTGGGTAGTGCCTCTACATGTCCTTTCATGCATCTAGTTAGTCTTATAGCCCTTGTAATAGATGTATATATTACAGTTGTACAATTCAATAAAATAATTTAAAAAAAAAATTAATTGAAGCTGGTAGACGACTCTTTTTTTTAATTGAAATTATTTATAAACTGCATGTCTTCATACTACTAACTAAAAAAAATATCATATACAACATGCTACTTACACCGATATGGACCTATGCAAAGCACGTGTAGGGCTCGGGGCCTCATGCAAAAAATCTCACTTTCAGACCAATCTTTCAGTTAAAATTCCTTCTTTATATTACTCACCGTCCCTTTTACATAAGTAATAAATCATTACACAAAGACCTGAACATACCACTCGTGACTGACAAGTTCAAGAAAAACTAAAAAAAATTTCACGACTAACTTGCTGGGCATCCAAACGTACTGGTACATACGTTATTGGCAGACACATTTATAATTAATCCGACAAGGAGACAGAAACGTCTCTGGAGCAGGGAAAATCTACTCTGAGATGAAATACGATGAAATACTAGGGTGCCTTCAATCGGAGGTTTCTCCTTCCACGGGAATCCAGTTGGGGAGGTTTTCGAAAGAAAATCACAAATACAATATTTGTAAAAATGGCATTTTTGTAATTTCTGTAATTACATATTTATTATTACACATCATCATATAAATATACTATTTTAAAATTTTAGTCAATTTTATAAATAATAAAGAAACATATGGAAGTTATTCCGAACGGGACTCCCCCCCCCCACCCTTCCGCTTCGTTTAGTGGATGTAGTTTGGCCTTACATGTTAGGTTAGTTGCGAGTGGGCGGTTGAGGAGTTTGGAACCCTCTAATCTTCTTCTTGGATGACTCCGCTGTCTCGGTTAGCATTTGCCTAAGGTTAAGGCTAATAGACCCCTCTGAAGAGCAATTTGGCACCGTTTAATCTAGTTTCAATATTTTATCCTTGAGCCACTATCAAGGTAGCCATTAGCTTAAGCTATCATAGAATAAGTGGATATTTCCAGTGTATAACATATTTTTAACTTTCTTCGTATGTTTTTTTAATAGCTCGATCTGTAGAGAGCCGTCATACTTGGCTGATAGTCCCGAATTCGAGTCTGACTATGCCAGATAAATTATGCCTCTTAATAGCCATAGACAGCCCCTATGGGGTTTGCAAACCTTATAGGACACACATAACCTCTATAAAATGCCAGGTTCTCCCCTCCTAATTAAAGGAAAAACTTGTCGGTTGAACGTGATCTCCCCGAAATCCCATCCATAACCGTTATTTAGCCCTAGAAACAGTTACTTAATTATGGAATATTGAATATAATAGAATAGAAAAGTAATTTCATTCCACTGTATGTTTATTCTTACTGGGACCAGGTTCCTTAAGAATAACGGATGTGTACAAAATTTAATAAAAATACATCTGGCCAAAGGGTTACCTTATTAGAATAATACAATATTTACATAATAACATGAAAAAATATGTATAATCTAAAAGGTATGGTCTAAAATAGTATTACAAAAAATAAAATGAAATAAAAAATAGCATACAAATTTACAATTAAAAGAAATAAAAGAGAAGAAATAATTATATAATAGCACCTAACAATATAAAAAAAAATATTATTATGAGTCAGAATATTTACAGTAATTCTTTAAAAAATTTTGATGAACATGAGTTATTAATTATTACTGATTAGAGAGCATCTGTTTGGGAATTTGGGGGTGTAAGAAAAGCTTGGATTTGAATGTGGATAAGGCAGAAGCATGTCGGATATCAGATGGAAATGAGTTCCAAAGTTTTATCTTTATATAACTGTATATAACAATAAGACCGTACTTTACCATGTACTGAAGCCAAGACCTTTCATTGGCAGTGATGGTAACCCAGTCTCTATAATGTAGTTACCTTGGGGGAAAAACTGGCTGCCGAGCGTAATCTAGAAAAATCACCTTCTTTTACTACCGTTGTCTTCGAAAAAGTATAATCTTTACGAATTTATGAATCTACATAAATATTCGATTCTAAAAATAATAGGTGTTTTTCTTAAAGAAAACTTAAAGCCTTAAGCATCAATAAACGAGTAACTAATATAATAGAGTTTTTAAACAGAAAGAAGCTTACATTAAAGGGTTCATACACCATTTTTTATAACAAGTTTTTTGGTTATGCGTGTAGTTTTCAGATATGATTCATTCGGCAAACAACAGTTAACAAACGATGGACGACTTTTAAGAAAGATATAGATAGTGGTTTAGTGGTTAGCATAACAACCTACTAGATCCAAGATCGCGGTTCAAACTCCGCCAGGTAGCCTTAGGATTTTTTCAAAGAGAATAAAACATCCTTGGCTATGCCATCTTTTGGATGGAACGTAAAATGCCGGTCCCGAGCCAGTGCGGCGTCAGGTACTTAATGATCCCTTTCCTAATTATTCTTGGACAGGATTAAGACTTGCACTTTAGCGTCTTATGATTCGTCACTGTAGCATTAAGTGACGTTGAATGAGTAAACTAGCAACAAAGTGTTACGAATTAATTACTGAAACGAACTTTTAAAAAAAAATCTGGAAGTTGATAGTAATTTAATGTATTAGTTACTAACGACTTTCGCGAATTTATAATTATAAATAAAAAAACGAATAGATAATTAGTATTAATAGATACTTAAGTATTGTTTTATGGTGCAAATGTAGTGCTTTACAAAAACATCCTCATATTCTCCGCCTTAATTTTTTTTATTATGTATATTGTAAATTGTCCATAATCCATGGTCCATTTTTGCACTTGAATACTATCAAGCTGAATCTTCGTGAATAGCTTCGTTTCGATAAGACGCCCAACAATTTCCTGTGCGAAAATTCTCGACTGTGGTAGCTAACAGAGGTAGCAAGAATAAAATATGTCGATTTGATGATTCTCAAAAATTTATTACTAACTATTTTTTTTTTGTTAAATCTCGAGATAATTATCTAAATTATTTGAAAAATGTTTGTCCTACAAAATGTATGGTTTGATCAAAGAGTTCCCTCCTTCCAGCATGTATCGATAACGAGGTCATCAAAAATGATTACTATCCAGCTGATTTTTTAAAATTTTCAATTTCCTGTTTTAGTTTAGAGACTTAAGGTTTTTAGTTAGAATTTTTCCACTGATGTATTAATATTTATTTAATGCCTCTGTTGACCTTTCCCTTTTTCAATAATTGTTCTATGTTTTAAATATGTTAGTAAACATATGTATTTACTACATAAAAATATAGTTTATAACGCTTCCACTAAATTATATATAAACATATAATACAGCAGTTAACTCACTCCCTCCCCGGACCAGACCACCTCCTCTGTTTAAAGTAAACTTTGTTAATTATAAAATTAAGTCTGTGTAATTAATTGGCTTTGTGAATTTTATATTTTTTTCAAGAGATCTTTTGGCGAAGCTAAACTGTAAATTAAAAAAAAAATCAGTATACTGTCACTTAGTAATTTTCGTTCATTTTCTTTTTTTTTTAAGTCCCTTTGTTTTCCCCTTTCTGATGAGGCGGCCAACAATTTTTTATGCCTTAATTAGTAAGATGGCTTCTTATTCTCTTCTTTTTTCCTTGTAATTTCTAAGTTAGTCGTTATCCTTTCTTCGACATCTTTAGCCATCTCTATTAATTATTTTACTTTCCGGGTCTTTTTTTCGAGATAAATTGGACAATGCCGTTTCATAAATTTAAAAAGGAGCGCTATACAATGTAGAATGTTCCTATATGTTTATTTTGTTTTCAAGATGAAATCAAAGCTCAAACAACGGCAGAACATTCTTATTATTCTTGTTAAAGTGGAAAATAGTGGACTGGATAATTCTAATAATGGATTGAATTGGTCAGGGGCTGAAGTCAAAGATAACACAAAATGAGCATAACTTGTTTTATTGTGCCAATGTTTCGGCCTAAGAGGTAGGCCATCTGCAGGGCTGCCTTGCTTCAGTCGTTAGGAGAAATTCTACGGACTCACATCGGCCCTCTCCCCCCCCCCTCCCATCAGGAGCCCTATGGATATAGGAAAATATGGCATTGTGTAGAATATTCGCACTGAAAAAAAATGAGACAACTTCAGAATTTATGCAACACAACGCGGAACAGTAGATCATGTACCCTATTAATATTATTGAAGTTATATCGTCCCAATGTTTTAAACGTGATTTTAGAGTTATTGGGCTTAGTAACAAAAGTTATTAAGCCGAGGGTGATGGTATTGTCATTAAATAGATTATTATCTTGAATAATAATAGTTGACCTTATATATATAAAGAAGAAATTCTTCCATTTCATCTATTGTATAATGGAATACTCTATTATCCTCTTCTACAATTACGCCTTATCTGCTGTAATACTTTTACAATTTATCAGTAAACTGTTCCATATTTCAACTTTTAATAATATTGTTAGTGATTTAAATTAATAAATAATATAAGTGATCATAATTACTTCATGATTTGTATCATTATGTGCCTCCTGGCCAGATTAATATTATGTTTATTTTACTTGTTCTTTATTGTTATTCTAAAGGGAATTGGTCCCAGAATAAAGTTTGTTTTCTATTCTATTCTATTCTAAGTGACTTGTCACACTAATTCTATGCAACTACTATTATTATACCATTATTGATTTCATTCACTTACCCTTTACAATATTTCATAAACAATTTTTATACATCATTATTCACAATTATAACCAAAAATATTTAATGGTATATTATTTCTTCATGCCCGCTATTTCTATTTCGCCATCTCTATTAGATTTATTTGTATTACCTTATTTTTATTTTTTATTACCTTATGATTCATTTTCATTTCTTTCTCTAATACTTATTGTGTTACCTTCTTTATCACTTATTTATTACTACTCTATATTTATTCCCCTTGCTTTGCATATCTGTCTCAGGATCCCCTCCATCTTATGTTTTATCACACACATAACTTGATGCTTAAGTATTTTAACTTTAATATTTACCATGTGTAATTTTAATTATATGTATTTTGCATTTTTAGCCCTGAAGAAGGCCTGCTATTTGAGTAGAAATATTGGCTTTCCAATAAACAGTTCTCCATACTAAAGAGAATTTGTTTTTACTTCACCCGGACCATCTTCCGCATATATTATTATGAATTTAACATTTTAAATATTGTCTTTCAAGCATTGAGTACTAAATAGTTTTTTAAAGATTTAAATCATAAAATAGTTAAATAAATACCGTGTTTAGCATTATAGCTACTATACTGAATTATTGGAGTATGCATTGCAGTGATCAGGCGGTTGAAGCACTCAATCTGTTAATTGGTAGTCCTGATGTGCCATGCATGATGCATTATTAGCTGAAACGCCTCGATCAATTGATGTATTAATTGTTATCACATTATATAATAAAGTTAATATTATACTGTTTATATGCCGTATCTGTAATATAATAAAATCATTCAATTCGAAGAACAAGCGGGTCTTGTTTTTCTACTTTTAGTAATGGAATATATTTATATGTTATATTGACCATTACATCTATTATGTATATATGTTACGCCGGAATATACCCAATCAATAACCAGTTATATTTGTCTAGTATAACATTCGTATAATATAATTTTTGTATCTACTATTATCAATAGTTTATTATTAATAATCGTTCTTTAATGAGTTCTGAAATATTTACTTTCGGGTGCTTTTTCAGCCTACTCGTGTTCTCACTAAAATTAAAATAAACATTAGATGTATAAATGTTTTGTTCTTTAAAAACTATTTAAAACGAGACTATTTTTATGTAAGCTTATAAAATAACTTAGTGGCTAAGCAAAGTTGGAGAAGTAATAACTTATAATGTTTTGCTAAGAGAAATGTCAAAATTGAACTATTTTTATGCTAGAAGGTAAGGTCATGGACTGAAAACAATTTTTAAATAATTGGTTTCGTCTACTTTACCTATGCTTAATTTTGATTTCTAATTTCTGCAAAATGAATTTTTTTTTTTCTTATTGAATCTTTTCTACTTTTAAGATGATGCCAGGATTAACTAGTGGGTTATGTAGATTTTAGAAATTTATTTGTTGTTGTTGTTTTATTTTTAAGGGCAACAAACAACTACTAATGGTTATTATTTGCCTCACCACTATAGAATATACATTTTTACATATTGCATACATACATATTTACATTACCTACATAATTACAATAGTTACATTAGTTATAGTAAAGCATGCTAACCATATAATAAAAACTACATAATAGAAAGATGTTAACATATTAAACATACAATAGAAAGGCAAATATTTATACGTACATAATCATACATATTAACACATTAAACATATAATAGAAAGATAAATACTTATAGAAAGTTATTCATATTAAAACAAAACATATTTATATAAGCTTTAAAATATAATATAATATGAATTTTTTATTATTTATATAAAAGTTATACATATTAATAGTTTAAACATAGTTTTAAACGCTATACATATTAATAGGCATCCCTCTTATACATATACATAGCCCGCACACACTTGCATCCTTGCGTCACCAACGAACAACCGAAATATTGTTGCAAAGCAAAGTATTACAAACACATACATATATTGGATATATACATTAACTCATATACACACAAACAAATATAGATATATGTATATGTCAAATTGACTGAAATATATTGATTTTTTAAATAAATTCTAAGGTATTATTTATACATTGTTCGTTATCCCTCAACGCCTCAAGCATCATAAGTGGCACGCCACACCTTTCCAACGCTCTACTGTACCTAGGTCCTCGAAGATATGAGGCACTGTAACTGTCACCTTACAGTGTACATAAGGTGGGTCTCTCTTTGTTATCAGAAATTTAAATCTTAAAAAAAATCTTCTTTTTTTTTGAACAGGAGTATCCACTAATAGTGGGTTTCCTTAACCTAATGATTGGATGGCTTCCTTCCATAATGTCCTATTTAAGGTCCATTCTTCCCGTAGACCATGACCCATCATGGATTCCTCCACGTCGTTATCCCAGGTCTTCCTCGTCTTCTTGTTCCCCTAAGTTTCCATTGGTGGACTACTTTGGGTAGGCATTCTTTTCAAATGTCCATACCATTTCAGGCGTTTTTTCTCAATATCTTCCAGAAAGGTTCTTTCAGCCTCCATCTTTTCTCTGATGGTCGCATTTCTTTCTTTGTCCATTTCTGTGGTTAGGAGTTTTTTCCTTACGTTGGTTTTAAACGTCCAAGTTTCTGATCCATATGTTATAATGCTTATTAATATACTATTGTATATATATATTTTTTTGTTTTTGTTTTGGGGATAGTGTTTCTATTCCATAATATCGAGTTGAGCATCTAAAATATAATTACCTTAAATAAGTTTCAGTCTCTGTGTTGTGCTTGAAAAGGCAATTCATCCCTTGTATTTTAAGAGTATTGATTTAAGTTTATGTGTGTTTACTATATTTGTGTTCATAAAGGAAACGAACAATTTTTTTGTTGATTAGTCAACCACCGTTTCCGCCTGGTGACAGACCAACCCATTTCGTTCCAAATCCCTCTAAATCCCATTGTTCTATAATTTTTATATTGTATATTTCTCTGTCTATTGAAAGTCCAAGAAAAAAAATATCTTTCTTTCTAGATAGTTCAATTTTTATAGAACCATTTTTGTTATTACACTTGATGTATAACATATTTTATAATATCATACAGTGATCACTTAACGTTTTTGTATGATCGAGAGGTACATGAAATATGATTTATATGTTGTTTATGTAAGAATATTGACTTTCCTTTGTTATTAGCTTGTTTTTCATAAATACAATTAATTTACTAACTTTCATATGTTGGTTGTAAGTTATATTATATATTTTTAATGTTTTTAACGATGAGCTATTTTGTACATCGGTTTCATTTGTTCTTTTATTTTCTTTCATGTCTCCTTTGTTTTTGTTTGTTGTTATTTAGTTCTTTCTCTGCTCTGGTTAATAGCACTTTTGATAAAATTTTGTGCATGACAGGCAGAAGTGGAATACCTCTGTAATTGTCAACCGCAGTTATAACCTTTCCTATCTGCTTGGTGGATCAATGCATACAATTGAATCATATTTTATTATAATCTAGTATTTACATTCCATGATTACAAGTTTATCATCTAACATTAGAAGATTTTTACCGAAATTTTTTCAATGCTGTACCATACTATGGAATTTACTTTTCGGGCGTTTATCAGATAGAGTCGAAGAATTTTTAAAGCCTATAACATTTTATCTAAATAGTCCTTTTAATAAATATCTGTTCGGTACATTGATTGATATTGTTCTCTGAACAATATTTTTATTTAAAAAATGAATCGTTTCCTAGAACGCAGACACTTTCAACAGCTTTATTTGTTCTTCCGGTATAAAACAATATTACTTTTATGCCATCCATCAGAGGGGCTTAAGGAATTTTATAGTACAAAATTTTATCTAAAAAACACTTTTAATAAATATTTGTTTTCAATATATGATTGATACTATTCTCTGAACAAAGAAGTTATCGAAAACACGAATTCTGTCCTAGAACGCGGACGCATTCAACAACCTTATTTGTTCTCCCGGGACAAAAGAATATTCGCCATAAATCAAAAAGAGATCGTATAATCCATTGAGGAGGTTTCACTAGAAGAGTTCTGAAAGGCGGGACACTAGCACTTGACTGAATGGGTGTAACCTTGGAAGTAACCTCCCCAACATGCTTACAATGAACCAAGATGGACGACTTTCCGCAACAGGGGTTTCCTATGGAAGCTCTTCCGTCGTCCTTTGATAGAGTCCTCCTTATATCCATAAATCCAGTTCCCTTCCACGCTACGTATAAAATATCCCGCGCAAAATTCCAAGATGGTAGTGAGGTTTAAATAAACTAATGATTTTGCAAACACACTGTCAAAATAATTCCGATTAATTAAGAAATCAATAACGATAATAATATTTACATTATTATATCATTATAAGCTCTCGTAGGTATTTAAAGTGGTTTTCGGACAATATTGTTCTGTTGGAGGATCGGGAACGATTAACCATAAACACAATAACATTGATGAATGTAGAGCAATTACCGAGCTTAATGTTTATAAATTCTTCTTATTTTTCGGTTTCTACATTATCCAGCTCGCGGATTCGGTTCTGAAAATTATGAATTAGGACTTATAAATCTACTATCCTTCCAACCGTTATGAATGTGAAACGTTGCCATAAATATTGATGGATGAATGTCTTAAAGTATCCGAAAATAAAGAATTTCGAATAAGATGCGGTCAATATTGCAGAGCATTCACTCGTTTAATAAAAGTGAAGTGATAGCTTACAGAAACAGTCGATATGGGCCTGTTATAATTGTTGGGTTTAGTAACAAAGGAATTCCAAAAAAAATAATAACCACTGAGTTGACTAGGAAACGTCCGAGGGGTAGAATGAGATGGATGTGATAGGATTGCGTTAAGAGTCATTTAGCGTATTTGGGTTCGGACAGTTTATAAGTGATTACTGCCGGTATCGGGATCGAGCCTTCGGGTGTGCTAATCCTTATTAATATTATTTACTTGTTTTTGGATGGCAATATAACATAAAATGGAGTCAGAAGAGAGATCTAAAAAAACTAAATACGAAATCGTATATGAAGAATAGAATAAGAGGAAGCTGTGTGTACGTATCTGTTATTTTTAAAGTATTTTTTTTTTATTATTGGATAACAAATATGAATGTGGGTACACATATAATATTGTGACTAACGAAGGGAGAAAAAATTAAAAATCAATTCTGCGATGATACCCTCCGGGGGAGAGAGAAATAATACATCAAATGACGACAGGTTCGATTGCTCCTGAGCTGCGGAGGTGTCGGGTCAAGTCCTTCCAGGCTTCAACTTGATTAATTGTCCAACCTCTAAGTCCCGCTTTTTGTCCATGATACGAACAATATTGTAACAAGGAGAAAAACATATAACATAACTAACACGATAAGAGCTGTAAGAACGATGCTCTCATATACTTGAAATAGGTATATTATTAAATTTGTCTGCAAATATGAATAAACAATATTTTGGGGAAGAAAATGGGTTGGTTGGAGGTAAAAAAATTAATTTCTTTTTTTTTTTTTTTTTTTTTTTTTTTTTTAATTTAATTCAATGATATTTACAACTATAATGGTATTATATCAAGTAAATGTGCAAAAATGTAGAATATGACATGAAAACACTTGTGGAGAAACTACCCATCGATAGCACTCCAATAAAGTTCTATAGTAGATGATCTCGAGGCCATCTTCTTTTCAGGCGCCTCGGAGGGTTATCAGGAATAGTATGGGAAGCAAGCTGAGAGACTAGCGGATTCAAGTGCGTATGGAGCTTGTTATGGAAGGATAGGTATCTAGTTTGGGCCAAATCAGTAACATATGGGATATTAAGATCATGATGGATGAGTTTGTTTGTGACATAATAAGGAGCATTGAGGATTTTACGAAGGATTTTGGATTGCAAGGATTGGATACGAGATGAATTGGATGGTTTAGTAGAGCCCCAAAGCTCAACTCCGTATGCCCAAATAGGTCTGATGACTGTCATGTAAATAAGTCTTTTGTAATTAATTGGTAGCTTAGAGCGTTTGTCCAGTAAGTGTTGAAGTAGGCGAAAACGTCGAGCAGTTTCTTGTCTTTTCAGTCTTGTATGAGGATTCCAAGTGAGACGTTTATCCAGATGGAGTCCTAGGTAACGTATCTGTTCGACAGGGTTCAGTGGTGTATTATTAAACGATACAGTAGGACAGGAATTCGTAGGTTTACGACGAAGGGTGAAGGTAATTTGATGGGATTTGTTAGGATTTATTTTAATCCTCCAATTTTGACACCACTCTTGAAGGTGTGAGATATGGGATTGAAGAGATTGGGATGCAACAAATGGATCCTTATTAACTGATAACACACATGTGTCATCAGCGTAAGTAGTGAGGACAGTGCTTGGATGGGTTGGGATGTCAGCTGTATATATCGTGTATAGGATGGGCCCCAGGATACTGCCTTGAGGAACACCGGCAGACTGGGTGAAGAGGGAAGAGTAGGAACAATTATGGTTTACTTTAAAGGTTCTATTACTGAGGTAGGAACTGATAATAAGGAAGTAAGTTGAAGGTAAGAATTTACGGAGTTTGTACAGCAGTCCTGGATGCCAGACTCGATCAAAAGCCTGCTCTACATCTAGAAAAGCTCCCGTGCAGTACATTCCGCGCTCTAATGCAGATGAGACAACGTCCACCACACGATGGCATTGCTGGATGGTGGAGTGTGATGTTCGGAAACCAAATAGGTGATCTGGGATTATTTGATTGGATTCTATGATAGGATGAAGACGTTTCAGAATGAGTTTTTCAAGTATTTTCCCCATTATGGACAAGAGAGATATAGGACGATAAGAGGATGGGAGTTCTGGTGGTTTTTTAGGTTTTGGAATCATCTTAATTATGGATAATTTCCAGGAATCAGGAAAATATGTGGTGCGGAGTACGGCATTGTATATATATGTAAGGAGTAGGATCGCTTTCCGAGGAAGGCGTTTTAGAATCTGGGATGTGATTAGGTCGTGTCCAGGGGCTTTGTTGGCGGGTAATCTATGAATAATGTTTGATATTTCGGAAGGATGGAATGCTTTAGGAGGAGGGGACAACTGAAGAGGAATACTTAATTCTGCTCCAATGCATTCAGAGTGGGTTTGATTAAGGATATCTGGATGAGGGTTAAATGTTTTGAATAGGTGCTGGCCGAAAATTTGTGATTTTTCTTCATCAGATCTTGACCAGGTTTGGGATTCGGTTAAAAGTGGATGGTTGAATTTTTTATAGTTTAGGAGTTTTCTAGTGGTATTCCATAAGGATTTGTCAGTAGTACTGAGATTTTCTGTACGGTAATACAAATTTTGAATTTTGAATGTTCTGATCTCTGATTTTAATTTGTTGGTCAGTTTGGTATAATGACTCTTGTCCGATGGATATCTCGTGCGGTGCCACTTTGCTCTTGCCCGTCGTTTTTCTTTTAATAACTCGCGAATATGAAGTGGCCAGTTATTCTGTTGATAATGATTTTTACTTGGTAAAGTGTTATATTTTATATTGACTTGTATTGCTTCTGTTAGTTTGTCTATTGCAGAATTAATGTCTCCTTTTGTTTTAAGCGGAATTTTGAGGTCTAAATTATTTTCTAGATTTGATCGGAATTTATCCCAGTCTACACGTCCTGTAATCAGTCGGGGAAGAGAGGGATTAGGAATGGGAATGGAATGCACTTGAAGCAGAACTGGACTGTGATCAGAGGAAAGGTCATCCAGGGATTTTATAGCAGTTTGATTGCAGGAAATCTGTGAGGAAACAAATATATCTAGAATATCTGGACGTTTTTTGAGGGATGTAGGCCAATAAGTAGGGTTTATGGGTGCGAGGATAGAGAAACTATTAGAGGTTGAAATTTGGGATAAGATGCTACCACGGGAATTGGATGTTCGACAACCCCATCGTTGATGTTTGGCGTTGTAATCTCCTCCGGCAATGAAGCGCGGTCCGAAGGATTGGAATAAGGATTCGAGGAGGTTATAAGAAAGAGAATTGCCAGGAGGACAGTATACAGCTGAAAATGTGATATGGAAAGGACTAGTCGTTAAGGTTACTGATGTTGATTGAATGGCGTCAGTTGGAGTAGAAGGAATAAGAGAATGTGGTATAGATTTATGGATAAGGATACAAGAACCGGCATGTGCTGTATCGTCAGGATGATCTGATCTATATGTGATGTAGTCCCGTATGTAGAAATGTGTGCGGTGAGTGAAGTGTGTTTCAGTAAGTAAAGCAATATCTATTTGGTTGTCGTGTAAAAATATATCAAGTTCGTCACGGTGATTATGCAGTCCATTAGCATTCCATAGGACGATAGCTAGGGGCTTTATGCTCATCGTGGGTAATTAAGTGGAACTTCGGTAAGGATTCTCGTGAGTAGAATGATGAGAGGCTTGATAGTCTCTTGGAGTTCTTTCAGGAAGGATGAGAGGATTGAATTTATGTCGATGGAGTTTTGGATTTGGACTGGATATGGGTCTGGAGTTTGATATTGATAATTAACGGGTAAAGGAAGGTTGGCTGGGGGTTGTACCCGAGGTGCTGGATTTACATTCATTGTTTGATGAACTGAAGGATTCATTTGATTGTTGTGATTGGAAGTGGTAGGATATGGTTGCTGTGGCGGTAGTTTGACTATTAAGGTTTCAGGATGGAGAGGTATATGCTGACGTGGGGGTTGGACTTTAGTATTGAATTTCTGAGGCTTGGATCTAGGATCTCGGGGTTTGGGTTGGGAGGTTTGTGGCTTGTTATAGGAAGGCTGTGGTTTATCTTGGGAGGGGAGAGGTGCCTGACGTTGAGGCTGCTGCTGGTTCGTTGAGGTCGGGATTATGTTTTCCGGAGGTTGAACTCTGGTGATGTGCTGATCTGTAATGGTTTTTGGTAATTCCGGAAATATAGTTGAGTTGTTGAATTCAGGTGGATGAGGAACATTATTCTCTATGCTTTTCCCTTGCATTTTATGTGTTCTCTGTAGCTGGAAGTTTTTGTATACCAGGCAGCCTTTATAATTCGCCGGGTGGTCCCCACATTTTGCTGGCTCATTTCTGGACTTCTGACATACTTCTGTTAGATGTGAGCCAGCACACTTGACGCATCTGGCTTGGTGGTGGCAATAGGTCTTCGTGTGACCTAAGTTTTGACACCTAGTACACTGTACTATGGTGTTTTTGTGCCTTGGCTCCTCGAATTTAACAGTTGAATAAACAAGCCTAGTGACTTGAAATATTTCAACATTATTTTTAGCTGGTTCCAGTTCGACAAAAAACAGAGGAAGGGGATATTTTTCAGTTGGGTGCAACACTGACGAGATGTTCCTGATGTTATGGCCTATCTCTTCCAGATCTCTCTTGATTGCTGCCGTAGGCGTGGTCGAGTGAAGCCCTCTAAGAACTACCCTATATGATTTGTCTTGTTTCAGTTGGTAGCAGTGGAAATCGTAATTTTTGCTTGTCAGGTGATTTATGAGTTTTTTATAGGAATCTTTATTGGTGGTGTTTATTTTTATATCATTTACTCGAGAGTAACATCTAAAATTTGGCTGCCCGATAAGATCAGATATTTCTTTTCCGAAGTTATAAAAATCACTTATTTTCGTGATAAATATTGGCGGAGGTTCCAAGTCATCGAATTTTTGTCGTTCTTGATTGTTCTGACGAGTATTATCACTGTGGTCAGCGCTGGTGCTGGTTGAGGCTACTGGTGGCTTGACTGCAGTAGATTTACTGCGGGTTTTTGGTGGTTCTTTCGATGGTTTATTTGTGGCTGAAGTTTTTGAACTAGCCGCTTTGTTTTTTTTTTTGTTTGGCGAGTTACCCGCTGAGCCAGGGGCAGATTTTCTCTGACGTTTTTGTAAAGTTCTTCTTTTAAGATATTGTGAATCGGTTTCACTAATTTCGGAACACAGAGCTTCTTCCTCCGACATTTCACTACCCGAGATGTCCACATTCATATTTAAATTATTCATTAATTAATGAAAAACAAATAAAATAAAAATTTTAAATTATTAATTATAAACTATTATTAATTTAATTGTATTAAATGAAATAAACATATTAACTAAACTAATGAAAATAAAAATAAAAACAAAAACAAGTAAAATAAAATAAAAAGTTCACGTTACTGAGTGTAGCCCGGAGAAGATAAGCACCAAGCCTTGACCTTGATCTTGCTTCTGCTGAGTATTAGTCCTATCTATTACTGAAGGATTAAGGCCACGTTGCTGCCTTCAGCAGCTGGTCACTAATTTATTTTAGGTCTATTGTTTTTATTAGTCACTCACCTCACTAATATTGAAAGTAAACTGTAGTTTAGTCTATTCACTTTGTTCTGGTAGAGTTTGACGAGATGATATGAACGAAATTGTCTGAAAATAATGTCTCAAGTACAGAGCGATGTGAAAATGTAACTTCACTTGCGGCCATGACACTTGGTACCATTAATTTCTTGAATAGTGATAACTCATTTTTTAGAAACCCACGTTTCGACCCACATTGCTGATCTTCTTCAGGGCTTTTTATATTGGTTACGAGTATATATAATATTTTCGACTTAACCACTTATCCACAGGGGCTAAGTCGTGGTAATGCATAAGGTCAATTAATTAATTAATCAATTAATCAATTAATAATTGCTTAGTTAAGAATCCATCTTCATATTATTACAATATCTTGTTCTTTTAATACTATGATCCTTGGGTAAATACATTATTAAAATCGACTAGAATGCCCATTATTGTATTTCTGACTGGCTCGTGTGATTTTAAAAGGTTTGATTGTCCATTCTTTTAAAGCTAAATTTATCGAATGTATCAAGTAAACAAATTCGAATTAACAGTGTTAGACTAATAGTTATTATAAAGTTAATGAACGCAGGGTGCTAAAAAATCTTTGTATAAGTTCAAGCATCACGTTAAGTAGGAATATTATATCTATTGTTATATGTGAGACTATTAAGCTTAAGAGTCTGGGATCTGTCCCTGAGTAGGAAGAGTTGTTGCCAGAACATCAGACACTCAAGATATAGGCAGTCACATATAACGAAAGGGTTCCTTTTTTTTTTTTTGTAAGTAGATATACAACTTAACTTGTAACTATGATCAGCACATAATAAATATAATTTCATGCAATGAGATGAAATAGGATCATTATTTAATAAATTACTCCCAGTCAGTCAACTTTTGGAGATGAATGTGTTTCTTATTCATTAATGATGTAGAACTACTAACCACATATCATGTGTAACGATCTCAGGGTGGCATTCCATTTTATAATTTAAATATTGTTCAGAACAAAGGATCTTAATTTTCTCTGAGAATGTTGTTTGGGCAGTGAAGCCAATATAGCACTACAGTCCCAGTGAGTAAGTGGTTAAGTCGAATTTTCTCCAATATGAGTTTCTTAGAAAACTGAAACGTGTTATTTTCGCTGTGAGTAAGGATTGAAGTCCTGAATTGGCTTGAAAAGGAGTAGTTGCTTATATTCAACTACAACTCCATTTAAAGCCAAAAAACAAACAAGAATGACGCGATTCCGCTTCCCTCAAAACAGTTTATTCTATCTAAGCAAAATTCGACTCAACTACTACAGG
Source organism: Troilus luridus (assembly GCA_964056705.1). Taxonomy (NCBI): domain Eukaryota; kingdom Metazoa; phylum Arthropoda; class Insecta; order Hemiptera; family Pentatomidae; genus Troilus; species Troilus luridus. The sequence continues at coordinate 52,306,196 of OZ057415.1, read as the reverse complement.
ATTTTTACATGATATATAGGTCTTGTCGTCGGGTATCAATAGCAATTTTTTAATTATTTTGTTTTCTTATTTCTATACGATTATTTTACTATATTATAAAACAGATATATATTTGTTTTTGTTTTATATAAATCTTACAATAGTTCAATTGTATTTATTTATATAATGAATTCAGAGTGTAATTTTCAAAACAGATGTTTTAATATTGAGTGTTCCTCAAGGTAGTATCCTTGGCCAAATCCTTTATACAGTTTATACAGCTGACATCACAACTCATCCTAATACTATCCTTACTGGATAATGGAAGAAGAATGGTGTCAAAACTGGAGAATTAAAATAAATTCTCAAAAATCGCATCAAACCACTTTTACCTTACATTTGCATTTACATGCCTGTAGAACAGATCCGATACTTAGGGTTGCATCTCGACAAACGATTAACCTGGAATCCTCATACTAGACTGAAAAGACAAGAAACCGCTCGACGTTTCAAGCTACTTCAACACTTACTAGACAAACGGTGTAACCTCCCAATTAACTACAAAAGACTTATCTACATGACCATCAAACGACCTATTTGGACTTACGGAGTATAGCTTTGGGAATCCACTAAGCCATCGAATTCCTCTCGTATCCAATCCCTACAATCCAAAATCCTTCGTAAAATCCTCAACGTTCCTTATTTTGTTAAGAATAAATTCATCCATAACGACCTTAATGTCCCATTTGTTCCTGATTTGGCCCGAACCCAGTATCTATCCTTTCATGACAAACTTCATTCCCACTCAAACCCTCTAGCTTCCTTTTCAATTCCCGATAATCCTCCGAGGCGTCTGAAAAGAAGATGGCCACGTGATCTTCTTAGATGAACTATTGATTTTAGTACTACCGGTGGGTAGTTTCTCTACTTGCCATTAACTCATGTCATTATGTATCACCTAGCCTATTTACTTGATGTATTATTGTAATACAGTTGTAAATATCAATAAATAAATTAAAAAATAAATAAATATTGAGTGTGCTGTTTAAAAACAAAACATCATTCTCAAGACAGTTGTCTTGTAAGAAGGTTGCTTGCTTCTCTACATTTTGATTTTGTCGCCACTCTCTCCATCTTCATCTTGAATTTAATCAAATATCTTCAGTAAAACCTCTCGCTATTTTCATCTAATTTTGGACTTACCGGTAAGAGACATTTATTTATTTTCTACTCATCAACATTTCGAAGCATCGAATCATCGCTATCAAGAACTGAAAACTTTTCAAGAACTCTGTTCATTTCTCAGTTTCTTATTGATTCACTGACCATTAATAATTTTTGTTTTAGGACTCATACCTTTTAGTAAATAAGTTCATTTCATTTTTACGAAAATGATTAATTTAGATACTAGCTTAGTGCGTTTTCATTTAATTCTTGCTTCAGTTTTTAAATAAATTTTCTTGTATTTTCCTAGGTTTAGTTGTGCACATTAATATTTTTGTAATTGTTCTTTTTCTACTTTTTCATTATATATTTATCATTTACTCATTTTTGGATGTTTTCGTTTGTATTACTTGATAAAGTTTTTTTATTTCCTTTAATAGTTTCAATTATATATATTTGAGGAAGTTGCCACCCAATCAAAACTATCAGGTTTTTATTGAATTCACAACCGGCAAATTCGCTCGGATAGAAGGTTAGCGAATCATTAATAGGAGCCCCTTCTTCCGCAGGTCTATTATGTATATTAACATACATAAAATAATATTTCTAAATATAGATTAGAAATATTATAAATCAATAGTTAATTTACTCGACGTAATTATTACTTTAAATGCAATTATCACAACTTGTTGCCCTTGTTCTTGTTGTTGCCCTTATTCAACGATCCAGCAGATATATGGTTCTGTACGGTATTAGGGATTAGGTAGGATCAGGTATGGTATTAAGGAACGGAGGAGCTCAGCGTGTGGGGTCCTGAGCTGCTGTCTTGGACGTTCGTTGTTCTAATTCCGGGTGTATCAAATAAACTATCTAATATGTCAACGGATGGACTATGTGGGATCTACAGACCCTCCACTGGTTCACCCTTTGAGGTGTTATTTATAATTAACTATAATATTGAATATAGTTATGCACTATCAATTAATTAGGTGCCCTTTAATTAGAGAAATAACCAGAATATTGAGCGTGATCTCGAACAAATCACCTCCCTGCACAAACGTTGTCCTAAAAACAGTAGTCCCAATGTAATGAACCCAAGAAACTTCATCGGATGTTTAAAATGCAGGCATGGATAAAATGATACAGTATTCATAACCATTTTTATGTTCTTATTATTATGCTTCTTATGGAACCTTTATGAATACTCGTGTGGACGATTTCGAATTAGAAAAATGAAAAAAATAACAATAATAAAAAACAGTCATGCTGGGATGCAATAACATGAGGACAAGTATGCAGTTGGCCCAAATATTCACTTAATGGTTTGTAATGGTAAAGGTTTTATGTGTATTGTATTATTGCAATTGGTCCTACAAACGGATGTAATTACTTGTGAGTAATATGTTACGAAATAATTGTTTAATGTATTAATTGCAAACTTTTGAGGAACTAAACAAATAGATATAACTACCTTATAGTAGGGTGGTGTAGTGGTTACCATAACAATCTACTATATTCATGATCGCGGGTTCGCAGCCTTCTAGGTACCCTTATGATTTTCTAAAGTGAGTAAAAAATCCTCGGTTGTACCGTCCGTCGTAGAGGGCGTAAAATGACTGTCAATAGCGTGTTCGGTCCAGGCATTTTTAAGACTCACGCTGCAGCATCCCCCAATTAGCCATATCATTATAAAATAAAGTTAAATTGAGTCTACCTTATAATAGTATCTACTATCACAATATTTTGTCCCTTCCTCCAAGATTTGAATTACTAACAACTACAATAACCAATATAATTATGAACTGTATATACAAATGGATTTATATTCGCCTTTTTGACATAATATGCTCCTGTTATATTGTCAATAGTTAATTGTTAATAATTAAAGTGTCATGTTGTTGCGGGATTCTCCTCTAGATCATTAAACCGATCAAAGGACGAGCCCTCGATGTCAAATATTGTTTACTTCGTAACTAAATCAGTTAATCACTTAATATTGGTTTACATGATCCATTCACTGAATTAATATCTCAGATTATTTCCATTCAAGGCATTTACTAATTGACTTTGAAGTACGCGCAGGGTTAATTTCCTCTAAATCCCGAATTCGATACAGGGTGTGACAGATAGGTTATTTATTATGTTAACAGCCGTGACTCCCCTCTCGAGGAATCTGGAGAATCCTATAGGGTCACCCCACTATCCTCCCAGATAGGCCACCTTCTTGTATAACCGTTGGCTTGTGGGCAACCTGCTCTAAAAAGTGATGTATGCAACCAATTGAACCTATAACAATAGACATTGTTCAAACATTTATATCGTATTTATCTCTCACCAGAAGAATGCTCCTTATACGAGTGACTGATTTAATGTTTTTCAATTTCTTGTATAGAATAATATTTTATAGAGTAATATTCATTAAGAAATGTGTTAAGTGCAAATTTTTCAAAAATACGTTTTGTTTATATAAATGATATTGTAAAGCTGTGATCAGGAAGTCATAGATCATTTGTTGATATAAAATTAATAGAGAAGCTGTAAAGGTTACAAAAATATATTGTGTGCTTGAACAGTATTTCTTGTGTTAAATTATTATCAAAGTTGAATCATGTAAAATCTTGTTTTTGGCACATGCCAGTGGTAGATCACTGAGTTGACATGCCGGAAATCGTGGTTCAAATCCCGCTGCTATGACTTTTATTTAGCAAATTTTTCAAAAATACGTTTTGTTTATATAAATGATATTGTAAAGCTGTGATCAGGAAGTCATAGATCATTTGTTGATATAAAATTAATAGAGAAGCTGTAAAGGTTACAAAAATATATTGTGTGCTTGAACAGTATTTCTTGTGTTAAATTATTATCAAAGTTGAATCATGTAAAATCTTGTTTTTGGCACATGCCAGTGGTAGATCACTGAGTTGACATGCCGGAAATCGTGGTTCAAATCCCGCTGCTATGACTTTTATTTAGTCTTTTTACTGTGGGAGATGGATCATATAGGATCTAGGACTCTCCTGGGGCCCACCCAGCCTCTATAAAATATTATAAAAATAGGGTACCCAAAATAATGTGGAAAAATCTGGCGGTTGAGTTTGACCTAGGACAAGTCACCTACTTCCAGAATCGTTGCCCATGAAATAGTACAGATGTACCCTGTACTGAACCCCAGACCATTCATGGGTTGTAGTGGTACAGGTTTTTTTTTTAAGATAAAAAAGGCATAGCTGTAAAGCAGGAATTTTGGAATTTATATGTACTATAGAGGGAGTTGGGGGTATAGGGCGCTGAGTTGCTCAGTTGATGGTAGAAGAATTACTTATTATGGTAACAGTGTTAAGTCGTAGTAGTGTTAAGTGTATCGAGCCTGTAGCATCCACGTAACCTCTTATTTTATAATAAGTTTATTCAACGGAACTTGTATATTCGACTAAATTAGGAAAATCCTGACGGTTGAGCGTGATCTAGGTCAAACCGAAACTATTTCTATTGGCTTATAGGCCACAGACTCAGTATGTCAATGCAAGTATATATTTTTAAATATTTACTTTCTCATTCCTGCGTGTGTTATTCACGTTGAAATACGTACTGTTGAAATGAATTAACAACAAACAGCAAATTGTTACCTGTTGGCCATCCTACTGAAGGGAGCAGGTATATGCAGGAAACAATTTAATATTGTTTGTGATCCCTTTGTATGGCGGAAGAAAAAAATTCTGGAAAAAAATATTAACAAGAGAAACGTCACGGAAAAAACAACAACATTCTTTCCCTTTTGATCATTTATTCGAAAAATGTTTTGTACCACCGAACGGTGGAATCCATTTTCCATGGAAATAATATTCACATAAGAATTTCGTTTTTGGAAGCCCGTGATTCCGTCAGTCCTGCTATCAAAATGAAGTTATATTCTAAATAATATTTTATGTTATAATATCTACAGCCCCGGTGAATATGTGGCCAGGTCAGATTTTCTCCTGAGAGAATTAATATAACTGTTTATCTTTAAATGGAGTTGTATAAGGAGCAATAACTCCTTTTCAAGCGGATGCCTTACTTAATCCCTTATTCACTTCGAAAATAACTCGATTCCGCTCACTTAAGTAAAGAAATTTATTTTGGAGAAATTTAGACTTAAGTGGTTAAGTCCACTTATTAAACTGGGCTTTAGTTATATTCTATCGTAAAACTTGATGTAAACTTGCAGAATTTAGTGTAATGAGTTCCTCCTACTCTAAGTGAAATTTGTGTGATACTAGGACCAGATTTTATAGAATTGTGTATGCTTAAAAAAAAATTGGAATATCCGCTTTCGTTTCCCATCTTTCCACCAATTTACTAATATGTCCAGCCTATTTAAATACATAAAATCAAAAAATAACTAAGAAACCTTTAACACTACGACTCTTGAAGACTCTTAAATTCAGTACATGTTAGAGACTGTACTGTTTCCAGGACAACGATTGTACACGGTGGTGATTTGTCCAAAGGTAACGCTCAACCATCAGGTTTTCTCCTTTTTTGGGGTACCCACGTTATAGAGGCTGGTTGTATTAGAGAAAAATCGCCAGATTACAAAAGATCCATTCCTGGATTTTAACAGATTAAGTAATTTATCTGCTAGAGCCAGATTTGAACCCGGGACCTCCGGCACGCCAGCTCTACACTGAGTCACCTCCGCTCCTATTTTAATATTGTTACGGTCAGAGAGGGAAGATGGACCGGCTGAGAGGATTAGACGAGCTGTGGGATTAAGCGGAAGGGATCAAAGAACGTGTAGAGCTTTCTGGATCGGCCTGGACGGTTCTCGATCTTCTTCCGAGAAGTGCCCCACCCCGACCTACCTTGCCTATATAAAAAGGCCAGCTATTTCGGCCGAGTTAGTATCAGTCAGTAGTAATAAGCAGTAGTTAACTAGTGACACTCCGTGTGAGTTACAGTTGGTTAGTATCAGTCTGTAATAAGTGCTAAGTGAGTAACAGTTACAGTGATAATTAGTGGCCGTGTGATAAGTGTAATAAACTGTGTGTCAGTTTGTCATATTCGGAGAGTTTTACGGTCGGTGGACTTTAATTAGCGAACTGTAAGTGTTAGTTTGTAGTTATAACATATAGTGTAATTTTGTTGTATTTGTACAAATTTAGGTAAATAGTTAAGTTATTTAGTTGTAATAATATCTTATAGTTTTTGTATATTATTTTAGTAATTAGATAACAGTTAGGCCTAGGTTATAATCTGTTGAATATTGTTATTGTAAATTTATATTAGTTTAATAATTTAATTGTTTTAAATAATTTCCTTGTAGTCTTTTTAATTTGTTAATAAATTTTAGTATATTGAATTAAGTAATAGTTTAGTTCATTTTACACCCAGTAGCCCGTAACAATATACTTATACTAACCCGTTAATATATACTTTTCCTATTGCCATTGGCACAATAGATACTAAAAATACTTATATCAAATGTAAAGAATCTCTTTTACCTTTGATATACTTTTGTAGCATCGAAAGAATCTTGAAGATATAGTGGTCTGCCACTTCTATACTTATCTGTTCTATCTGTGGATAGTTTTTTGTTTTATTTTATAAAACGTTATATTTATTATTTATTTACGATTTCGATAAAAATTATAACTTCGAAAAAATAAATAATTATCGCCCCACTTTCCTGAATTGTAAAACCTCATTCCTAAGTATCCTCATCTAATGGGATCAATACAAGCCTTACGTAATTTGTCTCTGTCCAACAACGGTGGTGGGGGGGGGGGGAGGTGATTAAAGATAACTACATAGGAGCGTTTCAATTTGGCGGGAACTATTTTCCTTTTGGCGGGGCAGCCGTCCGACGCTGACAGCTGAGGAGGGAGTGGGGGCAACTATTTGTTAATTCGGCTGTTGCGAGGATCAATTTACCCCAGCTGATGACCCTATGCGGTTACAGCTCATCAGAACCCCCCCGTCCTAGTGGGAATTCCTTCTGCCACGGGCAAATGGTTAGTTCAGAAAAACGCTTGGCTGTTTTTTGGGCTCATAATAAACGTTTAGATTCCTGGGGTTTGGAGCATGATTTTTTTTTTAATTTATAACATTTTATTCGGCGAATTTAATGCATTTTCACTTAATCTGGATTATCTTAGATAAATGAACGAATGCCGACTAACGAACGAATGTTTTATGGAAATATATATAAATGTATACAGTTGGGATAGCAGTGATAAACAAAGACCATGATAATTACTAAGGATCAGTTATGTTTATGTTTTATTTCACAACGCATGTTTGGATAAATATTACAAATAACTGGATAAATATTTAGAAAATTTAGGATTGTATGACTTTTGCTATGTTAACAGATTAAACAAAATAAGTTGCCTAGAAAACTTCTCGACATGGTAGTTTGAATTGTAATTGTATGAATTGTAAATAAAAATAAAAAAAATTCCTGGGGGGGGAGTGAACGGGTTCAGATATTGTGGGATAATCTAAGTCAAGCTCCCAGCTCAACCGCTTGGCGCTTTTCTTCTCCAGATATTCTCTGCGTTTCTTTATCGTTATAATTTATATCTTACTTGTTATTGACTGTTATATATTTCTTATTTAGGTGTTCTGTTGTACTTAAAATGATACATTTAAAATATAAAATACTTTCTTTTCTTTTTTTATATACCTTTTTTTGGTCCATTTTGTGCAGAAACTTATAATAATTTATCTTATTGTGAAAATAGTAACCTACATTCAATTACCTCGAAACTTCTAGTATAATAATTTCTTCTAAATTATATATATATATATATATATATATATATATATATATATATATATATATATATATATATATATATATATATATATATATATTAGGGGGGGCCGAAAAAACACTTTTTTTTATTTCGAAGTTGTAATAGCGCGGAAAAGTGGGTAATTATATAGACAAAAAAAGAAAACAAAATTATGAAAATCGGTTGACATCTTCCGGTCGCAAAAAGGCCATAAAGTTTAACAAAATATGAAAAAAACTTCGGTTTAGATCAGTTTATATATATATATAGCTATTGGACATATATTTAGCAGCTGCTAGTGAAGTTAATCCCACCAAGTGCATGCTAACTGTTTAGTGATGTCGCTGATAAGGGTTCGTCACTGAGGGGAAAATGATTTCGGGTTCGGTTCATTAGAGGGATTCTGCCACCGGATGTCGGATGAACTCACTAATGAACGAGTTTGCCTTTCATGAATAAAACATAGTGTTTGGTAATCGTTAGTTTGTGTAAACTACCCCATCATGATAAATACAGTTGCATTCACTAAGTTTCTGTTAGTAGTCGGATCTGCGGTGACGAGCAAGCGGGCGAATGAAGCTAATTCCTACTTACAGAGTAAAAAAGCAAACAAGCTTATTAACAGTGTCTCATTAAGTGTAATGCTAACTGCATTATAATTATTGCAAATCATCGGTTTGTATTTGGATACGTCACCTGGAAAAATTGACATTATTTTTTAAGCTTGGACAGTCTTAACCATTGTTCGTGATGTACACGCGGAATAGATTAAAACCTTTTCAAAGAGACTAAACTATTTTTTTAAACTAGGAAAATAATCAATACAAATGAGCAAAAACTCAATAAGAGGCATACAAAAAAAAAACCGGTAACCACTTCAACCTGTAAACTGGTCTGGGGTTCAGTACATGGTAGAGACTGTGCTGTTTCATGGACAACGGCTAGGAGGAGCTGCTAGGAGGTGACTTGTCCTAGGTCACGCTCAGCCGCCAGATATCCCCCCCCCTTATTTTGGGTACCTTATTTTTATAATACTTTATACAGGCTGGGTGAGAAGTGGCGTATATAAATTATAAATTAAAATGCAATCGGAAAAAAATCCTAAATAGCAAAAGACATAAGTCTCTAAAATACTGGGAAAATCTAAACAAGTCAATGTTCCACCAATTCAGTAGTAATCAGGACACATACCAAAAAATAAAATCATATGAAGGAAGACAAAGCACAGCAGATCTCACGTCAACACTGTAAATAGACTCATCAAATAGAGACAGTAACCTTACTCCAAGACGTATTCCAAAAAACTGCTGTTGGTATATGCCCTGATGATGCCTGCGAAATATTGATTTGTTACTTATAAAAAAGAATTTTAGAGACTTAAGCCATCGCTTTATAATATTTGTCCCTATTGGATTTTAATATGATAATAAGCTATTCTTGCTATAAAACTGAATAAATAAGAAAATTTAGTAGTATGGAAATCTTTTAATTGTCTATCGTCTGGTATATCACAGTTCCGAAAATTACAAAACTGAAAACTGAAATTATTTCAGTAATTATTATCACGCTTACATTAATGCTTAGCTTGAAGTATAACAATTTTTTTCCGCCACTCCCCTATTACACTTAATTTATTAAAAACATCAAATATTTCGGATTCTGTTAATATTTTGATGAGTTTAATGTTATGTATTTTATATATATTTAAACGCACCAGAAATGTAATAGATGTTCACAAATAACAATAACTTTCTAGTTAAAAAGTTAATGGAAGTGATTAAAGGAATGGCGCGAGATAGCGTGGTGACATTTTCTTGACAACAACCAGGCCTAAGTAGGTTATCCAGGTTATTCATAATTACAGGATCGAGGAGAGGTTGAGGCGAATTATGATCTGTTCCCTTTGATTTGTCCTCGACGCCCCGAGGAGGTCTCGTGTGTCCCGCCGTTACGTTGAGTTAAAGCGCTTCCCTTCTATCCGTAGACTCTATTTTGTGGGCTCTTACTTATATCAAACTATCAACTCACAACATCCATCTTATATTTATAGTCTCCTACAATTCAAATCCTCTATCCAATCCCATGGCACAAGATCTCCCCCTTCCAATCTTTATATCCGTTCCCATAGAGCCAAAACTTTTGAGCGTTCCTTTCTCGCCCGTTCTATCTCTCTTTGGAACTCACTCGATATCCGTCATGCGTCTTCTTTAACCTCATTTAAATCAAACTTTTCCTACATCTTCTAAATTCCCAAACAGATGCTTTATAATCAATAAATAATTTATAGATATTTCAACTTGATCGATCGATGAACTACTGTAAATATTGCTCACTCATAATGATATCATGTTTTTTATTATTAGATGCTATTATTTCTTTTTATTGTAAATTTGTCTTTTTTTTTATTTTAATATGGTAGCACATTTTCTGATTCTCTATCAAACTATACCTGTTAGTTATTTACTTTCAAGATATTATGTAAATATTCTTTCATTCTGATGTAGGCCTTTGACCAGATATATATTTATTTAATTTTGTTCATCTCTGTTATTTTAAAGGGGCCTGGCCCCAGAATAAAATTATTTTTCTATTCTATTCTAAAGCCTATACGGCGCTGTGGTCATACCATCCCGCACGACTTACTTTTTAGACGTCGGTAACTTTTTAAAAATATAATCATGATATATTAAAACACATTTCCATGTTAATTAGACATTTAAGTAAACCCATCCAGGCACTTACTTAATTAACATTTACTTTTATGTACCTGATCTAAAATACAATTGCCGAATTTATATCAAATTTTACGGGTTTCTTTAAACCTTAATCCCTTTTTAAAGGGTGTTGAGAGATTGCATCATCAACATGGAAATCTATTCTTATTTAACTGAAGCATAGATTATTCATAGTTACATTTTAACATGAAATCTAACTTCAAGTTTTTCATACGGGCAACTTCTAAAATACTCCCGTTTCTACGAGAACAAGTGAGAAAAGTTACAGATAGTAAAAGTTTTGAAAAATATAAATCAAAACCTTTTCTCTTGACCTAGGCGATAAATTTGAGTTGAATCCGGGCTAGAACTTTTACAATTTAACAGAAATTTTATGTTTTTTTTTGTATTTTCACTCCCTAGAGAAAAACGTAAGTTATCTATATTTAGCTCAATATTTATTATCATTTTTTTTACACTACAGTTACTTATCGAAAGCGCTGTTGAAAATCTAGAAGATATGGCTATCATGGAAGTTTATGTTGATTTCATATTATTTGTGTATACATATTATGATATCTAATATTTCGGAACAATCTTGTGAGCAGTCATCAGGAGTATGTTGTTTTATTATGTTATTTTTTTTTGATTGCCAAAATTTTCTCTCTTCTTATAAGGTAATATAATTAACATCTTTGATGAGGTAGGATTTGCAAATGATTTATATTTGAAAGACTTAACTGAAATCTGAATTAGGAAAACACGAAGGACAAATCTGACTTAGAGTCGTAGCTGAATAAACCATCACAGACTTCAAAGCAACTTTGCAATGGAATTAGTTGTATTATTCATTTCTATCCATTCTCTTTACAATAGAATTGTTAATTGGTAATTCCAACATAGCCATTAAATTATATATTCTTACCAACTAGATGCTACATTATTTTTCTGTGTTTTAAGGTTTATGTATGTTTTAAATAATCCTATTTATTTTTAGGATGTCAGAGTAATCATTTAAGATAATTATTTAACTTATTTTTTATTTTAATGTCCTAAATTTATTTAAATTTCTTCCTCAGAGGATGGTTGTTTACTAATGAGTCATCTTGTTTGGACAATCATTTAATGTATACATTTTGACATGAACATTAATGATTCAGATACAACATAGGATGGACATAAAATACGTACAGAACTTAAACTACACATACAACAGAGGCATATTTAGAATTCTTGGTGATGTATTTTTATAATAACGGCCGCAACGGTACGTAGCAATATTTATATTTTTGTTTATTACTCTAAGAGATGTCTTAACTATTTTAAAATCAATGGATTCTTTTTAACACTAATGGGATTTTATTTGCATTATTCGTAATAAAAATTCACTATAACAGAAATATACGTATATTGTAGGGACAAAATGGCGTACGATGGGCTAAATTCATTGACTTACATTGATATGCACTTATCGGGTTTTCCAGTTGTAGTGTCAATGTTCAAAAATATGGAGTTCTTTATCAAATCTTTTTTTAATTAGTTTAATTTTTTCGAGACGAGGGAGCGGAGTAGCTTAGTTGTAGAGCACTAAGCTGCCGTGCTGAAGGTATTGGGTTCGAATCCCTTTCGCTGGTAGGCTTTTATGGAATCTTTAGCAGCCGGAGATGGATTCTATAGGATCTAGGACCCTCCGGGGAGTGAGTACTCCCTCTAAATAAGGGGTGATCAGGCGGTTGAGCGTGATCTAGGACACACCACCTCCTGTACAACCGTTGTCCAAGAAGCAGTACTGTCTCTACCATGTACACAACCCAAGACCCTCCAGTTGTAGTGTCATAAGTTTTTTTTTTTTACTTTGGAGTCATGTCAGGTATGAATATTAACTATTTTCCATTAACATTTGAGACATAATATTTCTTTCAATATTATAATATTCCAATATTATCACAATAGTGATTTTATCCTTTCTCCTTTTTATTTAGTTGTTACTCACATTTACTAATTACGAATCATCGAAATGTGACTGAATTTAGTGAAATGTACATGTAATTCGTTGGTATGTAAGGCTGATTTTACATATTTATATAATGGATACAAGGTGGCATACCACATGTAATTGAAGCTTGCTTGTCCCGTGGGACCAGTTTCTGTTTGGTATCGATACCCAAGATAAAGGTCATACTATTTATTCTCTTGTCACCTGCGCATTATTCATTTATGATGAAACACTTCCTCGTAATGCAATCATTGTTTTTATTATTAGTTTTAGCATAAGCCGTTAGTATGTTAACGGAGAAAGACAATAACATAAGTGATCGTTGTAGTTAATATATTCCACTTATATAATCTTTTAAACGGAAATTAATACGATTTTTTAATTAAATGTAATTATAGTTCAGTTATGGGCGGAACATGATTTGTTACGGCTCCCCTTTATTAAAAATGGATTTAATTGTTATTTGGGGATGGATAAAATTGCTATTATTATCCATAATTGAGTGTGTAGATTATTCTGAAGGTATCAGTTGAAGAATAACTGATTAATCTGTTAACAGGGACAGATGGGTTCATTGGGCTCTGCATATCCTTGTGGAGCTCTCCGCGCCTCTGTAAAGTGTGTACCCTGAATTGGAAAAACGTGACCGTTGAGTGTGGACATGGACAAACCACCTTCCTTCATAACCGTTCATAATAGTGCAGTCTCTACCAAATACTGAATGATAGACCCTTTATTGATTTTATAATTATCTATTAAATCATCAGTGTATAATTTATTTATTGATTTGGATTTGTCTACTTTCTCATGTTTTTATTGTCGAGTCGTACAATATTATTGCGCATAAGGGTAGTGTAATAAGCATTAATTATATTTGTGACCATTTATGTAATGTTAAATATGTAAAAGAATTAGAAAAATACATAGATAAAAACATTAAAATCATGATTAAAAAATGCTAAATACGTTTTAATCAACTAAATTACATTTATAGAGGTTGAGTGAGTCTCAAGAGGTTCAGAAACCCCGAAAGAAACGTCTGTTAACAGATTAAATAAATTTTGCCACAGCTGGATTTGATACTGGGATCTTCAGCACGGCTACTTAGCGCGTTAATACTATGTTAAATATTTATTTATTAGAATATAAGTAGAAAGTTCCACTCACAAAATATAAATTCCTATTTATTAGGGAAACAAAACAATCTTTCGATGTTCGCCAGTTATGACTAGAATAGTTCTTCAATCAGGAATATTAAAAATAAATAAATATTTAGTCGAAAAGCAGTACATCTCTCATACACTGTTCAAGTTGATTACTACAAATCAATTCCACTCTCCAAGAATCCCATACACAAACAGTTGAATGGAGGTGATTCTATGATAGCATCTAAGAAAATTAAATAAAAAATTATTACACCAATAGAAATGTAAAAATTGCCACAAGGATATATCAAATAATAATAAAGATAAAATAAAAATGGAGGTAAAAATGCATTGGAGAGAAATGTTTCTATAAAACAGCCCAAGTGTCTTTGTGACTGTCCTGGGATGTGTCTTTTTAGGCTGTGAGCGTGAGATGTGACGCGTCTTCTCATTCATGTATATTTTATTTTCACTACTTCAGCCCTGATGATTCCTGAATTGTTAAAATATAGAGGCTGTTTGTTTTATTTTGAGAGTCTCGGCTTCGCGCTACTTTACATTTAATCTTGAAATTTCCTTTGGGAACTCTTTAAACACCCTTCACATCTCTCTTCCAGTCGTCCGCAGAAGCCAAGCACATCTCTCTCAACCAAGTAAGTAGTGTAGATGACACCAGAGCCAAGAATAACTTACCAATATACTGGTAATTAAATTATTTAACATCTGAAACTTGAACATTAGAAACATGTTTAACCCGTTGAACGAAACATCTCTGAGTTTTTGTCATCAGTGAACATCCATCATATTGACACTGTATATTTTCGAATAATATTTTTAAGTAAGGTTATTCAATTGATTACTGGTGGCACATTACCATACTTTCGTACGATAGGGGCTAAAATAGTCAAAATTGAAAAATAAAAAAAAACACTTATTTTTCAGTTCACATAATTTTTCAACCGATAAAATCAGTCTTTATTTTTCGACTTAGTATTTTATTCAGTCTTCGGACCTTGGCATTTTCTATTTGTTACGATCTAAAACATAAAAGGATCTAGTGCAACATGATGACTTGTTGAAATAATAATAAACGCTCTAAAGGAATAAATTTACGTTATTTTGTGGTTATTGTGGCTCAACAACAATAGGTATATTCCTTTAAAAAAAAACGAAACAACAAATAACAAAAAAATAGGTATACATACCATTTTCCATTGTTGTTATTGAGGCAAAATAACAATGTATATATTCCTGTCCCTATTGTATATTCCTAAAAAAACAACTTCAGGTTTTTGAAGTATGAAAGAAAAAAAAGTTTAGTAATGCTGAATAAATATTATATGAACAATGATAATTATTTACTACTTCAATTCATCTTATAAGGAGTGATTTTTTCAAACCAAAAATTGAATGAACTGGTGCAGGCAGAACATCCGTCATTTCGACTTGCTATGTTCAGAAAGAAGGCAATTTACCTCAAAACAATGAGTGTAACCCGTTAAACGGGTTAACTACAACCCATAAAAGGGCCTGGGATCAGAACGTGGCAGAGACGGTACTCTTTCAAAGTACAAGAAATCAACCGCACCAAATTACGTTCCCGCTTGTATACATCGAAAATAACACGATTTCGCTTCCCTAAGCACAAGAATTTGTTTTTAACATGAAAGTGATTTTTTTTTTAAATGTTTTTGTTTCTTTCTAAAACTGAGGATTATGTTTCATGTTTCAGTAGTAGCCACAAGTTTCAAAATTGTGTTCGTTTCCTTTTTAATATACTCGAAAGTAATAGTAATTTTATTACTGATCGTAAATAGTAACTATTGCTAACTGTATGTAGATTGAACGTAACGTTAAGGTTATATCAGCATCCATATTTCGAAATGTTTGTTGAGACTATAATTTATTCGTGAAATGTTTACAGAAATATATAAATTTCCTATAAACTCTTTTTATCACTAAAATTCACTATTATTTTATTTTTGAGGTTATTAAAAAGGAAACAAATGAAAAGTTAAAACTAATTGCGACCTAACGCGAAACGATGACCTGGGAACATAATCTTCAATTGTTGTTTCAAGCATTCAAAACTCTACAAAAAATTACAGCTCTAAATCATCTAGTCTAGTTTCGGATGCTGTGAATCGCCGACATGAAAAGTAGATACAATTCGTGGAACTTCTAGAAGTGCTATAACTTCATTAGACCCACATCGCGTCAATTATAACGACTATGTATGTCCGCACATTTATGTGTATTCCCTCTCCCACTTCCAGAACCAACTCCATGGCAACAACCCGCACATAATTTCCGATTTGCCAGGCCCAATCCACTAATTCCTCCTCCCCCAGCGCTTGGTCCGGCTAATCAGTGAAGTTAGCCACTGGTCGAGCTACAGAGAACCTTCATTAGATTCCTACCTCCGCCGCTCCATGACTCCACCGTTCTATGACTCCATGGATTTTCAATATATTGCGTTGTCATTTCCTCCAGGCCGCCTTAGCTCAGCGCTCACGTACTGACCTTCATTCGTTTACCGCTCCGATAAAAGTCGAATGCCCCGCTTGTCTGGATGCAGTTGTGAACACGAGTGCAGTTAATGCATTTATGATACGTTATCATTTTTATTACGACTTTACGACCTGCAAGCGGCCCGTGATTGCCTTTCACATCTCGCCTCCCGGCTGTGATATTACGAGTTATATAAGGAATAAAATGCATCGCCTTCATAATCATGGGCATCACTTATATTACTTTAATCCATTCATCTTCCAAAATCAAACATAGAATTTATGAAGCACAAAGTCTGGCTTTATTATTAATAATCAGAACGCATAGAGCTTGGGGGTGATCTGTGGTGTGATTAGCACAACAACCTCCTATGCCCAGAGTGTGTTCGCATCGCAGTAGGTGACTATAGGATTTTTAAAACGGTGCAAAATATTTAGTTATAGCGTCTTTAGGAAGGGACATAAGGGTGTCCCGAGCTTTTACGATGTCAAATACTTCTTAAAGATCTCTATCCTAATTTTACGTGGACATGCAAAATTTAGGATTCCTCCTTGTATTTGAAACACAACAATCTATACACAGTTTTCTCTAAATATTAAAATAAAATATTGCTGAAAAAAGATCTATAAGAATAAAAATCGTCTTACTATTTAATGCAATCTATTAACTAGAAATTATATTAAGTAGTATTCCATCTTATACTTATATGTAGAAATTGTAGATGCGCAGCCTTTGGGATTTTTCAAAGTGAGTAAAAATTTCTTATCATGGATTGAATCGCTCAAGGGGTCCAGTCAAAGATAACACACAATAAGCAAAACTGTGTGTTTGACTGCACCCCTTGTGCAATTCAATCCATTATTAGAATTATCCAATGAACTACTTTCCACTTAAACATAAAAATTCCTTAGTTCTGAAGTCCTTCGGAAGTGACTTAAAATGGGGGCCTCGAACCTGGACCTCGCATCCTAATTATACTAGGATAGGCAGACTTTAGGACCCCCGCTCTCGCATTAAACAATAAAGAATATTAAACAGTATTTTTAAATCGGTCTCTTTTTTTCTTGGTTTTGATTGCTTATGGGAATTTTTAAAATGGTTCGTCTTCTTCCCGAAGAATTTCCCCTTTATGCAAGACTTCAGACGTTAACGAGTTGCAGCTGCATTACCCAGCAGTTTACAAATTCAGCGTGAAGATCGGGCCGGTGATATAGCGGCGAAACCTCTTGATACTGTGTGAGGTAGCCGAGATTCTGCTATTGCATATTCCGCTTGCTACTGGGATTGCATTGTTGATGAGGCCACCTCATTGCTTTTGTATGCCCGCTGCTGGGATTTGAAACAAATGGTTCTCTGTCATCTAAGGAGCATATGAGATTATTCCTAGTGCAGGTTATGTAATTATGTGTTTATATATATATATATATATATATATATATATATATATATTACATATATATTCAAGTGAAACCATCAGGATGATTAAGATGAGCCTGTAACGAACTGTAAGTTGCTGGGCTTTGTAACGAACGAACTCCTAGGACAGACTGGGAAGCGTCTGGGATGTAGACCGAGGCGTAGGTGAGAGGATTGCGTTAAAAGTGATTTTGCAGGTGATTTGGCAGATTTGGTTTTGGGAGGTTGTCCCTGGATGGATTTTTGTAAGCAGAGATTGGCGTTATCGGCATCGAGGCTTCGGGTTTGCTAGGCCTTATTATTATTATTATGTATTACACATATAGATATCAAGGTCCTGTAAGAACCTCAAGGCCCAGACATAAATAGAAAACTGCATTCTGGACACATTTCGGGTTTTTACTCCTTATTTAAGCTCTCATACTAACTCTGAGCTATAAGGGCGACCTATGGTCTAGTCGTTAGTGTGACAAACTACTAAGCCCAAGATCGCGGGTTCGTAGCCCGGCATGTGGCCCTAGGATTTTTTTAAAGGGGTAAAAAATCCTTAGTGACGCCGTTCTTCGGAAGAGACGTAGACGGGGGTCCCGAGCCTGTACTCGTTAAAAATCCCTATCCTAATTAAACTTGGATTGGCAAAATTTAGAGCTTAGAGTAGCATCGTCCGATTAGCCATACCTGCAAAAAGTGACGTTAAATGAACAAAGAACAACTCTGAGCTTGTTATTGCTATGTTTATTAGTACCTGTTACTTAGATAAACAGTCAAAAACTTCTTTGTGAACATTTAATTAATATCACATTACACATAAAATATGTTTAAGCATTATATTTCACCAGCAACATACAATATTTACTCTTTTCTCATAATAAAAACACATAAATCTAAACTAAATGTATGAAAGGAAAAAGGTAACTTTGAGGTTACATGTGTAGTGTACTTTTCTTAATTTTTTGAAATATAAAGTTATAAAGAATCTTAAGAACCTGATAAGCCTCAAGATTTAATCAGTTAAAAGAAAATTGTAATTTACAGATTTTATTTTTTCGTATTCTTGCTCCAACAATGAAAATAGGCTTAGAGACACTTAAAAAACCTTTATGTTTTAAAACATTAAAACTATTTGGCACTTTAAAACTATTGAACTTTGTTATATTATTAATTCGTAATGTTATTAAAATATTGTTTACATTTCTTCTAGCATTTTCATTATCTCGTAATTATTCGGACTTATTGTTCGTTTTAATAGTATTTTTTCATTTAGCTAATAGATTTCGTTTGTTGTATGAAACTCTGTCCAATTACCTCGTACTGATGTAGGATATTAATCACCCAATTTAATTTACCGATTTCTTGTAATTAGATGATAAACACATCAGATCAGGAATATATTATAGCCTAATCCGTACATATTGATTATTGATTAGTGTAATTAAAGATCTTAATTAGTGAATTAGACCTTAATTATTGAATTAGAACTTAATTAGTGAAATTAAAGAACCTTGATTAATAATTAATTATTCTTTTTCAGGTAAGTGGAATAAACTGGATCTTAATGAGTCTTATGAATGTCTCTTAGTAAGTATTATATTGTTATGAAAAATATATACACATATGTTACTATGCCAATTATCTGAACTAATGACATAGGGTTTTAGTTTTGATAGTAATAAGTTCGGATAACCGAAATATAGTCCTCTCCATCATGCATGTTTACCGCAAAGCCAGTTCGGACAATATACTGTTAGGATAACTGGCATATAATTATATAAATAGGGAACAATTATGCTATTGGTGAATTTTGTCTAAAAAATTTTTCACATGGAAATAAAGATAAATACCATAATATAGAGATACATAACATTAATAATATAAAGATACATTTATGCACTTAACGAACTCTAAAACACCTAATTGTTTAATTTGTTAACTTTTTAATTCAATTCACGGTTTTTATAGCAGGTATTTTTTTTACAGCTAATTAGGCTATAGGTATCATTCTGAAATGTTTTTAAGAATTAATAACTTTCGAGTTTATACACAGTTTCTTCATTAAGCCTATTCTTTGGTGATAAAAATAATATAAATCCATAATCCGTAATGAAAAAATAAATTCACATAGCTTCGTTGTTAAAGAAAATATTTTTAATTCCGAATAATTGAATTTCACTTTTCGCATGCTATAAGCTATTAACGAATATGGCAAATTCGATGCATCAAAAACACTATAAAAATTATGAGAAGAATAGAAAAATTTAAGTCGAGTTCTATAACCTATTCAGTATTTTTTCAATTTTATTTTTTGTAAAATATGATTGTTTTTTTTCTCCATCTCAATGTTATATATTGGCATAATAATTATTCATTACCATTATTGTCTATTTTTATTTCGCCATCTCTCTTAGATTTATTTGTATTACCTTATTTATTCTTGTTACCTTGGTTATGTTTATATTACCTTATGATTTATTTATATGAAATCTTTATCACTCAGTTATTTAATTTAATGCATTAAGTACATATTAAAATAGCAATAATATGTATTTAATTTTTACCATATGTAATTTTAATTGTCTGAATTTTGCATATATAGCCCTGAAGTTGACCTGCAATGTGGGCTCTAAACGTTGGTTCTCCAATAAACAGTTCCCTCTACTTAAAAACAATTTTTTTACCTCCACCCGGACCTTTTTCTTCCTCATGATTTTTTATTTTTATTAATTTATATTAACATTCTCGATCAAATTGACTGTTTTTTCGACAAATTTTCGTGAGATTTTTTTTAGCTTTTTTCTAAATTGTACACCATTATTTTTACCATGCCTGTTCGAACAGACATACCCCCCTGGGTAAGCATCCGTTACAACCGTGATTTAAATGTATGAACCCTTAAGGGATTAAAGGGAGTTGAGGACATGGCCCTGATTGGGGAGAAAGGTGCAATGCATCTCAATAAGCCTTAGATTGCTTCCAGTCGGCGCTTATCTATTCCACGGCTCACATCTTCGTTAAGTGTTACTTCTTTGCTTAGCATTTGCTTAGTTGTTGGAAGTGTTTGTACGTTTTTCTTATTTGTTAAAATATATTTGAAAAAAAAAGTTATTTTAAAGGAAGAGTGTTATTTGGTTGTAAATCCTTGCAAGCTATCCAATTAAATAAAATAACACCAATAGATCATACTCATATGAGTCGTTCAGTGAAAAAAGTCTACAATCGTGCCCCTCAATATTACATACGATTATAGAGGTGATTAGTATAAAGGAAATATTTATCCAATATCGTATAAATATTTATCCTTCAAAAACATCATAACAAAAAAAACAGTTTTTCAATTGAGGTTCCATGTTAGTTAAAAACATAAACATGTGGGTATTAATAAACCAAAACATTCCTATTGTTATGCAGGTATTAAAATTATTACCTTTTATTAATCATTAGTAGATTTTTAAAACCTTAAACATTTTTTGATTTTCATATATGCCATTATTAAAATTATAAAATTTCAAGATGAAACATGATGCACCTCAAAATATGACTTTACTAAAGACAAAATGTTAGAAATGGAATGTCAGGTATGCAAGTTTCTGCAAAATCTTGAATCAATACAATAGTTACTGAAGGCTTAACTCAAAAATCTCAAATCAGTCTGCACTGGTAATTATGGTATTCTCTGCTCTGACGATGGAAAATTTGCCCGAAACGTTAGCAATATTAAGATAAGATATACTTTGTTTGGATGAAATTCATTGACTGCACCCTCCGGCCATGTTTAAAATTTCTCAAGGTATACCCAGTCATACCAAGATATACATTTCCATACCAATACCAACGTTATGTTGAAAAGAAACATTTCAAATCCCTTTAATCATTCAATTTGGTTCCTTATTCGAATTTAAAAAATACTATTATAGTTAAAACTTTAGATTTTCAACTTTTCGATGGAAATTTTTATTGTTGTCATACTTTAATCCCGACTAGTTTCATCTTTAAATCTATATATTCGTTATAAATATAACTCAAAAACCGGTCTATCCGCAGGTGTTAATAGATTAAATAATTATCTGCCCCACCCGGATTTGGATCCAGCTACTTCTATATAAGAACTCAGCTCTCTGCACCTCATCATTGATTAAGTTTAATAATAATTTGTATAAATAATTTGTTTGGAATTTTCTAAGAATAATCCAAAAACTTTTAGTTATTTATTTATAAATATCTGATCCAAAAAACCAAAAACAGTACAGTTTTTTAAGATGAGTTATATGATGCGACATTACCTAAATCGTTATCTTTAAAGTTCTGTTATATTCTAGCCAAGGAGGAAATTTGAAATATTTATGCCATGCTGGTGGCTGACACTTGGGAAAGAAAAGGGATTCATTATTCTAAACGAGGATTTTAATTCTTGAGATAATTTCTCGAGGCCATAAAGATAAAAATGTGCTCTAAAGGAAGTTAGTCGTTGAAGAGTTGGCCAAGGCGACTCATTAGACCGGGTTTGACTCGAGTGCTTAACTAGCTTCCAGGCATTCAAGAACTCATGAAACCTGACTCTGCATAATACAATGAACGGTGTCCGACATCTGTCGTTCATGTTTTCAACTATGCCTTCCTAGATTGTTACTGGACCATTGTTTCACGCTTCAATATCATATTAAACTAATTAAATATCGTGTTTCATTAATTAAAATTCTTAAATAATTTGAGGTAGTAAGAAAAAATGATCTGAAATAGACATTTCTTTATATATTTTTTTTCTAAGGCCTTCCTCGGTTTGAAGTTTGGGGTGACCTGTGATTGTTTTTGGTCCATTTAACGTCAATTTATGTTTCTATGGCTAATCGGACGATGCTACAGCATAGAGTCCTAATTTTTGCTTGTCCAAGTTTAATTAGGATGGGATTTTTTACGAGTACTAAACATCGTACAGGCTCGGGATTCCCGTTTATAGCCCCTCCCGTAGGAAGGGCATAACCAAGGATTTTGTACTCGCATTTAAAAATCCTAGGGCCACCCGCCGCTCTACGAACCCACGATCATAGGCTTAGTAGGTTGTTATCCTAACCACTATACCACAATTCGCCGCAAACTTCAAACTGAGTAAGCCGTTAGACAAATTATAAAGAAATGTCTATTTCAAATTATTTCTTCTTACTGCCTTTAATTATCTTAGAATTATACTGAATGAAACATGATATTTAATTAATTTTATATGATAGCGAAGAGTGTAACAGTAGTGCAGTAACAATCTGTCGTTCATGTTTCTAACAGTAGGAAGGCATAGTTACTGTAGCGGACGTAGTCGCGGGCAAAAGCTAGTTATTATATATAAAAATTCCTTACAAATAATATCACATAATCATATGCTTTATGGTACATAATCATGTTCATATAATATGTTTACACACTATGTAACTACTTAGTAGGAAAAGTTTCCTTCAACCAAAAATGTATCTAATTTCGTTTATCCATTTTCTTCCTCAGACCATACTTTGCTGAATTCCTTCAACATCTTTTTCGTGTTCGGCCTTGTCGGTTCTTTTTTTTATTTTATAATTAATACTAAACAAACAAGCATAGTGTAGCACTCCAAGTTTGTTTAGCCTTCGTTACTTTTATTTGTTTTGAATAATTATATACAATACCATAATACCAATTATTTTTTTAAAGATACATTTCCTGTTTCATTTTTTAATTTGCTAGTTACCTCAACACATTTTAAGATTATTTTACGTCCATTGGAGATTAATTTTTACTGTTTCAGAGGTTTTCCTTACTTTGGGTCTGATATTTTTTTTTAGGTAACAGAGTATCGCATTTAATAATAATAATAATAATAATAATATTTATTTAAGAAATTATAAAAATAATATTTGGTACATATTGTATCTGCTATCTTCTTTTGGAAATCTCGACTAGGGAATTCTCGTGGAAGATTGTTAAATATCGCATTTAAAACATAAAAAGTCAATCCGTTCTCTCAATTCGCAACTTTTTCAGACCATCTTACTTAATAGCTTATTTTTATTTATTTAGGTAATTTAAATATTTAATATTAATACATTAGTGGAAAAATTCCAACTAAAAACCTTAAGTCTCTAAGCTAAAACTCCATTTGGACAGGTATTTTCAATTTCCTGTTTTAGTTTAGAGACTTAAGGTTTTTAGTTGGAATTTTTCCACTAATGTATTAAAATTTATTTAATCTCTCTGTTGACCTTTCCCTTTTTCAATATTAAATATTTAATATTACATCATATACTTTTAATACAAATATATGCTGCTGGAATATAATAAATTGTTAATCAAATTAATATAATAAATAGCTACTAAAATAAATTAGTGCTTATAATTAGTTCGTCACGTCATGCTACCTCATTCTATGGGATCCTTGAAGGTCACGGAGCAGAAACGCCTGAACAAATTAAGGCGCAACTATCCCGCAACACAGGCCAGTATTGCGCATTAGTTTCCTTTCAAAATATTTCCAATATTAATATGGTTAAAGAATTACAAATGTATGTAATTTATTCTTAGTGTTAAAATTTTCTGGAAAATAGTTGTTTTACTATTTTATATTTTAATTTTTTTTTGTACTAAGTTGTTAAACACTGTGCAGATATGGCATATCAATGAGACTATATACTATAAAACATATGGTTATTTGATATTATAGTTAAGGAATTTTGATATTTAATAATAATAAAAAAAAACTTAGCTTAATACTTTTTAATTATATTTTAGTTTAAAAATTAGTGCTAACGATTATTTTACTCAGATGGTTCCATTTGGCGTATTGATATTTTTCTTGTTTTGTGAGAAATATGAATTTTCTTTTGTCGAGAACTTTTCTCCTTCAATTTGTTTAAGTTACAAAATTGTCGTTCCATTGACGGGAAATAATGCTTCTGGATGGTGGACTGTATTTTATATAGAAATAATGGTAGTGATGACTATGAATGAAAGGCATCTTAACTGCACATATTATAATGAAAAATATACATAATTTACATTACTGATGTTGATTGTTATTGTCCGTCTCTGTGGCTGGCATGTTGGGCCTATTGGCCTAACTGGCTGCCGGACTCCGCATACTCCCCGCTCTGTCGGCTCTTCTTTGCTGCTCTACTCCATGTGATCGGAAAACATGTTAATCATCCAAACGTCTAGAGCCAAATCGGGAGCTTCTTAACCGGCAGTCGCCCTAGGGGGGGATGATAGAGGGCACTGCCTCTGTGGCAAGGAGGTAGAAGAGAGCAAGGAGCAAGGAGCCGCTGTACATTAAACACAATTAATTATTTTTATTTTGTTCTTTTTATTTTCTATGGGATTTTGTATTATATAGTTTTATATAAGTATTCTCCTTTAGGAGAAATAATTCCACTCACCGAACATGTCAAATTCAGTTGGTAGGTAATTAAAAACCATGTTTTTATGATTACAAAATTTAATTAGTCGAAAGAAATGCAATTCAAATTTAAGTTTATAATTATTTTTAAATGTTCTAATCCATTCCTGTCAGGTTAAAACGATTGACAAACAGCAGATTTGGTATCAGAAAAATTAAACAAGAAGATATGAGAGGCTTGAAGAAGAAGAGTGCCCAACGGTACCTCTGATGTGTCTTGATTTAATTTCCTGTGGTAATAGATCCCTCATCCACGTTCTTTTTAATCATCTCCTAGTTTTCTCTGGCATTAGAGTCGTGACCATTTGTTCTATTAATGGGTTAGGTTAGTTTTTGTTGAAAGCGTTTGTATATGTTCGTCAACCGTTGGCATATTTAAGTCATTATTCAGAGGTTTGTTATTTACACAGCTACGTGTTTTTGTGACAAATCTGAGTAGAAATAACTTACAAACTTGAAATTAAAATAATTCAGACTATAATCGATCGAGAAATTCAAAAAAGAACACGGTAATTTCATAGTTTCGAGTTTTCACTTCTGTCGGCAATTTTAGTGACTGCTTGTTTATTTTTTTTTGTTTACTGTTAGTGTTTTATTCATAATGACTAACTACGATCATTTTATTTTTGATTTATTTAAGCATATGCTAACAAACAGAGAATTCTTCTAGTTGTGAATGTTGAGACGAACCTAGGTAGCATGTAGCCTTAGCACCGACGTTACCAGCACGAGGGGTGTTTCCCCTTCGGAGGGGAAGTGGAAATACCAATATAAATAGAAATACGAGAAGGGTGGCTCGACTTTCTAAGGACCCCGGAGCAAGTAACATCCCTTATTGGACCCTTCTTGTTTTAATAAACCCTTCGCCCTCTACCGTCGATTTTATCAAAAAACATATTTTTTTATTATTTTTTCCCCTTTTCATTTTCCGTAACGATCAATTATTCCGCCTTTGATGTCTGACTCCTTACGTCCTGGAGGAAGCTATTACAAAGGGAGAGTGAGGTCATTTGTAAAAGACAGAAAATTTCTTTGAATTATTTAACGCTAACGACGTTGTAAATATTACGTCCGAGACCATCAAGGTTTTTATTTGAGTGCTGTGGAATAAAAATTAAACTTCATTGTTCATTATACATCCCTTCTAGTTAGTGTTTATTCATTCCTCGTCACTTTCGGGTCCTTTTTAGATTAAGGCTGCCAGTTACTTTTTGTAACCAAATGATTACTTTAAAAGTAATCGCTTTAATTAGCATATGATTCGGTAAACAAGAATACAGGTTAATGAAATATTTATTATTAATAAATACAAAAGTAACAACTAAATATGAATTTAAACAGGAAAAAAAAACAGGCATGTCGTCAATTATTTGTAGAAATACATTTTTGATATTGTTCCTCTGTCTCCTTATAAACTCACAAAAATAGGAATCTAAAAGATCCCTCCTTGTTCCACACTCTTTTCTATTCCTCATTATGGCTTTCCCCCAGAGAGATTCTTTTGATTGTGTGTTGGCTCCTGATGTAGGGTCGACAAAATTTTTTGAATGATTGACAGTAAGACGCACATAATTCAAAGAATATAATGTTTCACCTAACCCTTTATACGCCTTCCAGCAATCCGAAATAATCGTTGTTTCTGGCCTTATTGTAGCTTTTATGCAATTTAGAAGAGTTTATGATGTCCTATCAGGTACTGCATACATAATACGCTCTTTGGTTTCCCTACATATACCCCCCAAAACCCACTGATGAGGGTACATTCTTCTAACATTGTTTTTCTTTTACTATAAGAAGTTTCGTCAATTTCTACGGTCATTTTCCCCCGCCTGTTTGAATAGGATTATTTATTAAAGTATAGGCACAAATTTCTCTCACCATATTCTTCCAATCCGAAATAGTTGCACTACTAATATTAAGTTCTTTAGTACAAATTTCGTAGTTGTGTATTCCTTGGTTTTAAGGTCGGAAAGACAGAGTTTGAGAAAGGCTTAAACAAATATAAAAAAATAATTTTTGAAATAATGGTGATAATTAAAATATATTTATAAAAACTAAAACAATAAGTCTGTATTATTGTACGCAAAACATAAATCTTATACCACTTGGTAAACATATACGGTATTTCCTTTGTAAACAATAGCTCTGCACTGGAAAAGCGATTGGAGATATATTCATCACAGAAAGAAGGATTCAATTTCTTTCAGTTGATCCGATGATCGCTCAATGCTGCGAGGTATTTGATGATAAGGAGCTCTGAAAGGCTGCATAACGGGGCGGTTAATATATAGTTCTATCCCTTCAATAACAAATGGCATCCTTTTGGTGAGAGAACATTATTTGTATTCCTGTCAGGTATGTTTATCTCAAATAGAGCTGCGAATAACAGAAGAGAAGCTTCATATGTTTATATATACAAACATAAGTAAGGGGTTTGAGCTATTATTTTATAAATTTACAAGATTATTGCTATTACCGTATTTATAATAATTTATATTACTCCAAAACAATAATTAATATGAACTGTGTTTTGATTCCCCGCTCTTTACCTACTAACATTATTTTTACTTAATTATATCATGAAGCATTTTCTGTTAAACCCAGTTGGCGATAAACAGTGATCTGAGGTATAATAAAATTGAACAAGTTAATAAATATGCTGCACAAACTTCAAAACTGTAATCTTTACACATATTAATAATTGCATGAGGAAATACTATATTACCGTAATATCTATTTAAAAAAAGTTTAACAGTTTATAAACAAATAGGAAACAAAATCATTTAAATAAACACTATTTTAATGATGCCAACGGACAATAATTCTCTTATTTTTCCGAATTATTAAGGTTTATAAGTGGGACGGTAGTTAGAAAAACTAACTACTATGCTCAAGGTTTGCAGTCTGGCAGGTGCCATTTTTTTTTGTTTTAAAGGGATTAGACATTCCTTAGTTATGCAGTCCTTCGGGTGGGACTTAATGAGCGTCTAAAGCCTGTGTGATGTTAGGTACTCTTAAATTACACCTTGGTAGGCAAAATTTGGGACTCCCACTGTCCGATTAGCTTTAGCAGTTTAAAAGTTGCGTTAAAAGAATGAACAAACAACCAGAAAAAAAACTATAGATAAACATGTTGTTAAGCAATCTTATATCAGAATAACTATATTGGGAATTTCATTCAACGACAGGTCTGGACCAAGACACGTGTAAACTCATTCTGATCTCAAAATATCTCACAATGAAATCCAGTCTACAGCATGCTTGAAACTAAAACATTCAACATTTTTCAAAAATATTTTTATTATTATTGTTTATTACGTAAATATTATTAGATAAATTCTGGGTTATTTGTCAATATTTTTAGATTTCAGTTTATTGAATAAAAAATCAAAATCCGTTTTTTAAAGGTCCATGTGAAGATGAAGTTAGTTAAATATGCGTTCTGATATTACACAAAGGATTTCGGACGAGCAAAGACGTCCATCATTTTGTGTCAAGAGAAGAGAATGCGTTGAAAAGATTCCTGTTTTCCATTTTAAAAACGAAAGAAGTGTTTGTCGTTCCTAGAAGGAAAGCATTATCGTAACGTTGCAAATGCAAATGAAAAAAAAATATAAAACTGAAATCATTTAAAACTCAAGTTATTTAAATGAGTGTAAAATGTTTTAGCCATAAACCATTGACTTCATGTCCTCTTGTATTTAATTATTTTTATTCAATATTTAATAGGATTCTACTGATTCCTGTAGAGCCGACCAAGTACTGAGGGCTTAACTTAGACGAAAGCTTAGTTTGGAATCCTCATACCAGAAACGAAAAAGAAACTGCTCGCCAATTTAGGCTACTTCGACACATAATAGACATACGCTCTAAGCCCCCAATTAATTACAAAATACTGATATAAATATATGACGTTCATAAGAACCATCCGGACTTACGGAGTAAAACTTTGGGGCTCCACTAAGCCATCGAATTTCTCTCGCATTTAATTCTTACAATCCAAAATTCATAAAATACTCAATGCTCCTTACTTTGTTATGAATAGAATCACCCATAATGACCTCAATGCCCCATTTGTTGCTTATTTGGGCCAAATCCGATATCAATCTTTTCATGACTTTTTATTCCCACTCAAGCCCTATTCAAACCGAGCTACCTCTTCAATTCCCCGATAATCTGAGGAGGCGTTTGAAAATAAATTGATCTCATGAACTTCTGAGTTCTTGAATTTGAATTTGTTATTCAAGTATTACCTGAAGGTTGTTTATCTACTTGTCTTTATACCATACCATTATATTTACTTGATGCAATATTATATAGTTGTAAATTTCAATAAAGAAATTTTGAAAAAAAAAATATTGTTTACAGGTTTACTTCTGTACTGCAAATATTATTAAGAGAGGGAAATGGCTCAGTGGTAGAGCACTGACTTGCCATGCAGAAAATCCCCGTTCCAATCCAGCTGTAGGCAAGACATTTACTTAGCCTGTAAGTGTCTGGTAATGGATTATACAGGATCTAGGACTCTCATTTGGGTCACACATCATCTATAATTTCTGTGTACCATAATAAGAGGGGGAATCTGGCATTTGAGTGTGATCTATCGAAATCACCTCCCTGCACAACAGTTGTCTTTGAAACAGTCTTTACTATATACTGTACCCAGAACCGTCCAAGGGTTGTATTGGTACAGTTTTTTATTTGTATTTTAATGTATTCATCTGCTTAGAATCCTAATATTTAATAATGATAAAATATCAATTGGTCTTAAATAAATAATAATAAGTGACAAAGCGACATTAAGCCGTTGTGAAGATAAATGATTCAGGCTTGTGGTAGCTGGGACTACAAGGGAGGAGTTCTGTAAACCTAAATTTGGGATTGTGGTCTAAATCAGAGAACCCTTGGAGACTAAAGCTAAATCGATGGTGGGAATTAGTTCTGAGTCGCAGCTCCTGTGGATTTAGGTTCGCTCCCTTTAGGTACCTCATGGTTATTGATATATATAAACCACTTGGTATATTAACGATGTATAAAGAATATCAAGGGTGTTAAGATGTATGTATTATTTTTAATCTATAGGTAAAAACGATATTATATCTCCGTTACTGTTAATAATAATAAAAAAAAATAGTAGTTCCGACTGGATGGAGTTCCTTATACTTACCATTTCTATTTTAGTTTAATTATAATTTGTCTAAGAACACCTGAAATAACCTGTTCAGAAATCTTCTGAAAGGTTTATCTGTTTTTGCGTTAATATTTCTTTAAAAAATAGCTTTGAAAAGAGCTTAGTGTATAAGAAAGTAATTAGGATAGAATCTTGTACTCACAAACTTTACCTAATATTAATAAAATTTGTGAGCATAATATATTAAAAAATAAAAATATATCTTGTACCACTACAATCCATGAAGGGTCCTTAGTTTTCTCCGTTGTAGAGACTGTACTGTTTCCAGGACAATTGTTGTGTAGGGAAGTGACATGTCCGAGATCACGGTACATTCCTAGATTTCCCCCTTTTTCGCGTACTCACTTTATAGCGGTGAGTCACTCCAGAGTCCCAGGTACCATATAATCCATCTCCGGCTATTTTATAAAATCTACCACATCGGGATTCTAACCCTGACCTTCGCCAAGGCAACTCAACGCTCTAATAATGAGCACTCCACTCCCTTTTTCTGCTTAGGATTTCTACAATTTACCTATAATATGTACTAATATTATAATAATATGTATCTCGAACCATTTATGGCCTTAGTGATCCATAAACTTATTTACAAAACTAACGTTTTTGAAAGTTTTATATCTATAACATTAATTTTACAGGTTCTATTTTAGGGTCACAAGATATTGTATCTGCGTTTCCATGATTTAATTTTTTTTTTTTGGCTTGCCCGAGATCACGCTCAGCCGCCATGCTATCCCCCATTCAAGGATAGGCACGTTATCGAGACTGGGTGAGCCCTAGGAGATACAGTACCGTCTCTACCCTGTACAGAACTTTAAACTTTAATAAGTTTAGTAGTATAGTAATTGTTATTGTTTTATACGATATTAATATAAATTAAATGGATTTACATATCCCACACACTTGCGAGTTTTAAGAGTTGCAATGTGGGTCCAATCGTAGGTTTCTCATAAATAGTTTCTGTGAATTTAATTTGACGAGTCATGAAGAGTCTTTTGTTCAATATATGGTAGAGTGTACTGTTTCTAGTAAAACGGTTGTGCAGGAAGGTGATTTTTACGAGATCATGCTCATTCGCTAGGCGTTCTCTCTATTTTTTGTACCCACTTCATAGAGGCTTGATGGCCCCCAGAAGTGTCGAAAAGGATCACATCCATTCCTTGGTGTTAACCGATTAAATTAATCATCTGACACAGCTGGATTTGAACCCGGCGCCTTCAGCACGGCAACTCAGACTTATTCCACTGATTTACCTCGCTGCCTCAACCAATAGTAGTTCGATATAATTTAGAGTTTCATTTATTTACTAAATATATACCAACTTTGCAATCCAACCTTTCAATGCAAACCGCAGACCTAACCAGAAGTCTGCAACTAAGGCAAGCAATCATAAAGTTAAACTGATGGCTGCGATAAATACTAACCGCCAAGTGAATGGTGTCCTATCCGTCAGCCATGGAATTCGACAGTTGCAGTACAATACCCGCCAGAACTTGATGTTCCGCCCACAGCCAACTCACCGCGAGTACTCCGGTCCAAGACAAACTGGAAATCCACAACGACTCTAATACCACAACTTAATGATAACAACCGACCTGACAGTGTAGCGCCGACAAACTTGCTTGAGAGGATAGTTTAGCCAATTAGTTTATCTGTAATTGATGTTATTAATAGTTAGTACGGTGAATAATTGTTATTAGAACTGCTCTTCCTAGACAACTCGATGTTCCCCGGGGAAGATAATATAATTTCGGTTTTTGGATTTACTTTTACAATTAAGCATAAATTAATGTGCAAAAATTATTTTTTATTTAATTCAATTTAATTAATTAGTAATTTTTTATTGGGGGGAAGTGGGTGTACGTCCAAAAGATGTATATTCAATACGCCATATTTATCCCAATAGCGGTCCAATCGATTTTAGTATCGCAGGGAATTTAATTATCTTTTAAACGTATGAATACTGCAACCCATGAAGGATCTCAGGTTCAAGTACGTGGTACTGTTTCATTGACAATGGTATTGCTGGGAGGTTTCCTAAGATGGCGCTCAACCGACATGATTTTCGCTCAATTTGGTTACCCACTAAAAAAGAGGTACCCTCAGGAGTTTCTCCAGAACCCACTGGGTTCATCCTCGGTGGTTAAAGGAAAATATAAATCACCTGTCATATTTGGATTTGAACCTAGGATATTCGGTACGACTGAGTGGCTCTACCACTGAACTATCCCGCTTCCCCTCCTTTCAGACATCGATATCTTCGATACAAATACAGAGTATTGAAAGTGAAAATCACCATTCTTCAGGGTAATGTAAAAACCGTTTCAATGTTCATTCTAAATCAGTGTGTATCGACAAATGTTTTTTACCTCCGTCATTATAAGTGGTTATGTGTCCTATGGATGACTCTACATAAAATATATATAAATTATCAGACCTGAAGCTATCGCTATCGACTGAATTCGAAAATAGTGTTTTTTTTTTCACTTACGATAACAAATTTGTACTGACGATATTGAATATATGTATTTAATCTAAAATGTTAGTTCGTTTTTCAGCTCCAGTCTATTGAAAACCTTGTTTAATAACGGTTCTCCTGTATTTGTTTTGTTCCCTGTGATGTTTCTAGTTTTCTTCATCACAAAGGCATTACCAATCCAATCTATTTTACCTGTTATTATATAAATATGTGAGGGTACACAACTATTTTTTTCTATTTAAATGGCGTATAGGGACTGTTCGCAAATATTTAGTAGAATTCCAGAGTGGTTTAGCTGTAGAAAGGCAGAAAATACAGTTAAAACTTTATTGAATAGCTGTAATAAAATATAAAAGGGGCTTTATATTCGATTGGTGCTTTCTATAGCATTTTATAATTTTATTTCTAATAAATCCTTTTTATGATATAAAGTTATATGTAGATGCCAAATGATTTCATTAATTACGCCGCAAATAAATATAGCGCAACAAAAATTAAAAATATTATGAGGTTGTAGAATACATGGATTAATACTGTCTTAAGTTCTATAATTAAATTAAATTAAAGTATATAATATAATTAATTATTGATATACAAATAAAACTAAATTTGATGAGTCCAAAAAATCAGCAGGCATAACATGAATAATCAACGGAATAAACATTTTTATGACCATTTTCAATTTCTTTATAACTGGAATAACCCATTAGACTCTCACCATCACTTTCTTACAATTCAAAACAAATATGCTATAAGATTCTTTTATATATTTACTAAATTAAATAAAATGTATTCAAGTACCTGGGTTCTTATTTGGATGCTACCGGGTCATCCGTGCTTGACGTCAGAAGAAAGGTGGAGCAAGCCCGAAAGGATACCAGAATGCTGCACCCGGTCTTCTGGAATGCAGAAATATCGAAAGAAAATAAACGCCATATTTTCACAGCCATAGTGGAAACCAGCCAGACCAGGTGCAGGCGGTTGAGATGGATTTCTGGAGGTGTCTCCGAGTTACCAGGCTGGATAAAGTAAGAAACGAAGAAATCTTACAGAGGATGGATGTGTTTACATGAAAGGATCGGGACACGCCGCCTAAGATGGTACGGCCATGTGAAGAGAATGGCGTTCGAACGTTGGTCAAACCGAGTCCTGGATTGGGTTCCACCAGGGAGGAGAGGACGCGGACGGCCCAGAAGCAGGGGGGTGGAGGGAGTCCTGGAGGAGATGGCTGGTTGAGGACTACATGAAGAGGATTGGATGGATCGAGAGGCATGGAGCTCTGCTTTGACCAGTTGATGCAACCCTAGTCGGAACGCCTATAAAGTAAAAAGTGCTAAATTCAAATTTCTAATACGACATTCGCCTCGCAAAATAACTGATATACTAAATACTGGTTTCGTTGTGTTTTTCCTATTTTATTGTGTGATTTTGTTAATGTTCCTGTTGAAAAGGAGATAAGCGAGAACATCTTGATTATTTTAGACAAAACAAAATCAACATACGAATGAAATAATTTAAAAATGCAGTGTACGGCGTTCACCAAAGACATTTCAACGGTGACGTCAAAGTCTAGAGCGGCACATGAGTGTCAAAGTATGTAATGGGGTTAATATAGAACAATCAGAAGACGTATAAGATGAGTTCATTCATAGAGAGGAAAAATCAAATTATTCTAATTCAAAAAATTAATTTAACAATTATAAAAGTACATTGAGGATCGAATATTTTTTTTATTTCTGTCCTTAGAATTACCATTAGACAAGACATAATTTTTAATATGTTAAACAAACTTTAATCAACGACACTATAGTTGATACTGGATCGAAAATAATATTTTTATTATTAATAATTCAGGAAACTATAAACGTAATATCGGACTATACTTGGACAAAAGGCCTACATACTCGTAACATAAAATTAAAAATCCTAGATCTGACAGTACGTAATAGACAACTATCACGTCTTCTGAACAACACATCTTCACTTGACTTATCTAAAACGACTAATCCACAACAGTTTACTAAGACCTATTTGGGCATGTGGAGCAGAACTTTGCATTTCAGCAAAGCACGTCCATGTACACAAGATACAAAAAAAACAATAAAAAATTCCTAATACAACTTGGTTTATTTCGAATCTCATCACGACACGAATCTTACAACATGAACATTACCACTATAAAATAAAATTATTACAGCAAATACACAACATTCCACTCATCAATGCATCAACAAAATTCTTTCGCTCTTTCTCTTTCCTCCTCATTGTTACCTGGATTTTCTAAGAGACGATTCAAAAGACCTGCCCAGAAACCATTAATCCATAAAACCATTAAACCATAAAATGCGAGAAATAATTCCGGGGCTGTCGAAATAATAATAAACAATATAAGGAGTGGGTTATATCAGTGAGCACCAAATTGATACGCCGAGGATCCCTAGTTCAAAGGCGGCTGGGGCGCATAAGCTATTTAATTTGTTCACAGTCATATTTGAACCTTGTTGGGTAAGCAGATCCTGGCGGTTGAGCATGATCTCGAACACGTCACCGTTATTCACAAGTGCTGTCTTACAAACAGTTCAGTCTCTATCACGTACTGAACTCAGGACCCACCATGAGTTGTAATGCTGTAGTTTTTTTTTAGTAATAAATTTGAAAAATAGAGTAGTTTTTTGCGAAAAAAACCACAATAAATTCTATAAAACATTTTCCGAGTTTGGGGAAGCATTTTTGTAATTTGTATAAATTCACTTTTGATCCTGAACGCCTCACTTAATGTAATTGTAAAAATCGTGTATGTTTATATTGTTTTTAGTACAATCAAAGTAAATATAACTGGTATTATTAAATTTTTTATTCAGGGAGTTTATTAGAATTTACAAGGATAGCGTAAGTTATTCTTTGAACTATTGCTAAAAAAGCTAGAAAAGACAATAAACAAGACTGCGTTAAAATGTAGAGATCATTAGTAAGTTAGCTATTTCAAGTTCTTCATAAAGTTTGAGAGAAGTTTGCCGTCCTCCTGCGCCCCCCCCCCGACGTAACAAGGCCAATTAACGTTTCCTTGTTATAAGTGACACCATTGCCAGGGCAAGTGTGTAGACAGAACCGGGGACAACACACAACTTTGCAGCAATAAAGCATTTCGCTATGAAGTTAGTGCTTAAAGTTGAGGTCCGGCTTAATTATCAAGCTCAGCTCTCCTATACGTGTTCGGTGTGCGCCTCGCTGCCTTATCCGATGTCAGGGGCGAATGTTCGTACTTGAAGTTTTCATGACAAATATAAAGGAATCATGTAATGATGTAAAGTTATCATCATAAAGGGACTTATAACATTAATAAACTAAGTATAAAATAAGATAGAGTGGTATCGGCTCCGCAGGTTGTCGCTTCGAGTTGAGCCACAACAAGTTTTAACCTTTCATTCGTTTCCTTTTTAATATTCTCGAAAATCAAAATAATCGTAAGTTGTAGTATGAAAATAAGATGATAATTATGGGAACCCAGTATGTTTCCCATTTATTTATAAATGTCCTGTCCTCCCGTATCGTTTAATATCATCCTACTGAATCCTGTAGAAAAGGTCCAGTACTTAGGACTCCACCTTGGCAAAAGATTAACTTGGAATCCTCATCTAGACTGGAACGACAAGAAACATCAGGCCGTTTCAGGCTACTTCAAAATTTACTAGACAAACGCTCTAAGCTCTCAATTCATTACAAAAGACTCATAGACATGATAATCATTAGTCCCATCTGGACTAGAGCTCCATACGGAATAGAGCTTTGGGGTTCCACTAAACCATCGAATTCATCTCGTATTCAATCCTTACAATCCATAATCCTTCGTAGAATCCTCAATGCTCGTTATTTTGTAAAGAACAAAGAAATCCATAATGACCTTAATATCCCATTTGCTGCTGAGTTGGTCCGAGCCCGATATCAATCATTTCATGTCAAAATTCATTCCCACTCAAACCCACTTGTTTTACACCTAGCAACCTCTTCAATTTTTATTTGAGTACTACCACTGGGTAGATTCTCTACATTTCTTTTCATGCTAATGTAAACATTCATTATATTTACTTGATGTATTCTGTCATACAGTTGTAAATTTCATTAAATAACTTTAAAAAAAAATATTTATAAATTACAATTTATTGACTACTCTAGAGATCTTTTTCGTTACTGAATAAATGTTAAATATAATAAAATATTTTAGGTATTACTGGAAATATTAATTATTCTAATTTTTTTTCCGTAATGATCTATTCATTACATTCTATTGTTTGTTACTATTCATGTGAGTATTGAAATAGATTTAGATGGCTTTACGTGCATTCCCTCATGGCGACCTAGCAAGCCACACGACACTTAATCTTGCCCGATTACAAAAGACAACAGCTCGACTGCTGTTTCACTCCTGACTCTCGGATTCCTGTTGTGACCCCAGAATACATAAATTCAATGGAGATTCCGATCCCTGGCTCTGCTTAACGTTTAGTCATTAATAACCTCGGTACATTATCGTTTAATCATTGCCCTGCCTCTCAGATCGTGTTGAATCTGCTTTTGAGTGCCATTGATATAATGAATGCATCGTTGCGTGATTGGTCCATGAGGGGAGATACAATTGTTTCCGGGGTATTTCGGTTTCCAATATTTGATGATTGTAATAATCCGTTACTGACTAGTCCGGAAAAGTTTTGTGTGTATATATTTCCAAATCGAGATAGAACCATAAAAAAAGCTAATGAAACTTTTCCTGATTCCATTTGTATAGAGATCTCAGATAAATCCATATAAGGATTATTTAATTATTATGTTACATTCATCCATTTTATTACAATTAACAATATGAAAAATTAGCTAAAAATATTCTAAATTAGCGGAAATAAAAATTATATTTTTATTCCGTATTAAGTTATTGATGTACTTTTTTAAAGTTTATTTTTTTTCGTAGCATTTGGTCGATTAATTAATTATTTTGGAAACATTAATGATTATACTTACCATGTCCTTCGAAAAGAACTGCGATCAGCGTGCTTCCTTTGGCTATAGTATGGCGATT
This sequence comes from Troilus luridus, assembly GCA_964056705.1. Classification (NCBI taxonomy): domain Eukaryota; kingdom Metazoa; phylum Arthropoda; class Insecta; order Hemiptera; family Pentatomidae; genus Troilus; species Troilus luridus. The sequence goes on along the minus strand of OZ057415.1, from coordinate 52,268,343 downwards.
CACAATTTTTTTTTGTTTTGTTTTAATCGTAGATACATTAACATACTAGTAGAAAAAAAAAGTTCATAAAAGATATACGTAAAATTTTTTATGTCGGAGATTTTAGCTGATTATTAAAAACAAAATCTATCACAATTTTTTTTAATGATATTTGACTTCATTAAAACCAAAACTTCTTAAAATATTTAAGTTAAGTTAATTTTTTTTTTTTAATTTATAATCACTATTTATAATTATTAACAATTATAAGCAATATACTAATTAGTAAGTCATCCCTTGTAATTATTAACGTATTTAATATTATTATAATAGTTTACTGGACTCAATTATCTATCTATTCAATACGTGACTAATACTATTTGCATAAACCAGGTATAATCCTTTCGATAAAACTAGGTTGATCCATTTAGTGTTAAATTTCTTCTTATTGCTTTGAGAAAGTATCGACTTGAATAATAAATATATTATAAATTATATTATATATATACTGTACAATTTCTGGTAGAATTACGGAATGCCTCACCACTCCATCCGAAATCAAGATCGTATTGTCTATCATTGTCAGTAATAAAATTATGGTAGTTTAAACAATTTATAATTTAAATTTAAAAAATGGTATTTTATGTTTATCTGTCATTTATAAAGGCGAATAATTAAGAGTTCAAGGCGTTTTTAATTATAAGACAGCCTCTAATTTTATATAAAGAATGTCATTAAAAATAACGATATAGAACGCCCTAATGTTATTAAATAATTGTGGATTAGTTAACTTAAAATCCTTTTAATACTTGAGAATTTTCGATGCATCAATTGAGAAGAGTGAGTTTAATGACGTGAATAAACCCCCCGTCCATAAATTAATTATCCATAAATTTTAAATGGTGTTGGGAATCCGATAATAACAAATCGGCTTGTTTACTCATAAATAATTAAACATTTGTAACTTTGGTTCTACTGCGATATTATTCGAAACATTCGAATGCATAAAATTTCTTCACAACATTGTTGGTAAAGGTTTATACTCATGAGTGTTTCGACTGTAAAATATTTCGTAATTGATTATGTGTCTTTTATATGCATATCATATTTATATATTCAAAACTCAATTCATATATGTATGATATGCATATAAATTTATTTATATGAAAATTCATAAACTTTCAGTTTGTAGGGGCTATAGAGGCGAAACATCAAAAGTCTGTTAAAGGATGTAATTTTACATTCCCACTTAAATATTTTAGATCATTTCTGTGGCATTATACCGCCTAATTATTCATATCGAATTTAAACACATTGTTGGAAAATATGCAGCTGAAAATTCCTGAATACATAGGAAAAAAATTTAAAATCGAACATAGTTTTAGGGTTTATTTAAAGATTTTACTTCAGAGGACCTCCATTCCAGTGTAAAATTCGATTACTATCAGTTAAAATATTTAAGACGATTTTAATTCAGAAACGACATATCTGATATTCCTTTTCCAATAGGTTAGATAAAGTTATATTTTGAGCTGTATCATGTTCAAACTTGAGTATTTATGGAAATAATTACATATACTAAAATCGAAAAAGTTTCAAGTTTTAAAAAATTGTGTAATGGTTTACAGTACAATTTCGATATTCAGAAGGTTCGCTTTACTTTACTTATATTTAAAAATTATTATAACAACTTTGATCTATTACGTTGTTCTTTTGAAGGAGCGATATGTATTACCAGTCAACACTAACCTTCTATAACCTTCGATGGTAATGGAACCCTCGTACTAGACTGAAACTACAAGAAGCGAGAAGTTTCATGCTACTTCATCACTTACTAGGCAAACGCTTTAAGCTTCCAATTACGCACAAAAGACTCATGTACAGGAATGTTATTAGACCTTTTCGGATTAACAAAGTGGAGCATTGCGGCTCCACCAACCAATCTCTGTGCATCTTACTTTGTTACGAATAAACTTTTTCGCAATGACCTTAAGGCCCCATTTGTTACTGATTAGGCCCGAATCCGATATCAATATTTTCATGACAAACTTTAATCCCACTCGAACCCACTAGTTACAAAACTTGCAACCTCTTCAATTCCCTGATAATAATCCGAAAAGAAGATGGCTTCCTGATCTTCTAAGTTGAATTTGTAATTCGAGTACTGCCAGTTTCTCTACTTGTATTTATCTTTGCCGTTATATATTTTTCATTCTATTTGCTAATACATTACTGTATTATATACATTTACATACAAATATGTATTAACATTAAATTTCAATAAACTATTTTTTTTTTAAAGGCCCATTTGGACTCAAGGAGTATAGCTTTGGACTCCACTACGCCATTCCTCTCAATACAAGCCTTCGTTCAATTCTTAATGATCCTTACTTAGTTATGAATAAAGCCATAATTACGTTAGTATTAAATATTTTTGCTGATTTTGCCCGAACCCGATATCAATCCTTTCATAACCTGCTTTATTCCCATTCAAACCCACTAGTTTCTAACCAAACGTCCTCTTCAATTCTCAATAATCCTCCGAGGCGTCGGAAAATATGAAAACGCGACCTTTTAAGTTGAACTTGTTATTTGTTTACAATCTGTGAATAAATACTCTACTTGACGTTGTTAATTTCAATAAATAAATTGAAACAAATAAACTAAATTAAAGAAAAAGCTTATATAAACCTCCCACTCTAATGAATCTGGATTATTAGGCCATAATCCGTCTACTACCGCTGTAAAATAAATGAGTGAGACAATATGCTTGAGTGTTACAAGGGGCCTGGAAGAGTAATAAATAAAGGTAGTGAATTTTCTAATGGACTTTTATATATTCATAGAGTACTTTAATACCTACATCTGAGAATAAGAGGAAATGGAGTGGAGAATAGCGCTTTTCTTTTTCACACCGGATTTTATGTGTGATTGGATAATTGAAGTTTGCTATATAAACTCCAATATCTTGATATTGTTCTGTTTTCGCTCTAGCGCATAAATATATTTATTGGAATAACCTTGTTTCCATTGTCTTCTTTTTATGGACTATTTTTATATTTATGTTTCTTATTTTCATTTTGTTGATGGGAAGAGGGGGGGGACTTAGTATGTAGGGTGATGAGCTGCTATGCTGAAGGTTTGGAGTTCGTTTACGTTTTGGGGCTCGCCCAGATTCTATAAAGTTGAAAACTTGATTGGGAAATGTACCTGCCGGTTGAGTACGATCTTGGGAAAGTCACTTCCTTGCACATTCGTTGTTAATTTATTTTAAGGGCAAACAACTACAAATGGTTATTATTGCCCTCACCACTAGATAATATACATATTTACATTACCTACATGATTACATATATTCGAGTTACATTAGTACTTAGTAAAAATATTGTTTCATAATTAAATATTAACATACTATACTATATTAAACATATAATAGAAACATATTAAGCATATAATAGAAAGATAAATATTTATATAAAGTTATTCATATTAAAATAAAACGTTATACATATTTATATAAACTCTAAAATATAATATAATATAAAATATATATTACTTATATACACGTCAAACATATTAATAGTTTAAACATAGTTTAGTATATATAAACTCATATACACATAAACGTATATATGCATACGTATATGTCAAATTGACTGAAATATATTGATGTTTTTAATAAATTCTTAGGTATTATTTACACATATCCTTTCCATCACTCTACTGTACCTAGGATAATCCTCGGAAAATCCTTGCACATTCGTTAATCAAAAAACGGTGCAGTCTCTATATATAAATATATATATATATATATATATATATATATATATATATATATATATATATAATGTGTAATATCGACATATTAGTTGTTTTGTGCAATATGAAAGGTCTTGAGCCTCAATATTTTGGTATTCAGCCTTTTTGAAACATTTTTGAATATCTCTTTTGGGGTTAGGTGACACATTTCAATTCGGTTTTGATTAAACGATACTCTGCGTCAATCTTAATTAAAAGTGAAATATGAATTCCCGAAGACCCTTGGGATTTCATTATTTCACTTGGACGTCATGCTTGAGCGATATTGACAGCGAAGAGAAATTTATAAAACTCGAAGGAGAAAATGGATGGTTCGGTCATATTGGATGAATATACGGTAGCGTGGTATCTACTGACCTGATGTTTGAAAAGAAATGGGCTCTAACATCATTCGTCAAACCATCACATCAAATGAATTTCTGAAAGGTTGAGAAGGAAGTGGTCATCAATTTATAAATGAAGATCTCGATATTTTGCCGGTCGTCATTTTTTTCCGATATATATGATTTTTATTCTTATTCTGAAACGTATTTTCAACATTTAATGTGCCTATGCTTCTTCAAACAAGTTATAAATATTATTAAGTTTCACCAAAATTAATTAATGGCTGTAGTGCAAATATTTTCCTTGAAGTGAGATAAACACATTGGTAAACATTTACGTTATAAATATATATATATATATTTTTTTTTTTTATAACATAGAATCACATACATCAATTACCTGAAAAATGCGTGTAGACGGGCATATGTTTTTATCACTTGGCACTTAGGTAAGAGTGGTGCTTTAAAACATATATACCTTTTTAAATTTTATTTTGAAATAATAATCATTAAAACCATTTAAAAGAATAAAAATTTTCTTTTTTGGATCCAAATAGTTTTATGCCATTTTCAAAAATAACAGCTCCTGCATTGATTTTTTTTTAGATGAACAATACTGGAATTATTTGAAAAAAAAACTAAGTTTGATCCATACAATTTTCCTGGACTTCTATTTTGGTAAATTTAATAATTATAACCATTTTAAATTAAATTTGTGCGTAACGTTGTAAATCTAACACGTATGCAATAAATAAATACATTAATTTGCTCGAATAATCAGTTCATTAAGTATTATTAATCTAACAGTGTTTTTTTATAAGTTCGTCATTTTTTCTTCTTTTTGTTTCAGGTATGTTATCTCTGATTCTATCTGAGTTTATCTGTAAGTGTTTTACCATAATAAAATAATAGATAATTTTTTTTATTATTAATTATTGTTAGTATAGGGTGTTGTAGTATGAAGTTTATTCATAAGGGGAACAGATTAGAATCCTGAATAATTGTGCTAGCCTATAAATATATATATATATTAGGATATAATTGTAACACAGAACTCCTACTGTAATTTAAGGACAAACGGTCATTTCTTTTTTTTTTTTTAATTTAATTTATTGATATTTACAACTATGATATGATTATAACTAGTAAATCTGCTGATATGTACATTATGACATGAAAAACACATGTGGAGAAACTACCCATCGGCAGCACTCCAATAAAGTTCTATAGTAGATGGTCTCGAGGCCATCTTCTTTTCAGACGCCTCGGAGGGTTATCAGGAATAGTATGGGAAGCAAGTTGAGAGACTAGAGGATTCGAGTGTGTATGGAGCTTTTTGTGGAAGGATAGGTATCTAGTTTGGGCCAAATCAGTAACATATGGGATATTAAGATCATGATGGATGAGTTTGTTTGTGACATAATAAGTAGCATTGAGGATTTTACGAAGGATTTTGGATTGTAAGGATTGGATACGAGATGAATTGGATGGTTTAGTAGAGCCCCAAAGCTCAACTCCGTATGTCCAAATAGGTCTGATAACTGTCATGTAAATGAGTCTTTTGTAATTAATTGGTAGCTTAGAGCTTTTGTCCAGTAAGTGTTGAAGTAGGCGAAAACGTCGAGCAGACAAACGGTCATTAAAGTTAGAAGACGAATATAGAACAATTGTTAGAAATTTAAATTATTTTTGGAAACAGCTTTATTTTATTTTTATATTTATTCGATAGTATTCTTATTTCCATTTAGCTGACATTTATAAATATAAATATAGAATTCTGATAATTATTAATCATCATGGTTAACATTAAAAATTATATTAGTTGTTTATAGTGTTTACAGAAATGAAGAGGATTTAAATTTCATAAATTTGAAATAAAATCGCAGAACTTCGTGTGCATAATTAAACTATGGGTATAAAAAATATTGCCATGAATGTATAGTGCTGTCCGTTTGAACGAGTATTATTGAAACATTAGTTTAAATTTATTTTTTATTGTTTGTGGTAATAAAACTGGTAAGTTCATTGTTTGGTAAGTTTCATCTTGCCTTTTCGCCTGACGAAGCAATAAATTTCTTTAAAGTGATTGATATTTTACCGAAAATTTATTTTGTATCCCGAAAATTCAGAAAATTGTTATGAAATATTCCGAGTCAGTCACGCATCTATCCCAATATTTTTTTTTTAATTACCATTTATAAATCATATCCCTAAACAAGTTGTTCAGCACCAAATTAAATTTTTGATTTGCTATTAAAATTCTACCTCAATAAATGGGAGTTTCTTCTTGGTCACCCTGAATATTTATAATCATCGAAAGGTATTTGTTCGGTACGGCACACATGTTTAGATGTATTTAGTCTGCGTTAGTTAATAGCGTATTTCATTTGAGCTCTCCGTCTCTTCTAGTGTTTTGGACTAAGCCCATTCCTCAGAGGTACTTTAATTCCGCCCTGGAAGAAATAGGTCCTGAGGGATTTGGCCTTCCCTTAATTAGGGCTGAAGGAGACAATGGGGAGCCGTGTGATCTCCCTCTTGCGGCCCTAAGGAGTTTGTTAAGGTCAACCTTTGAAATCAACCGCGTTTATTCCTTTGTTGAACGGACCGCTTCCAAACAAGGGGCTTGATAACGAATATGGTAATTTTCTCTTCCTGTTTGTCTTTCCTTTACATTTAGCCTGCAAAGCTATGGGGCTTATTAGAATTTAAATTGTTCCGTGGTAATTCGTAATTGGTAAATGCTATGTATATAATTATGCTAATTCCTAAAAGTAGTCATAAATTCAATATAATACATGATCTTTATTTTTTTAAATTAATATATAAAAGCATATCTAATACCTATCACATAGCTTTTCTTATTTCTTTTATTACATTTTCGGATCTATGAGTGCTTCACTATTATTTCCCTGCAGTTTAGAAAACGACATTTTGCAAAATCGGAGACGGGGCTGTTGCAGTTCCATTGGTTATCAATGTTACAATGTATTATAAATTATCCAGGTTATATTCCTGTAATAACGAGTGGAGTGCCAATGACCTCTTCACCGACGAAGAATTAATTATGGTATATTTATAGCCTTATAATTTGTATCCGTATAATATTATGTAATACCCATATAGAGTATAATGAAGAACTAAGGGTGAGTGAAGCGAGCTAGGTATTAGGTGAAGGTGTGTTGGCTTCCCTATGCCCAACCAACCTTAGGCGACTTCAACGCAGATCGTTTTTTAAATTTGTATGCTGTACTTTGATATTCTCCAAGTAACCGATGTATGACCTTCCATGCTGTAAAAATAATGATAGTTGTTTTAAATCCGTTATTCAACTTATAATCGAAGAGTTAAGAATAATCATTAATGTTTAATTTTATGTTTTATTATATCTTTTAATTCTCTGATATATTGAAGACCATTAGTAATTTATTTTCATCACTCTATGAATACTGATTCCTGTTTTTTCCCTTACTTTTTTATAGCTTATGAAAAAAGGAACTATACTCTAATTTTAAAAAATTGAGTTTCTTATAAATATTTTTATTTGAAAAGAAAAGATAAGCCCAGAACCGGGACTCGAACCCGAGCCAGATCGCTAGTCTGGGACTCTACCAACTGAGCCATCCTCTTTCTTACTTTACTTTTCAAATAAAAATATTTTTTAAAAAATTAATAAAATCAACAACTAATATAATAAAATAAATTATAATGACGTATGCCAACAAGATCCAAATTAAATAAATGTTCAAAGAACATTCTTCCCCTCGTATACATCGCAAATCTTGCGAGAATGCGGGGACGTCGGATCAGTGAAAAGAAAGAATATGACCATGATCGGGGAGCGAGCCTGATACAGCCAGGATGGCTCAGTTGGTAGAGTCCCAGACTAGCGATCTGGATGACCCATTTTTTTAAGCGGGTTTGTTCTACATTTTTCCTGCTATTGTAAAACTTATTTATAAAAGGTAAGTATAATTAATTAAAATCACTGTTTTCTTTAAACATGTAAAGGTAGCCCGGAACATGTGTTCACACTTATGCTGCTTGTATATGTAAAATTGCAAATAAAGTTGGGTTTGTCCTGGACTTATATTTTCTTTTCAAATAAAAATATTTAAAAATTAATAAAATCAACAACTAATATAATAAAATAAATTATAATGGTTTTCTTATAGTTTACACAGACACAAACAAAAATACAAAATAATTTTTATGATATAATAATTATAACTCTAATGTCCTGTCTAAAGATACGAACTTTAATAATTCTATAATAAGAATTATAGGTTGAACAGAATTGATCACAATTTCGTTAAGCGATATACAATATATTCACGCATACAATTTTCATTTCACAAGTAAAACTGGAAAAATAAGTTTTGCAAAACTTAAAATGATCCTTTCTTTAAATAAATTAATTTATTCTGTTGATCTGCTACAGGCTTTCTGAGCAATAATTGAAACAGTAATCCACATATGAATTAAACGGGTAGTATTACGAATCGACTAACCTGGATGTCAGGCTTTCATTTAATGAGTAACATCACCGCTCGAGACAATAATTAAAATCCCTTTTTTTTAATGGGTCCAGAAGCTAATTTGAAATTCAATAGTTCCCTTAGGGCTACTTACAGAAGAGAAGAGACTGTTTAACAAAGAGAAAAGATGTTTCAAATGTAAATTGCCCGTTACAAGGAATAAATCCGTGGGCGGGGAATAGATGAAAGAATAATAGTCTCCTGGAGCCCTCAAGTTGGAAAGACGAAAACCATTTCCAGGGACGACAATGATCAGAAAGGTCTCGAGGGAAAGAGAAAGAAATGGGGCTAATTCAGCGGTTGCTTTTAATAACTTTTTTTTTAATGGAAGTTTCTTTCATGAATATTCTTAAGTATGCTTTAATATTTTATACTACTCGTTATATGTTATTTTATTTGAAATATTTAATTAAGAAATGGAAAATTTCTGCTTGAGATATGCTATTGTGGTATTTATGAATGAAAATAAATACAAAACTTTACACACATACACCTACTTCACTATCCTAAATATTGCGTATAGAACTCAAACATATTAAAACACTATTTAGAGTCAAATTTCAGAATTTCTTATGTTGTATAAATAAAATAAAAAATACTGCGAATCCGTCTTCTAATCACCGGAATATATCTACAGCCCCGGTAAATTCGGGCTAATTCGGATTTGGTTCAGAGAGAGTTAACTGCTTTCAGATAACCGGGATCGTATCATTCTCGTAGTTTTTGGCTTGAAATGGAATCGTAATATAAGTAATAACTCCTCTTCAAGCCAATGCCTTATTCACTATGAAAATAACTCGATTCTGCTTACTTAAGTACAAGAAACTCATTTTGTAGACAAGTAGACTTAACTGCTTGTTCACCGTGGATGTAGATGTTTAATAATAGGAGTAGTTTTATAATCAAGTGCGGTTATTTTATTTGTTATTAACAATTATTTATTATCACTGATCAAACATTTTAATTCATAAAATGAAAAAAAATTACCATGCTTCTTTAATCCAGAGATTGAACTTAGAGAAGTTTGAAATAATTGCCATTGAGATGGTTGTCTATTTCCATTTCTTTTCATCCAATAACCATAGGATCGCAGGAGGAATAACGTTTCTGATAACAGGCTATTAAATTTATGTGAATAGATTTGTATCATGGCCAGAATTTCTCTGGTATCGAGTGGTTAATTCTTAGATCATTATACTACCCATTCCGTCGTCAGTTGAAGTGTAGTGATTAGCACAACAATTTACTATGACTAAGGAACGCAGCTTGGCAGTTGGCCTTTGGATTTTATATTTACGTGTGAAAAATCCTTGGTTAGGCCGTCCTTCGGAAGGACGTAACATGTGGATCCTGAGCCTATGCAGGTAGTCGTTAAAGATCTCTTTCCTAATTATTCCTAGAGAGGAAACATTTAAGACTCCCACTGTTGCATATTCTTAATAACCATATCACCATAAAGTGACGTTTAATGAATAAACGTATTAATTAATTAATTACCCATTTAAATCTCCTTCAATTTAGCAATTAATTTATTTTATATCCTTCACTTCAACTCTCTGTATTTTAATGGTATGTAAACTACAAAATTTCCCATAGATAATTGATCCTACACGTGCCGTAACCTGAGGTCCTTTAAAAAGATTTTACAAATCCTTTGCCTTTAAGCCCCTTAATAATAAAAGTTGGTACCCTAAGGAACCGTGACTCTTGCGGATCCTGTTAGCCCAAATCCCTTAAAAGGCTGTTACCAAATGTTGCCGAAAGAGAGAAGCTCTTCCATTAAAGGAGGGGGGATGGCAAAGAAGGCTCTTCTAATTTCTTCGGAGCCATTGTGGCAGTGAAAAACCGTTGAGCCAATGGTTCGATCCCAACTCCAATCGCCTCAGTCAATGAAGCCTTCCTTTCCAGGAATCGATGTCAGGGCTTCGCAATGGCCAATTCTCCTCGTCCATTTTGTTTTTAAGATTATTAGCTCTGTTAAGAGAATTCTTTGTTGTAGTACACTCACAAATAAATACGATACAACGTTACATAAAAAAAATTGAAACAATGATATTCCTGATTTTCACTTTAAAATAGGACTTTCTTATGATCTTCAGAGTAAGAATATTTAAAATCTTCAAACAGATTCATCCTATAACATGATTTATATATCATTATTGTATTTGTACTAGGGGTATCATTTTATACTATTCCCCAAACGGCGGACCAACCCCCATTTTGGAGAAGTGTGAAGAGACAAAATTTTCTAGCTTCCAGAAAAGTACTAATCATTTTGGTCATTTGTGGTTCTGAATCAGTTAATTTCCTTTATAGTCATTAGATTGCCGTAAAGAAGCTGGGTGTGGGAGTTCCTTAATTAATATAATTGCTTTGATCATCGCGAAGTGTGGGTGCTCATGGGAACCGATTTCAATAAGAGAGAACTAAATACCAAGTTAGCGTTGTATGTTCCTAACGTAATTTAATTAAAATATATTGTAAAATATAACGTATGGAATGGATCGGTTTTAGGGCTGGTATTTCAATACAGATATTATAGTTAAGATTAAGATATTTGTCTTATGAACTATAAAGTATTTTTATAGTTACGGTTAAAAATGGGAGACCCGTTCCTGGTCATATCTTTTCTTTTTAAATAAAAATATTTAAAACCATTTAAAAATTATTACTATCAACAAAAAAATAAAAGAAATAAATTATAATAATATATCATGACGTATGTATACAAAACCCAAACTACAGTAATGTTTAATGAATATTCTTCCCCATGTATATATCGCAAATTGCGAGGACACTGAGATCTAGGATCAATGAAAATAAAGGATATTTCTGACCGAGAAGCGGACCAGGATGGCTTAGTTAGCTAAGTACCACGACGGTTACGTGGGAGACCCGGGTTCGAGTCCCGGTGGTGGTCTTTTCTTTTCAAATAAAAAAATTTATAAAGTATTTTCTTAATTTATAAAACTACAAAAAATAAAATTAAACGTTTCATTATTTTATTTAAATCAAAATACTTAATATCTTAAAGCAAAAACTAACTGGCTCTCGTATGTTAATATTCTCATTAAAGGTATAAGAAACAGAAAATAAGTACTAAAGTGAACTTCAACTTCTATAATAATATCATGGTACCTCTACTATATATAACGTTAAGAAGCGGAGTGGCTCAGTGGTGTGGCTGAGTGGGTACCCCAAATCAGGGGGGGGTCTGGCAGTTGAGGGTGATTTAGGACAAATTAGCTCCCTGCACAGCCGCTGTCCAAGAAACAGTACAGTCTCTACAGTGTACTGAACCCCCAGATCCTCCACGATTTGTACTTGTACAGATTTTAAAATTTTTTTTTTTTATAAAACCTTTGATAACGACTTAAGTATAATTAAATAAACAGGTTTGTATTTGTAAAATGGATGTTGGTTCGCCGTTGGGTAGACATAGGATACTCCTCCCATTTTATTTATAATTTTAGTTGTTTATCATAAGGGAGTGGAGTGGCTCAGTGGTAGAGCACTGAGTTGCCATGCCGGAAATCCTGGTTCAAATCCCGCATAGGGCATAACTTTTATTTAGTCTGTTTGTGGCCGTAGATGGATCATATAGGATCTAGGACCCTCCTGGGGCCCACCCAGTCTCTATAAAATATTATAAAAATAGGGTACCCAAAATAAGAGGGAAAAAATCTGGCGGCTGAGGGTGACCTTGCAGAACCGTTGTCCATGAAACAGCACAGTCTCTACCATACACTGAACCCCAGATCCGTTCACGGGTTGTAGTGGTACTGGCTTTTTTTTTTTTTAGTTGTTTATCATAATTTTCTATTTTGACGTTTACAAATTTTGTTACGGTCCACGCTGTTTTTCTTAATCCAGAATATATAATGTGTTGATGATACCCCAAATCTTGTTGCCATAAATTCCTTTCTATTTTGGCTTGAGGAAATAAATAATTCGGATATAGAACGCAAAAAAATATCAAAATAAATAAAAACCTTTGTCCCCGTGTGACAGCAAGGGGCCCAGTTTATCTGGCATAGAGCCCACATCGCCTACCTCTCACTGATAGATATGAAGGGTTGCTGCTGATAAGATAGTAGGGCACTGTATTACTGAATCACTTCCGGGAAAAAAACTCTTATCTCTAAAAATTTTTTTTTTGTTGCTCGTTTACAAATGCATTACGATTTGTACAATTAGGGGTTTTATCTTGCTTTTGATTCCGTTAAACGTTCAAGTACTTGTTGATATGAAAAAATATAGAAATTTAATTTATATGGCATTCTTAAAAAGGCACAGATTGTAAACAATATTTTAATTTATTTGTTGATTGAAATTTTTCATCTGTTTAATGACAATACAAACATATTATAAAATGGGGTACTTTTCTGTTATTATCCCGTCTATAAAAGTATTTTTAATATAGTTAGTATATTACTAATTAAAAATACTAATAAATTTTGTTAGTATATTACTAGGGAGCGGCGTGGCTCAGTCAGTGGTGGAGCACTGAGTTGCCATGCCGGAAACACTGGTTCAAATCCCGCTGCGGGCAAGACTTTTGTTTAGTCTGTTTGTATCCAGAGATGGATCATATAGGACCCTCCTGGGGCTCACCCAGCCTCTATAAAATATTATAAAAATAGGGTACCCATAATAAGGGGGAAAATCAGGCGGTTGAGCGTGACCTAGAACAAGTCACCTCCTTGCAGAACCGTTGTCCATGAAACAGTACTGTCTTCACCATGTACTGAACCCCAGACATGTTCACGGGTTGTAGTCGTACAGGTTTTTTTTTTTTTTTTTTTTTTAGAATATTACTATTAATTGAAACATATGCTTTTTATTGATATGAAATTTAATTTAATTATTATTTTTGTATTACTCATTTTAGAAATTAGATGTTCGAAATTTAATTGCAAAAATCTTTAATATCTTCCAATATTTCATTAAAAGAATATTTTCCCGTAAGAATTTTCTACTAACTTTTTTCGTAATATAAATTCCGCTTAATAAGTTTAAAAAAAAAAAATATATATATTATTTTTTACACAAATCGGCCAGCAAGGACCACTTGAATATCACTCCAATCTTCTTCACACTCTCCGCCTTCCTTCTACTCCAATACTCTCTCATCTTCCTGGACTGTTTATATTATAACATATTATAATATTTTTTAAATTATAATGGTAACATGAATAATTTTCCAACACAAATAAACATGCGTTTTATATAATAAATTATCTTTATTTAAGACATTTTTAATAGATGGGACGATGACAGAAAAGTACCATGGATAAAGACAAGTACAGAAACACTCCGTTGGTTGTATTCAAGTAACAACTTCAACTTAGAAGGTTACGAGGCCATGTTCTTTTCTGAATGCTCGGAGGATTATCAGGAATTGAATAAGTAGGTAGGTTTGGGACTAGTGGGAATAAAGTTTCATGAAATACTGGTATCGTGTTCATGCCAAATCAGCTACAAATGGGATATTGAGGTCGTTGTGGATGACTTTTTCTTTAACAAGGTTAGGAGCATTAAGAATTTAACGTAGTATTTTGGATTGTATACGAGAGGATATTGTGAAAATTAAACAGAGAAATGATTTAAAACAATAAGAATTTATCAATATATCAGATGATTCCTCTGCTAGACTTCAGAACTGGACACATGAGTTTTATTAAAATTGAAATTGTCGAAATCGCCCTAAGGTCATTAAAAAACAAACTTTCAGTTTCTGCCTGTTATGGTGACCAAATGGATTTTTTTGGCGATTCATTTTTTTTTTTAAAAAGTCATTCTACCCTCTATTTTTTTATGACTGGGAGTAAGTGAACCCCATAAGTACACACTACAGTTCACAGCCATGAAAACGGCAACATGACTAGCCTCAAAGATACCGACAACCCTTATGGTTCCATGTGACAGATGACACAAAAACGTACATTCTTCATAAAAAATGGTTAAAATAACCATTACCCAGTCTCTATATATTCTTAATTTATTAAAATTATTAGACGTTTATACATTTTTTAAATAGTAATAATTGACCATGGAGGATAGTTAATCACCAAGAAAATATATATATAAAAATTTTCGACATTAAAAATGCATTTTATGAGATTTGTGACTTATGATTTTATATGATATATGATTATTAATTGATGCAGAAGAATTTTTTTTTGAAAGATACATACATTATTCGAAACGTCTAATAATTTTAATAAATTAAGATTATATACAGACTTGATAATGTTTTTTTCCCCATTTTTTAATGAAAATTGAAGATTTATAGTCCAGTTTTTACATCGTTTTTTAAAAACAAAACATACTTTTTTTTAAGGATAGTCCAAGGACATAATTGTAGTATTCTGTTCAATTCAAAATTATAATGATGGTAGAATGTTACACTAATTTGGTGAAGGCTAGCACAAATAGAGCAAATAGTTTACTGTATATCAATTTATGAATTACCTCCGCCCAAAACATTTTCACCTTCTTTGTATGTTTATGCATATAAATTGGATTTTCCAATGTTATTTCTGTTGTTTTTTATTGTTTGATAGTTATAAGTTTAATTAAATGATTAGTTAATTAAAACGGTTTTCAGTCTTCAGAAGATGAAAGGCATGGGTTTTGTCGTCCGTCAATAAAGTTCTTTGAGGAATGTAAACAAATAGATAATAACGTAAAGTATCGAGTTCCTAGAACATCAAGAGCACTTCTGAATACATTGAATCAACTAATTGGAGTAATTCAATTAACATTTAATTAGAATAAGCAGCTTTGCTTGTAATTGTCCTTGACATTTGTTAATGTGTCTTGAGCTTCATTGACAACGCAAATGTTTTTCGAATAGGAAATGGCTTGTTCACAGATTATATATATATATATATATATATATATATATATATATATATATATATATATATATATAAGTTATAATTAGACTGAACACTTGAAATAAAAGGATAAGGGACATAGAAACACTCGCGCTGATAGTAAAAGACTAACTTTATTTTCCTTAAGCTACCGTATTTATAGATATATTTGTTTACATTTCATACAATCAACAGAGACTTAATCCTAACATAAACACAACCCATAATCCTTCAAATATTGTCATAACTGCCCCCCTCCAGTTCCTTCGACAGGAGGAACTATATACAAAAAAAACAAAACAAAACAAAGAAAATAAACATCCTTAAAGTTAAATACAGACATGTTAGAATGAAATAAAACAAAAGCTTATACAAGTACATAGTATCATAGTCCTGAAAAACAAACAAAAAAAAAACAAAATAATTAGCTTCACTGAATTTTGATACACAACTTTTCACCTCTGAACGTCGCACTCTGACCGTGATTGTGACCGTAGATGAGGAATCCTCAATTCCTCGAGGTGAACTGTCCGCAGTTTAAAGGGGTACTCTACGGCGCGAATTGTGAATAAATTGTGTTCCCTGATGGTAATTATTCTGTAGGGCCCTTCATATCTTGCGTCGGTCTTATTTCGCGCTGTTCGAAGTCGGCGGTATACCACTGTCCCCAACTCCAACGGTCCTTTTCTAAATCCGGCGTGCCTCTGATTTGCCTTCGCAACCCTCACTTGCTTTTCGCGAACCAGTCTATCCCGAACTGTAGTCCAACGATTTCTCTGTAAGTCCCGTAACCGACGGATCTCCGTGCTCAATCCAGTCTGATTGCTCGTAAGCAAGTCCCCACGATCACGACGTTGTTGTCCGAAAACAATTTCCACCGGTGTTAGTCCTGTAGCGGTATGGATTGTATTATTATAGGCAATAATTGCGCGCGGCATTGCCGTGTACGGGTCTAGATTACGGCCCAGTTTTAGTAGCCGAATATGCTCCCCCAGCGTGTTATGTAACCGTTCCACAGCACCCCTGCCCTTAACGTGGTGTGGAGTGTTCAACCGCCAATTAATCCCCAACCCTTTACTCTCGTCGCGAATTAGCTCGTTGTTAAATTCCCTCCCACAATCGGACACGAATTCCTCCGGTACCCCGTAGGTCGCACACCATTGCACTATAGCTTCCCAAATTGCCCCAGGCGTCTTCTCCGCAACCGGATAGGCCATTGCTAATTTACTGAAGGTGTCGACCATGGTCACCCATGATTGACCTTCACAGGAATATAGGTCCGCTTGTATCGATCGAAGAGGTTCAATCGGCGTCGGAGTGACCACTTGTTCCGCTATGGGGGGTTGGCGTTCATACTTAGCCCGCTGACAAACCGAGCACTGCGCGATGTACTCCCGAACGGTGTGTCCCATTTTCCGCCAAAAATATAACGTTTTCAAGGCTCTCAACGTTTCCTCTACCCCGCGATGATTGGTTTTCCCCTCATGATGATCGGCCACGATTTGTCTTTGAGCCGCTGCGGTAGTAATTGTCTCCACCTGGCGTAAACATCGAACGATTGAGTAACCCACCCCAATCCTTTCCTGTCGCCATAATCGCTGTACCTTGCCCATGATAACGCGATTCCCTACGAAAATGTGCAGAGTACGGTCGGGTATACTGAATTCCTGGAAGATCCGTTCTAATTCGGCTTCATCCGTCGTCGCCGGTAACCGTACTAAAACGCTAGAAAGCCCTTCGTACTCACTAGCTTGAGTCTCAATCCCGCGACCTTGCTTCGTTCGGAGAATCAACTGACGTCGCTTGTCATTAATGATCTCATCGGACTCGGGGAGGTCCACCGGCCGTTCCGTAGATACCGCACTTTCTTCTGACACTTGCCGCACTAAAGGAATTTCCGGCCCGTTTTCCGCCCAATCTCTCAGGTAGCGTACCGCGAACGGTTCGGCGGAGGTCGACTCTTCCTCCATCGCATTGATCACCAACTCACGTGATAGCCAATCGGCAACTGCGTTTTCTGTGCCCTTCTTATGTACCACCTGAAAATCATAAACCGCTAGGCGTTCCTTCCATCGGGAAATCCGCGCCGATGATTCCTTTAACGTTCCCAAGTGGATCAGCGGTTTGTGATCGGTAAATAATTCGAACTGTCGCCCATAAACGTACGGCCGAAAGTGTTCGACCGCCCACACCACTGCCAACAGTTCCCGCTCAATTGCACTGTAACGCCGCTCGGCGTCGTTTAGTTTGCGGCTGGCGAAAGCCAATGGTTTTTCCCCACCCTCGGAGTTCTGGGATAACACGGCACCGATCGTCACATCGCTAGCGTCCGTCGTGACTTTAAATGTTTTCCGGAAATCAGGGAATGCTAACAACGGTCCCGTTGTTAAAACCTCCTTGCATTTCGCGATGCTAGCCAGTTGTTCCGACCCCAACTTGAACCGCCGTCCCTTCCGAAGGATGTCTGTTAAGGGATGCGTCAGCTCCGCTATACTTGGAATAAATTTCCGATAGTAATTGATCATTCCCAGAAAGCGACGAATTCCACGAACATTAGTAGGGAGCGGTGCTTCCTGGATCGCCCTTATTCTATCAGGATCTGGTTTTACTCCCTCCTTCGAGACGATATGGCCCAAAAATTTAATTTCTTTTAGCCCGAACTTCGACTTGTCCCTAGACAATTTGAGGCCGAACTCTCGCACCCTAGTCATGACTTGAGTGAGGTGGTGTACATGATCCTCTTCACTTCTGCTGAAAACAATGAGGTCATCCATATATACCTGAGAAAATTGTTCCCCTAATCCTCTCTGAAACTCATCCATTAACCGCTGGAATGTGAAGGGTGCCCCCTTCAACCCGAAAGGCATTCGAACGAATTCAAAATGACCTCTTTCCCACGAGAACGCGGTCTTCGGAATGTCCTCCTCAGCCATTCTGACCTGGTGGTACCCACTTTTTAAATCTAAAGTGCTGAATACAGTGGCACCCGATAGACGGTCTAGTATATCATCAACGCGCGGGAGGGGATAACGTTCGTCCTTCGTTGCTTCGTTTAACTTCCGAAAATCGACTACGACCCTATATTGTTTCGTCGATCCGCCTTTCTTCTCGACCACCCATAAAGGACTATTAAAAGGGGAGCTGCTGTGTCTAATAATCCCTTGGCGAAGAAGTTCCCCCAATTGTTCGTTTATTATGTCGCGCAATGCCTGAGGGTAACGCCTATCCTTGACATATACCGGGTTTTCCTGCTTCAGGGCTATTCTGTGTTCGGTTTTTCCTGTGGTTGGCAAGAATTCCCCCTCTTGATAGAACAAGTCTGAATTTCTCTGGAGTACTCGCTCTATTCTGTTTGTGCAATATTCCGCAGCCCCAATTTCCATATTCGATCGTTCAACCGAAAGGGGTTTGTACTTACGATCTCCTATCCGGTATCGCCAGGTCTCGCGATTCGCGGTCATCACTAAACCCGCCTCTCATAAAACGTCACAACCTATAATGAGGTCGTACCCCGGCATCAATTTATCGACCACGTGTATTTTAATTTCTGCTCTCGTCCCTGCTAACTCCTGCAAATCAATCCAAATTTCCCCCAACGTTTTGCACGACCCGCTTACCGTCGTTATTGTGCAACTACACTGCTGTTTCCTCTTCCAGATCCCCATTCTCATCGCCCCTTGTCGACTTATCAATGAATTGGTGCTTCCCGTATCCACTAGAAATCTTACCCCCGACGCCTCTAACTTCGCCACGGGCAACCTTGTCCATAATTCTTCCGCAACACTGTTATTAACTATCATCTCCCCGCGCCGGTTGCCCCACCCATTACCGCACCCTCATTCCGCACGCGATTGTCTCGCGATTTCGTCTGGCCCCGTGCCCCCCCTTCTCCCCGTGTTCTCCCCTCTTACCTCTTGTCTCCTCACTGTCAGAGTGCTGCGCTCAGACCTCACACTTCCTTCCTCGGATGAGTCCCCGCTGGAATCGTGTCCTCCAGTCCTCCTGCGGTACTGCTGGCCTCTCCATCTCTGAGTATTGACCTCCATTGGTTCATACTGAAGGTCCCTCCTGTTTGCTCTCGGGTTCCGTTTCGGGCATTCCCTTGCGACGTGCCCTTTCCTTCCACACTCGTAGCATCTTGTCAGATGACATTGTGCTGCTACGTGCCCAGGTTGGTCGCACTCGTAGCAGCGCCTCTCCTGCCTTTTCCTCCGCTCTTCTGGGCCTCTGTTCGGTCTTTTCTCGAACCCTCTGTCTCCGCCACTACGTCTGAGTGAGTTCCTGAATTTTCTTCTTGGAGCCTTGACCTCCGTCCACTCCTCTTCCGTGTTCGCCAGCCTCGTTCCTTTCCTCTCACCCGCGTCTATGAGCTCGTGGGCACACTCCACAAAGTCCTTGTCTCGCGGAAGTGAGCCTGGCCGGTCAGCATAGTGGTTCAGCTGTACCTTTAGGATGCTCCTTACGAACTCCATCCTTTGTGCCCCCTCTGATTGGCCTAGTGTTTCGACCGTCTTCTCCACTAACCGGTTATATGAAACCAGAAGTTTCTCGGCGAATTCACCTTCTGATTGCCCAGGGATCCTCCGTTCCTTTAATAAGTAAAAGGTGTCCTCCTCCGGAGTCCACCTACCTCCGCCGTATAACTTCTTTAGGCGCCCCTTAAGGGTGTCCCATGAGTGCGTCGTATCTCCCTGTATTGAATTCAAAATTCGCCTCGAGATGCGACTCACTAGGGATGCCTCTAACAGCACTACGTCCGACTCCAGTAGAGCCCCCGACTCCTTCCTGGATGATATTAAATCTTTAATCTGGTCTCCTCCCTTTAAGAAGTGCTCCAAATCGCCGACGACTCCCGTGAAGGGCTCCAACTGTCCAATCACCTCATGGATGAACGCGGAGTTTTGTGTCCTCACCTTCAGTAGCTCTAACTGCATCGTTTCGGACGCCTTCGCTAGTTGGGACTCTAATTTATTCCTCTCAACCTGCGCTTGAGCCAGCTGATACTCGTACTTTGCCCGTTCGTCACTGTCAACCATAGTTCTGAGATATGGGTTACCGAAATTAACTGTTAATTACTTCGGACTTTAGCACAATTAACGTCCCGGTTCTCGGCACCAGTTATAATTAGACTGAACACTTGAAATAAAAGGATAAGGGACATAGAAACACTCGCGCTGATAGTAAGAGACTAACTTTATTTTCCTTAAGCTACCGTATTTATAGATATATTTGTTTACATTTCATACAATCAACAGAGACTTAATCCTAACATAAACACAACCCATAATCCTTCAAATATTGTCATAACTTATATATATATATATATATACACATATATACATACATACATACATGAGTAAATAGGAACTTCTGAAACAAATTAAAATGTACATGTACCGTTGGGTATAACATCTGGTTTATCACTTACATTTTATGTGTAGATATATGTATATTTTATGTATTTTTTTTATTATTTTATGTATTCTGGGCTCCGACTGAGGAAGGTAGATACAAAAATATTAAAAATGGCCCTGCACTGGTGCCCTGAAAAAAGAAGAAGTCGAACAAAATTGACTTGGAGGAACGAAGTTCAGGAAGACATGACAGGATAAGGTCTTACTGAAAAAGTTTCGCAAGTACTGTCGTAAACTTTGTTTGGACTAAACCCCAACCTGGGAAAATTTCTCAATAAATAAATACAAAAAATATGTGTATACTTAAGGTTTGTAAAATAAATTACTCAATTTAAACCTTAATTTTGCCAACGTTTGATGCCTGCCTATGATCTCTCTCTCCCTCTTTCTCTCTCATTCTCTCTCTCTCTCTCTCTCTCTCCCTCTCTCTCTCTCTCCCTCTCTCACCCCCTCTCACCCTTTCTTACTCCAGAAGTAAGATGTATTTAAAAAAAATTAAATTAATTACTTTAAAATTGTAAAAATGATATTTCGTCTATATAATGATTCACCCTACCCTCTGGATAACTACCGGATGAGCGACTCATAATGACAACGATTACTGCACCAGTGATTAAAGCCTGCAATTATGAAAATGAGCTTGTTATTGGACATGTTTATGAATTTGTAGGCGAGCCTCGATCCAGTGCGCGGTTAATCTTGGTTAGACCCCTCTTTCTGATAATACCCTACACCACTACACCTATCTCTTTATCACTTACCGTGCCTAATTATTACGATTAATGGTGTATGAGATTTTCCAATGAGAGATGACTTTTCAGTTTGCTGATTTTAATTGTGCGATGATGATTTTGTGCGTTTATAACGATAAATAATCCCTCTGTCATTTATTAATTTTTAATTGCATTAAAAATGATTGTCATTGATGAACACAACCTGGGACGCTAAGTGACCGTGCAGAATGGCATGGCCTCTATTCAGGCTAAATTGAATCTTAAGAAATAAATAATTAGGATCTTTATGTTAAAAAATCTGTCTCTATCTCGATTTCTGCCTTTGATATCGCTTTGCTCCCTGAAGGACCTTGGCCTCCTCAACAATTTCCCTACACTCTAAGCGATCCTCTACAGCTCTTATCCATCTTCTCAATCCCAGAGACTGCAGTTAAACCTCGACATCTTCAAGCCACCGTAGCCTGGGTCTACCTCATCCTTTGCTCCCTGAAGTACCTTGGCCTCCTCAACAATTTCCCTACACTCTAAGCGATCCTCTGCAGATCTTCTCCATCTTGAGACTCCAATTAAGCCTCGACCTCTTCAAGCCACCGTAGCCTTGGGCTACCTCATCCTCTGCTTCAGCCTGAGCGTCCCTCTTTAATCTACCTTGGTAGTCTTCGATGCATCTTATCTACCTATCTAAACTAAATCAGGATCGTTATACAGGTCTCTAAGATCTGTCTTATATTGTCGACTTTTTTGGGCCATTTTCCTCAGGATTTTCCTATCCCAAGCATTAACGTAACTCTCTTGTCGCTTTTGCAAGGGTCCACGCATCACTAGTGCACGTCACTACTTGTTCGAGAACGGTTTTATATACTCGCACCTTGATATCTCAGGATATATTCCGATTTAGAACGATGGAACTATTTATAAAATCAAAAATTTCATGAAAATTTCTTCTGAATTTATTGTAATTTTACTACAATTGTTTGACCAAAAACTCATGTTTCGTCCAGCATGTTAATGTTCCACTATGACAATTCCATGATAATGTTCTGAAAAACAATGCAAAGGATTTGCCTTCATTTTCATCGGAATTCAAAATAATTGCCTGAATCCAAAAGAGAGTGCTCGTCATAAATAGTTTTTTTTTATGTAGTTTCTTTTTCGTATTAGTTTTAGTTTATAAAATACAGATTTTTTTCCTGAATGATTTATTTTATTATAACACATTATTTCTACAATAATAATGTTTATCCTTCGCTGAGGATAATCCTTCACTCTTAAAGTCCTGGAATGAGGTTCAGGCTATTTCGTGAGATACTATAAGAGATAATGGAATTAAACAAGGTTTCCCAGCGTCCTGGCTAAGAAGATTTCTCTGCACTTTCTATAATTAGTTGAGCCTTAACAGACCTATACTCAGCTAGGGAGGGTCCAATTAAACTAAAATTTGGGAGATTTATAATCCACTTTTGCGAGTATCCTTATTGGTCTGGTAGGCAATTACTAACGCAAGTACATACATTCTACAAAGTATATGGTATGTCAGTTTCCAAACAGAATAGAGTTGTTTGATAGATATATTATATATTTTCATCTTTTCATTAATGATAGAGAGGATCGGGGTACCATAGTGTGCAGAGCGCGTATTTCTTTGGTGGTAGTCTTTATAAATTGGGTACCCTTAAATGGGTCAAAAACCAGGTGTTTGAGCGTGATCTCGAACAATTCATCATCATCATCATAATCAATCCTCTTAACCGCCTAAGCAGTGTAAGGAGGAATCCTGCACAGCCTTCTCCAGCTCTGCCGGTCTTCCACCAACTGTGCTCTTCTGCTCCAATGGAGTCCCCTCTTCTCAAATTGTTTCCTTACCTTTTCTTCCCACATCCTCCTAGGTCGTTCTCTTCCTCGTTTTCCCTCCACTTTGGCTCGGTAGGTTTCGCTAGCAATTCTGCTAGGATCCATCCTCTGGAAGTGTCCGAGCCATCTCAGTCTGTATTCCTCTATCAGCTCATTGGCTGGTTGAACATTAAGGTTCGACCGCATAGTGGTAACGATTAATATAATTCGTATTTCAAAACTTGTTTACATATATGTTTTTAATGACTATTTTCATGTATTTATATACTCACACTTTATTTTCTCTCGTGATATATTACGCATTTGAAAGAATAGAATCGTTTTTAAACTCTCAAAATTTGATTACAACTTCGAATTTTTTATTATTGTATGATGATTATACCTCAAGGCGTTGCGGTAATAATTTCTTTAAATAATTATGCATTAAAATTATCATTTGTATTATGTTTTGTTACTGGTTATCCTACAGAAATTCATGCTCTTTTATTATTCCAGACATTTTGTTATTTTCTTCAACTGAATTTCCTTTAACTCTTTCATTTAGCTATGCATCGTACCTATCTAAGAACCCAATCTAAAACATTTCTATACACTAGAAAAAAATTATAAATTTGAGTTATTATCTTCAATAAATGTTCATGGCATCCCAAAATAAGTTAGATAACTGCCATCTTAAAGGAAAGTATATTGAATTTTCAAAATTTTTAGTATGTATAAAAAAATCCAAAACAAGGTATTGAAAAACAGAATTAATAATCCGTTTTTATTTTATTAAAACGTTTCAATTTATATACAATTAATCTTCATTTTACTAATCATATTAATGATAATTTTTTTTCTCGCCTTTTGGTGGTAGTCCACATATTTTCATATACTTCATAAATGTATTTCAAATAGTTTATAACCAACTCTGTATGGTTTACAAATAAAAATAAACGCTCTAGTATATTTTTCCTTTTTTTGATTCGAAGAAAGTACTCAATATATTTTTCTATACCTGGCGCAATTCCCGGACAACTCTTATGAAGTCAGCAAGAAATTGGATGTTCCAAGTGGTAAAGGAAAAAAGAAATGTACTGGAAAAGAAATTGTATGATGAGCGCCATTGGACGACATATCCTGGACAAAGTTGTTTCGCTCTGGCCTCGCCTTCAATGTGCACTTCAACTGAATGTCCGCAGACCGAGTCATTCACCGAAGGAAATCCAATTTATCTGAAGCAGCTACCGCATACATAGCTCTTTACTTTTCTACCTCAAGAGGAACTAATAACATTTATCTCTGTGAGATTACATTATTCATGGGGTAACTTTGCATTTTTAAAGTCTAGTAAATGTGTTGAAAATACAAGATTGCACCAACGTTTGCCGTAGGCCCTTTGATATGTTTTCACCAAAACGGCGTTTGTGGAGTTACCTTTATCATTTTCCTGAAAACATCTACCGGAATAGAACACTTTATGTTGCTTAATACGAACTTCATCCTTCTCCAGGACCTTTGATTTGATGAGGACGGAGTTGAATGCTGGTACTCTTTAGACAATTTACCTAGTAATTAGACTATTCTCCTTATTTCCCTTAATATTTGAGAATTTAATTCAAATTCGTCAGCTAATTATATAATAAGTCCACTTGTATGAACTCACTTTTAGGAGCATTCAGTTTAAACACTAATAATCTGAAGTAGTTTCCTAAGTTGAAATATAATGAGTTTTAATCAATTTAATTCCAGCCCGCTAGTTATTTTGGATCTTCCAACTTCTTTTAAGATGTGCCGGTGTTTTTCCAACACTAGACATTGTGTTTTTATTTTTTTATTTAGTGGCATGTGATAGGTTGAAATTATCAATGGGGAGGACGGTGTCTTCAATCACGACAACGCCATATCACACATGTCTTTAGAGACTCGGCAAATTTGAGAGTGCTTAGCTTAAGAATATTAATGGACACATAGCCCGGAGCTGTAGTATTGAGTCCGCGTCAAAGAGGGTTGTGAAAATCACTTGGTTCAGTTTTTCCCCACAAAAGAAGTGACGGAATTACAGTCATACCAGAAAGTGGAGAAAGTCATTGATCCAAACGGCCCTTTTTTGATTGATTCATGTTTAAAATTTGAACTTATGTACTATCAACATATTAAAATTTGTCCCCATATGTCGCTCTTTGCGCTTGTGATAGAGAAACCTGTATTAGAATCGTTATTGCCTTGACACTGTTTGTTCAACATTATATAAATAGAAACATACACGAGTAAGTGAATGAAAGATGCTATTACTATTAATTCATTTTCAAATACTATATTCCATTATAGAAATATAGGTATCTCCGCGCAGGTATCTATTGTAGTAGAATCGTACGTAAGCTCTTACATAAAATTAATCAAAAAGAGGCATAGAACTATTTATTAGTTTTCATTTATAATATTATCAGAAACTGTTTTATGTCGATAATAAACTGAAAAGATGAAAAACCTTGTTACCAATTCCCCCCTCCTGGACAGTAGATGCCATGATTAATCCCCAAAATTTAAAATTTCCCCCAGATGAACCCTCCAGGACAGTAGATGCCATGATTAACGAAAATACAATCGATCAGGATTCTATCAGGCCCCGGAAACTTTATAATAGTAAAGAATGGACTAAAAAGAAACGGAAAAACAAACAAGGAAAAACCTCTACATGTACATTTCCCCTGGACTAATTGTGGAAGCCCTAAATAGGTCGAGGGGACGCTACTGGGGATGGAATCAATGGTGTGTGACAAAAACGGAATGGGAGTACTCTGAAAAAGTTCTGCTCCACCGATCGCATATAGGCTTTCCTCCGGCTGCAGTGTTCTGGAACAGTTGTGTAAGTGATCATGGCTCGTGCTGGTTTTGGGGGCTAATGGAAAAAATCCAGGAAAACAGAACGCTATTAGGTAAACAAAATTGAATTTGGTTATTGTATATTAGCAAAAGTGCATTGTAACTGCAGCAGGTAACTAAATTCTGGTGACTCTAATTGTATTGCCACTTTTGGAAGGCAGGTAGAGTTACCAGCATTTCAAGGATTTGGTTTAATGACTGGAAACTTCGATGGGCCCTGTATACTATGAAAGCTATGACTATGAAAGCTGAAAATGTTCTTGGCAGTAAGACAAGGGTGTTGGTGAAGGTAATAGATAAATAATGCGGTTGTCAGTTCGAGTTGTCGCTTCGAAATCACTGCTGCAGGTTGTCGCTTCGAGTTGAGTAACATGTATAAATTTCTCATGCATTTCCTTTTTAACATTTTTCAAAAATACAAATAATCGTGAGCTTTAGTATTGAAAAATCAGCGTAAATATGGTAAATGTGTATATCTCGGTAATCATTTCATCAAGAAATAAAGGTTTTTAACAAACATTTCGAAGTATGTTGTGTGGTGTATGATGATGTAACCTAAACAGTATGCGTGAGTTGGTCTTTAAATTACATACATCCAGTAATACAGTTACTATATTTATCTACATATCTCTGACGGCGCTTTGACCCTTGAAGGACCCTGGACCCTCCTCAACAATTCTCCTCCATATATATTCTTACTCCCTGTATAAAGAAATCAGTATTTCTTTTTATTTTCTAGAATATTAAAAAGGATACCAATGAATAGTTAAAACCTGTTGTGACTTAGCTTGAAGCAATAACGTACGCAAATAATACCAAGAATGCTAACCTGGAGTAAACTCCATATATTGTATCCCGCAACTTCTCCTAGCCCTTCCGGTTTTCCTGTAGAATCGTGTGATCGGCAAGGGACCCTAATCGCGCGGTTAGAGGGTCCAAAGATGGGCTAACAATCACCGACTGACTATGACCTATCACTCTCATTAATAACTTGGAGTTACTTCGGGAGAATAGAAGGTGCCATTCCCCGGCTTCGAGATTAATCCGCCCTAACTATTTCTTAGGGAGGATCCCCCAAACTCACAATAGGGGCATAACTCTCCCTGTCGGCCATTATCTTCCTTCAAGGCTACCAGAAATAATTTGCTTATTAGCGGAATTTACCGCCGTTTAGTCGAATTGATGATAACATTTATTTTCTCAATTAGTTACACAGGATGACCAAGTAGTTATTAAGTTCCTAATTTTTCATAACCAAATCTTGATTTTTAGAAGTTGAATAGATGTTTTATAATAGCCGACGAAAAAAAAATGAAAAATTAGGCATTGCTACAGCAAAGCATTCCTATTGCAATGATGGTATTGAAATTCTTTTATTAACCATGAGAAAATTTTGTATAGCTTGAAACTATTCAAAAGTTCAAACATGATACAACTCAACATATGAGTTTATTAAAAAAAAACTTGGACCGATTCTATTGCTATCAACCAATACAATTGCTACTGAAAGGTTAGCTAAAAAAAATTAAAATTCATTTTACTAAATGTTTATGCTATGAGTTCTACATATCTTATATTTGGATCTTATATTGATCACTGTGGAAATGACAAATATTCTTAACTTCTTCTTTTCTGTACGATTGGATAATATTACTAGTTAGTAGTTGCTTAGACTAACGGTAAATAACATTCAATGCTAAAAAAAAAACTTATTTAATTTATATAAGTTTAGTTACCATTCTGAAAGATCATTTATCTCTTTTTATTACTAGTTTGGTTTATAATTTTACAGCTAGTTTTGGCACATCCTGATTTTGAACTCAGGGAACTATGCCATTATTAAATAAATGAATGTCCTTTTTAACATCATTATCAGTTAGTGCCTTTCATATAGTTGCCGTTCCAAAGGTATCGGATTCAAATTCTGCTTTCATGGCAGTCTTTATTTAATCTGCAGTCGGAGGATCTTTCGGGATCAGGGACTCTTCTAGGGCTCATCCAACCTCTATAATGTGGGTTCCAACAAATCACCTCCATTTACATCCGTTCTCCATAAAACAGTACCACCATCTCCACCATTTACTGAACCCTGGACATTGGTTTTTTCTTCTATAATATTGGATCATTATGTTGAGGATCTCATACAAATAATATCACCGCACACTAAATAATTTATTATTATCAATATTTTTTATTTATTACTGGTACGATGAAGTGTGGAGTATGTCGAGTTAGTCCTTTCTGTTGACAGAAATCAGTTTTTCCTTTTAGCCCCGTTGTATACTTTGCCATTTGCGAAAGCTCTCTACAATGGGTCGAAAGAGACTTAGTGTATTGCAAGCTTTGATTGTCCTTATCAGATCAGAAAAATCAATACAAACTCTCCTTCCCCGAAACTTTAATTTAAAAACACGATTAAAACACGCGCGTGCTCATACATATGATAAACTATACCAAACGATAACTGATAATTGTGTTGCGTTTTTTTATTCATTAGGTTTTTTTGAAATCAATGTATCCTGATACCCAAAAACTTTTCCTCCCAATTCTTCCTATAAGCCCCCTCTTCTTCTTCATTCTTCCCCCCCTCTTACTCCATTCATTCTCTCTCATCTCTTCCTCGGTCTTCCTCTGTTTCTTCTGTAATCCGGTTTATAATGGATGTTTCTTTGACCATCTATTGTCTCTCATTCTCATCGGATGGCCAGACCATTGAAGCCTTCTGGTCTCTATTTCAAACAATGTATTCTCCTGCTTGAGTTCCTCATATAACACTATTGGGTATGTGTTGGTGCCTTGAGCTGCCGAGTCTTAAAAAGTCCACCAAAAGGACAAGCAGTTTACGGGCATCTTGTCTTTTTATGTATACATTAAATGAATTTGTATACATTATTTTTTTGTCAAGGCTGAACATGCAATATCTGAAGATTATTCTGTTTTTTCGATCCTACATTTTTGTCTGAGTGAAAAATAGTTGACTAAATAATTCAAATGATGAATTGAATTGGTCAGCGGGTGCAGTCGATGATAATACAAAATATAAGCACAACTTATTTTTATTAATCGTGCCAACGTTTCGGCCTACGTTGTAGGCCATCTTCAGGGATATGAGATTGACAGAAAATAACTATAAATATCTTTTCAGTACCAAGTAAAAAACAAAAATTACAGAATTTATAGTAATAAATACAAACAATAGTGTAAGAAATAGAGAGCGTCCGATAGAATTATAAAAGAATATGTATGAGTAACAGATTTTAGGTACAGAATCGTTAATAACGTAAAGAAATATAAAGGGAAAGTTCTTATTCCTTAGAGAACTACTTCTCCATAAAAATAAATTATCAATTACTAACAAAATTATTGTATATAGCTTGCTTCTTAAACAAATGTGGACTTATAATACGGTGGTTTATGGATATTAGAAAAAAGCTGGGAGGTATCTCCATCCATGCTTCCACGAGAATTCCTAAGGAGAAGTTTTCAAAAGACGAATACATAAACAATATGTGCCAGAT
The DNA here is from genome assembly GCA_964056705.1 of Troilus luridus. Classification (NCBI taxonomy): domain Eukaryota; kingdom Metazoa; phylum Arthropoda; class Insecta; order Hemiptera; family Pentatomidae; genus Troilus; species Troilus luridus. The sequence goes on along the minus strand of OZ057415.1, from coordinate 52,238,424 downwards.
GGCGTTTGTATAATATTCCCCCAAATAAATATTTATTACTATTAAAAAAGTCTAGAGCCAAATGATATTTTAAACATAGTTAATAAACTAGAAATTATACACTATTTGAATCAGAAATCATCTATTCTGATTTTTCCTTCTTCTTACGGAGTTAAGAAATTACCATAAACCTAAAATTCCTCTATTTTGAGATTTTGAAGGATACGTCCATTCTGTTTATACTTGAATCCATTTTGATTCTATTTTAATAATGGTAATACTAATAGGTTATTTTTTATATATCATGTAAAAATTAATATACATATACTGAACTATGCCAAGTAGTCAAATTTTTAAAATAATCAACTACAACTTTAATATTTACTTTACGTTAAATTTGAATTATTATAATTCACTTTCGAGTACATAGACTTACTCGTATATTTTAATACATAATGATTAATACCTTTACTCCACCATAAACTCCATACTTTGTACATAGGAAGACAATAAGAAGTGCCGTAAAATGGATAGTGCGAGTAAGGTGTTTTATAGTAGCGAGCGCCTTCAGCAGAAATACCATTCAATCACTATTAAATCGAATATCGGGTTCGTGGTCTTAAAATAAGCCATATTTCCTTCTGGGGATATTGAGTAGTATAACTTTTATAGTCATTTCCCTCACTGAAAGCGCGATATTCCACCAACCATCTTCCACTAAAATGGTTTTAGTGTAAACTCATACCCAGCTGACTTATACTCAAAAGATTTTCAATTATAAGTTAACAGGAAAAATCGCGGATATAGGATTAAAAGAATTCTTCAGGGGTAGATTTTTGAATAGAGGAGTTTAAATTATCGCTGATTTCCGTTAGCTGAGAAATCAGATATGAAAGTGAATTTGTTGAATTGAGAGAATGTGGAAAACTATTAAAAAAAAACAATCCAAAATCCTTCGTAAAATCCTCAACGCTCCTTATTTTGTTAAGAATAAAGTCATCCATAACGACCTTAATGCCCCATTTGTTGCTGATTTGGCCCGAACCCCGTATCTATCCTTTCATAACCAACTTCATTCCCACTCAAACCCTCTAGTTTCAAACCTAGCTTCCTCTTCGATTCCCGATAATCCTCCGAGGCGTCTGAAAAGAAGATGGCCACGTGACCTTCTTAGATGAACTAGTGATTTGAGTACTACCAGTGGGTAGTTTCTCTACTTGCCATTAACTCATGTCATTATGTATCACATAGCCTATTTACTTGATGTATTATTGTAATACAGTTGTAAATATCATTATATAAATTTAAAAAAACAAAAACAAAAATAACTGAAAAAAAGAGAATCCATTAAAACATAAATATTAGTATACAGAATTATGCATGTGTGTCTGTAAAAAATATCAAAATTTAAATTAGCTATAATTTCAAATGAGATTCATCGAAATCAGAGCTTATGTTTTGGAAAAGTATGAAAACCATTTTCCCTCTTGACTCCGTTTTGTATTTTTATGAAAATATTACGTTAGTTGTATTTTCTATACAACAAGAATAGCTTTACTGCTCTCTCCACTATTTCTATTTATTTATTTTTCAAGCTCTGTCCAGTATTTGTATTTTCAGTTAATATGCGCCAATCTCGAAAAATAACTTAAAAAACTTCATCTGCATTTTAGTTTATCCTATAAACAACCTTTTTAATATAGTTCTTTGTTTCACGTCATTCTTAGGTCGCATTCTTCGTAGCCACAAATATGAAGTTCAATGTGGCCCGAAGCTTCGGCTTTTATAATGGAATGATTTTTAATTGAATTTCTACTATCTGTCTAATACCTTCTCCTTGATTAGTTAATACTGTATACTATCTTCTCTATACTTTGTGCTTTAGATCTAGAAATACTTTAAATTCAAATTCATTGTTATTGTCTTGCCTTAAATGTGATTATAAACTGAGAAGCAACTGTTATCGGGTACCCCAATTGCTTTTATATATTTTTAAAGCGTTTTTAACTCCTAATTGGCTTTTAAAAACTCATTTGCTTGAATAGAGACAAGAATGACCTAGTTTATTTAGTCATAGTTCTCCTCTATAATAATAAGATTCTAAATTCTTTTCAAATGGAATTTATATAGTGGTTGTAATAGACGGAGAAGATTGCATAATTTTTAATGCAATTGATTTTAAATTTATTATAAAATACTATATTATTACCTATGAACTTCTCACTGTAAACATCTACAAATCAGTTTACCTCCCAACCCTCACTTATGGAAGTGAAAGCTGGGTTATGCTGGGCAAACAAGCTAGCCGAGTGATAGCGGCGGATATGAAATTCCGAAATTTTGGAAAGACCAGGAGGGACCGCAACAGGAATGAAAGAATCAGAGAGGAGCTGAAAGTGATTGAGTTGAAAGATTCCATAAAAAACCGTCAGCTAAAGTGGTTTGGCCACGTCTGTCGGATGGACGAAGAGAGAGAGCCGAGGAAGGCCATGGAAGCTAGACCCACTGGGAAGAGGCCAAGAAGCCGTCCCAGAGTTTACTATCAGGAATATATATCCAGCGCATTGTAGGGGAGAGAGGCAAGACCCTCCATGAAATGAGGTGGCTGAGTAAGGACCGCGAGGGATGGCTGCATTGGGTGGAGGCTCCTCGACGCTAGCAATGGCATAAGTTGAAGTCAAAGAAGAAGAAGAAGAATTTCTCACTGCAGAAAGGTAACAAGTCGAACTTTTGAGTTTTGTTTTTTTTAATCCAACTTTAACCAGAGTCAGAAGGCTCCATTTAGTCCAGAAAGGACACTTGTCTGCAAGATAGCACAATCTTGACAAGGCGTTAAATAATTTGTTTACTCCAGATAGGGAACTTTATCCCAGGAAATTATCCGTTTTTTGCCCGTCTTGCAAAATTTATAAGAGCGGACTAATCACTTAATGCAGTTAGCCATTTATATAATTACATTAAGGATCAAAAGCGGATAAATTCAAAATTTCAAAAATCAGGTTTTTCACATATTTCGTTAGTTTAGCATTTTTGTCAAACACACCACTTCTCCGTATTATTTCTCATTGTTTGAGTCCTAAAATTTTGGAATCATGAAGCATCGCTTGACTATACTAGCTAAAAATGTGAGAAAGTAATTTTTGAAATTTAGATATTCGCTTTTGATGAAGAACGCCTCACTTATTATTATTTTGGGCCTGCAGACCCTCCTGGGGCTCATCCAGTCTCTATAAAGTGGGTTCCCTTACATGGGGTAACAAATTGCCGGTGGAGTATGATCTCAAACAAATAATCTTTCTGTAAAGCCGTGGCCTTAAAACCTGTAGTCTCTACTTAGTACTCATCAAGAGACCCACAGGTTTTTTTTTTTCTTTGAGTGGATATTTGATATTAGTTAGATATTTGATCTTTGGTCGTTAATAAAGAGACAAATAACTTTAATTTTACAATGATAGGATTATTAAAATAAATGCTCTATTTTTTATAAATATATATATTTTTTTTAGTTAAACCAATTTTCCCTGTAATTTTAGTATTAAATTAAACCTTTATCCAAAATCGAAAATCGACTTTTAAATACTCCATTTATTTAAAAAACAAAAACAAATAGGATCTTGATATGCAGACCCTCCTGGGGCTCACCCAACCTCTATAAAGAGGGGGAAGAATTCCTCTTACTTGAGGAAGTACCTGGCTTTTTGAGCGGAAAATATACATCCCTGCACAATCGTTGTCTTCAAAACTGCATAGTATCTGCCATGTACTAAACCCGAGACCCTTCATGAATTATGATTATAAAGTTATTATTAATATAATATACTCTTTTTCTGCAACGTACCTTCTTCAAACCAATAAGCGTTGTTCATTATATTTATAAATAGTAGTCTGTAAAGGAATCTGACAGTTTAAGCCTTGCTTATAACCCTCATACAAAGCTTTCCTATGTTGCATCTAAACCTACCCTATAAAACCTTCATTCACCTTTTCTCCACTCGGTAAGCTTACGAGAAATCAATTTAGTGAAGCGTAGTGAAGTGTAACAATTTACTCCAGTGGCTGGAAGGGTGGTTGGGGAAGTCCCTCGCGGCTTTAAGTGACTTGAAAGCTTTATCTGAGATGGGGCCTGGGAGATAGCTTGCTGCCTCCAGGCCATCGCCTCCAGACAACCCGTGGTACCCTACATCCTAGATAGGCGCCACTCTGTGAAACCCTCAGCCTCTAGGAAGGCAATAGAATTAGATCCAACTTATTGTTTTAACATCCTTTATAAAACTCTGTTACAAGAATGGTGTAGCAATTTCCAGAAAACGATTCCCGAGGCAATATATTTCCTTACCTCCCCCCTCCTCATGTGTTGGATAAAAAAAAAAAAAAAAACTTTACCGCTAACGCCACTGAAACAGTGAGAACATGGATTGACGAAAAGTTGACCGGCTAGTTTTTCCTAAATTACATTCTAGCTTGTCCCTTTAAAGTCCTTCCTTATTTTTCTTGGTTAAAAAAATCCTCATATTTTAAAAATAAGAAAAGTAATAAGTATCATTTAACACGTACTTAAAATACACGTTTAGTCAACTTTGGGAAGCCGGGTAGCTCAATTTGTAGAGTGCTATGTTGCTATGAAGATTTCGGGTTCAAATCCGGATGTGGCATATAAATTATTTAATATGATCCTGTGTGATCTGCAGACTCTCCTGGGGTTCTCATTTAATGTGGAAAAACCTGCCGTTTGTGTCCAATCTCCGACTCCTCACATCTCTCCACAACCGTTTTCCTAAAAACAGTATAGTCTCTATCTTGTTCTGAACCCAAGATCCTTGTGTTGTTTTGTCCCTATGTTTCTTAATGATTTTTAATACTTTGATTTTAGCTGTAGGTTCTAAGGGGGTTAGAAAACATTTCTATTCGGCTAAAGTCTCGATTAACCGAAAACAGGTGGACAAACTTCTATATTATTCGAAAGAAAAATATTCTTTAACGTTATCATAGACCAAATAAAGTTTAATTCTAGAAAAAAACAAATGTTTCCTTGACAAACAATTAAAATTGTTTGTATCGAAATATGACCTCTAAATTCTTCCCTTGCTCTCATATGTTTTTCTGGCCCTGTATTATTTGTGTGAGCACCTATATTGGATTCGGGCTAAGCATATCTCTTTTCAAATTGCACTGCACGTTTTTCAGGTAATATGGCAAAGAGTGATATGCCGCATCGTGTCAATATGTTGTTTTAGGCTGTGTCAATAGAGATAGATGCATGATATCTCAGTAATTTATAATCCAGTGTCAAATGATACTGATTGAACATATTCTAATCTATTTCGATTAGCTTAGAGACAACCACTGTATGGATAATTTTTGATTTGTCATGATGTTAAGTATGAATGGAATTAGACGAAATATATCTGATGTATGATATAAATAAAAATATCTATATTAGACGATTTCTATAGCAACTTTGTCACGATGTGAGACGATGGTACTGTTCATTGCATTAATGATAATTTACCGCAATTATTCTTTATAGTAATTGTTTGTCCTTAATTGGTTTATTTCTAAGGGTTCATCGGAGTTGCTCAATACATTCGATGGTGAGTTTAATGATATATAAATCTCGGGTTTGGAGGCAGACAAATTATTTTTTTTTAAAACATCTGGGAATCGATTCTGTGGGTTCTGCAGACCGTACTGGAGCTCACACAATCTCTATAAACTGGACATTTTTTTTCGTCGAGTATGATCTCCGCCAAAACATAAACTTGTTTGGCAAGATATTGACAAAATTAAGATAATATACCAAAATAATAAGGAAGAAAATAGTTGGGGGTGCAGTCAATTAAAACACTAAATAAGTGGATACTTATTTTAATTAAGTGCCGACGTTTCGACCCACTTTGTGGGTCATCTTCAGGGCTAAGGACGCTTGCAGAAGCACGAGGGGACGCGGTCTGAGCGGTCTTGTCAGACCGCGTCCCCTCGTGCTTCTGCAAGCGTCCTTAGCCCTGAAGATGACCCACAAAGTGGGTCGAAACGTCGGCACTTAATTAAAATAAGTATCCACTTATTTAGTGTTTTAATTGACTGCACCCCCAACTATTTTCTTCCTTACATCATCCAGTCAACGATCCCTCGCTTCTTACCAAAATAATAGTTTTATGTAAATATATATTTACTATATGCTTATTTATACTCTATGTAAGATAGCTAGATCTTTCAAATGGGAGTTATATTGCCCCCATTGAAGATGGATGAACGATTCCTTGATTCTCCAACTTGAGATAGGGCAGTTGATTCGCTATTAAGTTACTATCACTTACATATATTCAGTTCCTTACGGCCTTAGCCGATAAGAGAAGCCATGCACGTAGTTACTCTATCATATTATCTAGCTCACTGCTTAATGTTCGAGTGTATGTTACCACGGAATATCCAATGTACCTTTGTACATATTCAGTAGCTATGTAAGTTATAATGAGCTTGGAGGAATGTATCATTAAAACAATACATGCAAAATTGTAAAACAGGCACAAAAAATCGTCAAACCTTCTGGACCATAGATTCGTAGTTTAACTCATATTACAGGTCACCTATCCCTATTCGAACTTTGAAAGCAGAAGTTCGAGGTTCAATGATTTACTACCACACGAGCAAAATACAAGCAATATTATTATGAATTATCAGTCAAAGATATGGATTCTACAAATCTTTTAGTGCATCATCCACCCTAAACAACTACTTGTACTACACTCGATCTGAAAATTTTAACATTCAAGACAAAAATACCACGCATTATTCTTTAACTTACTATCGTTCTCATGCGCATTACACATTCCTTTTAAACAACTTTTCAGAATTAAAAAACATTGTGAATTATCTTTCTTTATCAATAATTACTAATTATGCAGAAAAGAAGATGGGCACCAAGTGGTCTTCATTGATCAAGCTCAAGACCTGGATGTATTCGGCTGACTACTGAAGACCGGTATGCCTTCTAGTTGCATTAATAACCTTGGCTCTCACAACGGTGCTCACGCGTTCATCTTGTATTACTCTAATAACCTCAAGTGTTTCTTAAATTTTTTATTTTTTCCTATGAAATATGTCGCGAAATTATTTTTTCTTTTTCATATAAAATTAACTGTTATTTTTTGTTCGCACTTTTATCTTCTTCTTTTTGTTTATTGTTTAATCTATTTCATTATTTACGTATCATTCTTCCTTTCGTTATTCGTTAATTTTATTATCTATTCTTTGGGTTCAAAATTTATAGCGGATTTTAGTAATAGCAATAGCTCGCCACTGATCATCTTTGCTCGGCACTATCAAACTTTTCAATTAGCTCTGCCAATAAGATTTTCTCCTCCTAGTTCCTCTCCTCTGATACTGAGAGCTCCTCTTCTGCTTTCCCATTATGTCTAGGGTTCTAACCTCCTGTCACATCAACTCCCAATCCTTGCCCGCTCACTTTGATGAATTTCATCAATATTTTACCCAGAATTTTTTCCACACTATTGGAATCTCAGAAACATGGCTAAAACCCCATATCCCGTCCTCCTCTGTTTCCTTACCTGACTATTCCTTCCTCCGCCACGACCGTGTTGACCGGACTGGTGAAGGTGTAGGTCTTTATGTCCACAACTCCCTAAAATCACGCATTCTGTATTCTTCACCAGCGTCCAATTTCCCTCACATAGAATTCCTTTTCGTCGAAATTTCTTGCAAATCTAATCCTCTCCTATACGTCGTAGTGTATCGCCCTCCTTTGGTCCCTTTTGATCCTATCTTTGAATCGGTCCTTTACAACCATGTTCCTCTCTACAACCACATCATAATCTCCGGCGACTTTAATACCAATCTCCTAGTCCAATCCAATGATAAACTGTACCTTGAAAATCTTTTTTACTCTCTACACCTCTCCATTGTCCCATTCTCTCCCACCCATCACACTCTTCTATCTGACACCTGGTTAGATTTGTTCATCATTGACTCATCGCAGAGACTTCTTTCTTCCACACAATTACCCGTTCCATTCTTGTCCTCTCATGATTTAATCCAAATTTCATACAATATCCAAACTCCAGTAATCCTATCGAAAACATTAACGTTCCGCAACCTAGATGGACTCACCACTGAATCTATATCTCCTTCCCTCGAAATCCTGAATTGGAACCAAATCTACTCCTGTACCACCGTCGATTCAATGGTCGACATACTCACGGCCAATCTCAAAAGCATCCTGGATACCCATGCCCCAGTCAAAACTTTAACCTTCCATCACCATCCTGCTCCTTGGATGTGTCAAAAAATTAAAGACCTGCAAAGGAAACGTGATGCTGCCCGTAGACGCTTTAGACGCACTAGGCTTACTGATGACTACCAAGCGTTCAGGGCTCTTCGCAATTTGACACAGTCTACAATCAGACAAGCAAAATCCAAATATTTCCACGAAGCCCTTTCCTCGGCTCCCGATCCTAAATCTAAATGGCAACTCCTCCGAAAACTCTCCCTCTGCAATTCAACATATTCCAGAGCCTTTCCTGCTTCGCCAGATGAAATGAATTCGTATTTTTTGTCTGCCTCAACTAACACATCAATATCATCACCCTCCGTCTTCTCACTAACTCCATCTTTCAACCCCGACAATTTTTTTTTCTCTGACATTTCACCTACCGACATTATTTCCTCCGTTCTCAAATCCTCCTCCAGTTCTACTGGCTTTGATGAGATTCCCGTCAAACTACTCAAACTATGCCTCATCGATATCCTACCTGTCCTTCTTTTCATTTATAATTTCTCACTACAAAACGCAATATTCCCAACTTCTTGGAAAAAAGCCCTAGTCCATCCTATAAATAAAACCTCTACCCCTTTTTCTCCCAAAGACTACCGGCCAATCTCCATACTTTCCAACCTTTCCAAACCTTTCGAAAGAATAGTCCAGTCGCAAATATCAAATTTTCTCAAACAGTCCAAACTCCTGGATCCGCTGCAATCTGGTTTTCGTCCTGGTTTTTCCACTCAATCTGCCCTTACCAAAATCACTACGGACATACATAAAGCCATGGACAACAAACAACTAACCGTGCTAATCCTATTAGATTTTTACAAAGCTTTTGATTCCTTGGACCATTCTATCCTTTTTTCCAAACTAAAGTCATTGTCCTTTTCCAACAGCTCTATACTATGGTTCCAGTCCTTCCTCTCTGGCAGGTCCCAAGCGGTTTCTATGCCCAACCAACCCCTTTCCTCTTTCCTAGCCCTATCCTCAGGCGTGGCACAGGGCTCAAGCATCTCTCCTATCCTTTTTAACTGTTACATCAACGATCTTCCTAAATCCGTTCACCACTGTTCCTACCATCTATATGCTGACGACTTCCAAATCTATTTATCCTTTCCTCCTTCTGAGCTATCATTCGCGTTCGCCAGTATTCAGCAAGACCTCGATAGGATCAGTGCCTGGGCAAAGCTGAACAAATTGGAATCGAACGCAATGAAAACCCAGGCCATTGTTCTAGGTTCCAACTCCCTTCTTGCAACTATCCCCACCCTCCCAACATTGATCCTAAACGACAACCCTATCAGTTTCAACTCCTCCGTTAAAAACCTAGGCATTACCATGGACAAAAACCTCTCCTGGAAACCACATGTCGCCCAAATATCCCGACGATCAATTAGTTCCCTGAAATTATTCCATCGATCCCGGCACCTCCTTACACAATCTACCCGGAAGCTTCTTGTATCTTCCCTTATCTTCCCCCACTTTGACTACTGTTGTGTGGTATACGGGGGCCTCTCGAAATTGCTAGAGGATCGCTTAAAAAGAATTATGAACTGCGCTTTAAGATTTGTCCTTGGTACTCCGAGGCGTTCCCGGGTGTCACATCATTATGATGAGTTAAAGTGGCTCTTCCCACCCATTCGTAGACATTATTTCCTTAGTGTTTTTCTATACCAATCCATTAACTCGCAACACCCTTCATACATCTATAGTCTCCTTCAATTTAAATCCACTGTCCAACACCATCAAACAAGATCCCGCCTCTCCGATCTCTACATTCCATCCCATAGAACTAAGGCATTCGACCGTTCCTTCCTCGCCCGTTCCACTACTGTGTGGAACTCAATCCCTCCTTTCATCCGCCATTCATCTTCACTGGCCTCATTTAAATCCCTGCTTTTCCATCATCTCTTGGCATCCCAAAAAATGCTCTCCAGGCAGGCCAATCTTCCGCTTGAATTAATGTGTGTCGAATACTCGATCTCGTTACCTACGTGTTTGTTTATTTTTCCAACAACAAAGAAGATACAAACTTTGTAAATACTTTATTGCATGCTATGCAATTTATTTGCTTTATTTAGCAATTCCGTTATTAACTATTATATTAATGTTATTTATTATTATTTTGTTAATATCAAACCTTTATATATATATATGTTTTATTACTATTTTTATTTTTCTAGAAAATTAGTTAAATTCCTGTAAAATCTATTACTTTTTAATCAGTTATTTATTTTATTTTCTTTTTTTTCTTTCTCTATTTCTATTATGTTTTGTCACTCATGATTACTTCATGATTTGTATCATTATGTAGCCTCCTGGCCAGATGAACATTATGTTTATTTTGCTTGTTCTTTATTGTTATTCTAAAGGGACTTGGTCCCAGAATAAATGCTAAAAAAAAAAATAAATAAAAAATAAAAAAATAATTAAAAAAAAAGGTTCATTACCAAGTGTATAGACCAGGGGTGGTCAACCTTGAACAATTTTTGGCCCGCGAGATTTATCATACTTCTATAAATTACATTTATTTTATAATGCCCAAGTATTGAAAAAATGTATTTAAAATATTTGTACAAAATCAAAAGTTAACTGTCGTCATTATGATATAAAAGAAATATAGCGATTAAAATGTTCGCTTGGTGCTATTTTTACGTTACTTTATGTTTTTATGTTTATGTGTGTCTATATGTTTCAATTTCCCACTCCTAGCAGATGTCTATTGTGGGTCTATATCTAATAGTTGGATATGCGGCTCGCAGATTTATGATGTATTTCCAAAGTGGCCTGCATGATCTATTGGGTTAAAGCAATTAAAACAAAACATATATTTCCCTTTATTTTATATATAAAAACTGTACCACTACAACTCATGAAGAGGATTGGGTTCCTTATGTAGTAGGGACTGTACTGTTACTTGGACAATGGTTGTGCATGGTGACAATTTGTATCTAATCAGACTCAAGCGGTCATATTAGGTTTTTTCTTCTTTTCGGATATCCAGTTTATAGAGACTGAATGAGCCTCAGGAGTATCCTCGATACCGAACTATTCATCCTCAGCTGATAACAGATTAAATAAAATCTGCCACAGCCATATTTGATTGTGTGTGTAAAGGGGGCATCGGTAACAGTAATAATCATAAATGTTTTTTAAAAAATAGCCATCAATTAATGAATGAATATTCTTTAGCTTAATATATATTCTCGAAACCATTCAAATGATAATACATCGGCAAAATTTCTTTTAATGTCGAATTTCAAAGATCTTATCAATGGAGTCAGTCCTCGTGTCATTGATGGCTGCTCTCTTTTGAAAAGGAATTGATTTAAACATTTAGAAAAGCCCGATTTGCGAGGCTCTTCTTGGTTTCTTTTCTTTCCTCTTTTTTTTTCCCTCCATGCCACGAGGAAACGTAGGTAATTGGCCAATCAATGTAGATTAAGGGCCAATTAGTCTTCGATTTAAGGCCAATTGTGCATTCATCTGGGATCTAAGCTAAGGTAGGCTTTAGTCAAATGTCGGTTCTCTAATCCACTTCGTTCCCTTCTAAATTAACATCCGACTTCCGATCCTTTTACAAACCTAGATCTCTTTCGACCCTGAAGGTAGGATTCGGAATTCGATTCGTGTAATTGTGTCACGGAAGTGGGTCACAGAATGTCACGTTTGATATTAGTAAACCCCAAGACAGCTGATATCGGGTCTTTTCGACTGAAATGTCCGTTTTTATTATTTTTAACCCTTAACTTATGGACTTATATGTCTGGTTAAATCGGTGAGGACTGTGAGTGCATATATGCGCGTGTTGAAAGTCACTAACAGGAACTAAGGACGCATATATGCGTTTTTCAATTTTCCCGTTTTTCGTGTAATAATTACGTGAAATTACGATCAAAATATAACTTCTAACTTTATGTGAGACAGATGCACGTTATAACTTTGGTTAAGGCATTAAAGAAAGACAGACTATGAAATAATCAGGGTCATACAAAAAAAATAAAAGGAAGTCATAATTATAAGGAGTTCAAATTAGATAAAATATCCTGATACTTTTAACAAATTGTATTGTAAGTTTTATTATATATTGTACGTAATCGCCCGATCGAAATAGCTGCGAAGGTACTCCAGATTTTTTCTTATTTTTATGTCGTAACAATATAAATTGTATTCTTGCTTGATAATAATGTTCTGTTATTATATAATCTGGTACAAAAGAAATACTATAATTATTTATTAATCACGTCTTGAACTTAATCAAGCTGGCACGAGCTAAAAGTATTCCGTCCTCAGCGATGGTAAGCGCTGAGTGCATGCAGTCTCTCTAGACCTCATCCGACTTATCGGATCTTGGTGGAATTAGTGGACAATGTAGTTTACTGTTTATTTTTACAGATTTTAATGAGGCGTTATTACTTTTTTTTAATGATATTTACTATCATTATAATTGATTTCTTGTTTTGTTTTTTTATCAGTTTAAACATGGAAAATCGGCAGCAAAAGCTGCAAGATACATTACTACCATGCTCGGGAAAGAGTAAATATCATCGAAAAATCTTGACACAAGTCAAAACCAAATTTGTTTAAAAAAAAGTATCAGTTTCTGTGTGGTGGTCAATGACAGAAACAATTCATTTCTCCTTTCTACCCAGAATTGAAACCACATCCATGTCGTACTGCAGAAATGTTGACATAATTTAACAAAAACTTATTGATATATCGGATGGGGCATATCTTCTTACACGATATTTGCTCGTTGTAAATTTGTTGTACTTGACAAGTGTGGAAAAATATATCAAGGAAAAAAAAGTATACTTTCTTAATTATTATATTTGGTGTGAGTTCCGCAGATAGTCGCTTCCAGTTAAGTCACAAAGTTTTAACTTTCCAGTCGTTTCCTTTTTAATATTCTCGAAAATAAAAATCGTGAGGTTTAGTATGAAAAAATAATGTAATTATGAGAAATGTGTATATTTCGTATGAACAATGAACATCTGAACAAAGGTTTCCAACTATAGATTATTTTATAACCTAAAGAGTATGTGTGAATCCGTTTTTTTATCTATATTCAGTCAGTAATAAAATTATTTTTATTTTTGAGAATAGTAAAATGAAAATGAATAAGAAGTTAATTTTTTTGTTACATAACTGAAAGCTAAGCCTGAGGAACTGATACCTAGTATTTTTCTTATTGCTAACAAATTTATTATTGTGTGTTTAAGGGTAGATATGTGAAACATTCCTATGCTGTGAAATAGCGCGTCTTTGTGAATTAAAACTCTTCCATACGCATAATAATATATACAATGTTCAACATGATTTGAAACTTAGATAGGGAAAATTTAGGGCTCCCACTATGTTATCGTCCGATTAGCCATAGCACGATAAAACGATTCTAAATAAATTTAAAGCATTTAATAAAGATTTAAAGCATGACGATTTTGTTAATTAGCTACAGTAAACCATGGACGAATAAGGTGGTAGGCAGTTATAACTTGTTTCTGCTAAAAAAATAAAAAATAAAATTAAAGAACAGTTTCTTAAAAAAGAAAAAAAAACAATCAAATAACTAAAAATTACTCGGGAACCGGAGTATGCTAATTTTCCGTAATTAACTCTGAAATGAGATCAGTTGTTTCTTTTAGAGTAAGCTCTTATAATGGACCTAGTTATTTAAAGTAATTGAGGTTGGCCTGTTTTTTCCTCTGCTGCAGTGGTGGTATACAAAACTGAAAACTGTTGTGGGATATTCTCTAGAACTAAATGAGATAAAGTATCAAGTTAAAAATCTCGTTAATATTTCCGAAATTCATAGTTTTTGCACATGCAGAAATATTGTATATAATTTTTTCAAGAATTGGAATATTTATTCCATAAATATAGAAATATATACTCGAGACGTTGTGAGGTTCTCGAGCGAAAAATTGATGAGTTGACTTTAAAAGGTAGCAAGTAAAAAAATTATTTTTAATTTTTTTTTCGTAGAAAAGGTAATAATTGATCATAACAATAGGATATAAAGAGGAGTTACTCAAAACTGCGAGTTTTTAAATACGGCGTTAGTTACTATTTTCCTGTTGAAACTTTCATTTTAGTTGTAAAAATTGGTTTTTGCTTCTCTTGTAGAATTGCCGACTATATGGGGTTAAATTGATTTTGGGATACCATGAGTTATTATTTATGATAATTAGTCAACTTACTATTTATTTTAATGTCCTCACTTTATTATAAATTGGATTCTTTTATTATTATTATAGGTGTTAACCAATTCACTAATCAATCAACTTAATACCTTAGTTAGATCAAAAATGTATATAGGCATCTGTAATTATAAATATATAGGCATCTGTGTTGAGCAAGCATCAAAATAATTATAATTAATGAATTCATTAATACAATTTCTTATTTTGGATATCATTAATGCATACAGTTATAAATTACACTTAATGATTCAGATAAGATAGAAAATTGCCATAAAATACATTAAAAAAAACAAAAAAAAACTGTACCACTACCACCCGTGAACGGGTTTGGGGTTCAGTACATGGTAGAGAGTATACTGTTTCACGGACAACGGTTCTGCAAGGAGGTGACTTGTCCTAGGCTCAACCGCCAGATTTGTTTCCCCTTATTTTGGGTACCCTATTTTTATAATATTTTATAGATGCTGGGTGAGCCCCAGGAGGGTCCTAGATCCCATATGATTCATCTCCCACTGCAAGCAGACTAAATAAAAGTAACTGCCTGGAGTGGGATTTGAACCAGGATTTCCGGCATGGCAACTCAGTGATCTACCACTGAGCCACTCCGCTCCCATAAGATACATACGTATATTAAATTATCACTTATCTGGTATATCAGGGGTTACTGATAAGGTTCATCGTCAAGTGGAGCAAGGACTGTGGTTTGGTTATCTGATCTCCCCACTTTCATCTCTGCTAAGCCAGCCTTTGTCTCCAGCCTTCTCTTCCTGAGCTCCTTCCAGGAGTGTCTGACGACCTTCTTCTTCTAGATCTCCTCCAGCAGTGAGATCTTCATCTTATGTCCGACTGTTACCACTCTCTCTCTTTCGCGGGTCTTGGGCCTGCCTGAGATACCTAGTTCTTGTGATATTTCAACTTATCACTTCCAGAACCAGCTCTACGATACATAGCATAACTTTTCACGACTTCACGAAAAAAAAGGTTATTTAAAAAAAAATATGATAGTAAAAGATGCGATCACTTAAATAAAAAAAAACACCTTCTGAAATACCATCGGAATATTTTATAGTAAAATAATAGTTATTCTGCATCATATTAAAAATATTGTTGAGTGAGATTATTAAAATTGAGGCTGGGTGAGCACAGGAATGCCTTGGCATAGCAGCCCAGAGCTATCTCGTTCTCTTAAAATGATTAAAACAGAACATAACCTTTTATCGTACTTCAAGAGGGCGTGGTTGTGAATCGGATAGCAAACGATTAAAGGTTTGGAATTCGCCATAGCCATTCGCATCAATAACAACTGATGTGAAAAATTATCTGGACCAGCGAACATAAGCGCTTGCTTCACTAGGCACCCTTTCACGAGAACATCTGTTGTACTATTCACCATGGGGATTCAAAATTCGATTCCATCAGATTACTCTTCAGTCTAATATTCTAAAGCTCCCCTTACTAATAAATCACTTATGGTCTAGGGATTTATCATTCTTTAGTAGCATATGCAATTGCGGCGCACGTAAGTAATTTTATGGAATCGTTTACAAGAGATGGAAGTTCTTTAATACTGTTCGATGAAGGTTCATCTTGAATCCCCTTCCACATTTAAATGAAACTACCGATATAAAACGAATTTAAGACTGGTGCTAACCTGGAAAAAAGTAGAAATTACTAGGGCTGTAAGTTGGGAGAGGGACTCAAAAGACGAAGTGGACTTCTTTCAAAAGAACAGATGAAGACACTGAGTGTGGGGGGGGGGGGTAAGAGATACTGGCGGAATATCAAAGCTGGTATTGGAACACGAATATAGCGGCTCAATACGAATATAAACAAAAAAACATAACACTACAAGATAATTTCAACATCTGACACTTTATTGGAAATGTTTCATTATGTGACATTTTCCTACAGACTTACATAGTTTAGAGGGTGAAATTTCAGTTATATTAAATCTTGCATCTTGCTCTTTTATAGTATGTTCTAATTAAATTAGAATATTGATAATAGTTTGTGTATAATAGTGCTTTTGGTGTATTTTACTTTTTTGATTATGCCTCCACCGATTTGGACGGTTTCAAATATCTATTTCAGGGATGATACAGCGTTGATGGCAGAACTCTTCATATGTTTCTTTATTTTTTTATTTAATTCCCATCTAACATGCCGCTCCTTCAAAATAATAAGGACAAAACTCAAAAATAGGCTTTTTTGAGTTACGCTTACTTTAGCGACTGTATCGCATGAAGCTTTTCAAATCAGGATCGACATATCTGATATTTCATTTCCATGATATGATATGATGACTTATTTTTTTAAGGTAGTCATATGTTGAGTTGTATCATTTTTGATGCTGAAGTTCTAAGGGAATATTGACATTGGGTAAAATAAAAAAAGTTTAAAGCAATTCAAAAATTTTTAATGATTATTTAAAGAATGTTCATACCATGATTCCAATAGGAATGTTTATCTTTACCAATACTGTAAGAAAGAAGTATGTAAGAAAGATGAGCCCGTGTGGTTTCATTTTGACAAAACATGGAGCTTGCAAATGCCTGTGTTGAAAAACGAGTTTTTTTAAATCAGGACAGTGTTCTTTAAAAGGAATGATGTTTTCTGTTTTATTGAATTCTTAGCTTAACTATTTATAAAGCTGTCTATTTAGACACGTACAATAACGTTTTCGTTCACTTATAAATTTAAATATATAAAAGCATTTGCCCATCAAGGACAAAACAATCGTGGTCCTTTAAATAAGAGTTTTCCAATCAGGAGTTTTTATCTGGAATGAAAGCGGAGGAATTCCCCGAGTTTATTTAACTACTTGGACTCTCCCCGCAGTTAGTTCCCTCCTCACGTACCTTCCTACGGAATGAAGGCGCTCCTTTGTCGACTCCGGGCTAAATGGTTGCTTACACCGACCCTTTCTTAGGTCTTCGGCTTCTTTCGTCAGATCACTTAGCACTTCGTTGAACAGAGAAAACGCTTTTCTTTAATCAACAACGTTGTCGGTATCACAGAGTACAGGCACAGTTAGTATAATCGAAGAGGTAATATCTCGAAGGTTGGGATCTACTTGTAAAGTTGTTGGACTTAGCAAAAGAATAGCGTTTAACCGATCAGTAAACATCATAGAATTGAATTAAATGGGAAGATTGCGTAAAGAATGATCCTACTGATTTCAGTTAAGGCCCGTGTCCTACTCATGTGACTGTGATGTACGCATCATGTTGGATAACCATTACCATAAACAACTGACCCTGTATTCTTATGCTCTAATAATTTATTCATAAAAATATCTATTAACACTTTCGCTATACAGAATAGTTAATAAATTAATTAATAAACGCAAAAAGAAATTTAAAGAATAAACTAATCAGTAGAACGTACTTGGACAGCTATTTGAAAAAATGCTTAACGTTTCATCAATTCAGACATGTGCTAAATTTCATCTTGATTGATGTGAATTTTTTTTGTTTGTTCGGATGATGGCGAAAATTGTGATCACCTAAGTATGACCAGAAATTTTCCAAAATCCGAATCCCAAATGACTGCTGTATCTCGGAGACCAGTCGTCTTCTCTCCAATTATTTTCAAAATTGTCACGTGTCAAGGTATTATTAATAAAATATTTGTAATTAACATATGTTCTGTATCTTATACAAAAAGGAATTTTTTAGTAATCAACTTAAAGTATTTTATCTTCCGAATAAAGTGTAGTAAAATAAAAATGGTTCGAAAAAAAATAGTTTAACTGATGAACATATTATATAATTGCGAAAAAGCTCTGAATTAAAATATAGATTATAATGCTCAGATTAATATTTAAAATGTTATCCTACTTACACTGTATTGAAAAAATAATACAAACAACTTAGTACATGTAAATTATAGTAACTCAATTTTAGCTACGTGTAGAACAGTTAAATAAATAGTGGATTATTTGTATAATAGAGTTGTCTACTGTTAGGCAGAATGAGATACTCTTTAGTTAAAGATAAATAAAAGCTAAACATGTAATCATTTACGTATAATTTTTAATTTATTTTTTGGATTTTCCTTCAACATTGACAAATGCAATATTTATAAAAGGGAGGGAAAAATGCTTGTTTATGCCGCCCTTCGGAAGGGACGTTAAATGGGGGTCCCAAGTCTGTACGATATCAGGTACTTAAAAATCTATATCCTAAGTAAACCTGGATAGACAAAATTTAGAGCTCCTAATGTAGTATCGTCCGATTAGCCATATCATCATAAAATGACGTTAATTTCGTAAACAATATTTATTAATAATATTTTTATTTATTTTTTAAATTCATTCCTTTCACTAATCTGGTTTATTGGTACAATTTGAGCAGTACGATGGTTACTGTAGTTGTTTCCGTTAATTATCGCCTCACAAAGGGACTCCAAGGCTATTCTTTTACTAAATAACAAAGAAAGGACATGAATTACGATTAAATAATTGTGGCTGGAAACCAAGGCGAAATGCCATGGCAACAGGACCATACATTCACCGATATAAAGTATGGTGAGAAACCTTGACTCGGAGTTTCCGCATGAGTTATAGCGTAGCCACATTAGGGAAATTGCTTCTCATCTTCCCCTTTCTCTCCAAAATCACCATAGCCCAATTTTTTATTTTCTTTTGGATGTTATAAGCCATGAGAAATGCTTCTCACGGTTCAGGGAGATCGATGAATAGCAGTATCAAGTGTTAATGCCCACACAAAACTTTTATACACATACACGTTTTCTCAAACTTGACTTCCTTAACATTCCAGGTTTTATAAAAAAATTAAAATTATAATACGAAATTCCTCGCCGGTTTAAAAGAGGTAGAAAAATACAGGGGATGGGGATTATTTTTAAAGATGTTCAAGAATGCAATCATCTCAGGATATAACTGGGAAATCCAGAAAATGGATGGAGGAAAGAAATGAGCAACATAGGTAACGTAAGAAGGGCAGTTAAAATGGTGTGGTCCTTTAAGAAAGCTACAAAAAAAATAAAAAAATACGAACTCCTCTCCAATAAGCTGTGAATCAGGTTCAATGTGATTTGGAATAAAATCGAAAACATTGACAAAGCTTAACAAATGTCTTTTTAATTTACTCAAGAGCTAAAATTCATAAACCATTTTCAACTTTCCTACTCTAAAAAATACAAATAAATAAAAGTACTTTAGTAATTTCAATACTGATGTTTGATTGTGTACAATCAAATTTGAAATTTTAAAAATGAGTAAATAATTCACATTAGACCACAACTGAGCTTATGGTTCTTGCCTAATTCATGTGTGGTATTGGCTGCATGAAATTGATTTTTTCATGGATGGTAGCTGTAATACTAAACTGAATACCTAAACTCAAAAAATCACTGATCTGAATATTTATATTATCTTGAAAAGTGAAATCATAGAGGTTGGGCTCATCTGTGGTCTAGTGGTTAGCATAACAACCTACTAGCCCAAAATAGCTGGTTTTCAGCCCGTTAGGTGGTTCTAGGATTTTTTTTTAAATGAAGTAAAAAATCCTTGGTTATGCCGTCCTTCGGAAGGGATGTAAAATATGGTGTGGGGCATAAAATATGAGGGATGTCATGAACCTGTACGATTCCAGGTACTCATCACTATCATAACTTTTTTTTTTTTAGTTTATTTATTGATATTTACAACTGTATTAAAATAATACATCAAGTAAATGAGCTAAGCGATACATAATGACATGTGAAAATGAAAAGTAGAGAAACTACCCACTGGTAGTACTCAAATCACAAGTTCAACTAAGAAGTCACGGGGCCATCTTCTTTTCAGACGCCTCGGAGGATTATCGACGAGGAAGCTAGGTTTGAAACTAGAGGGTTTGATTGGAAATGAAGTTTGCTATGAAAGGATAGATAGTGGGTTCGGGCCAAATCAGCAACAAATGGGACATAAAGTCGTTATGGATGACTTTATTCTTAACAAAATAAGGAGCGTAGAGGATTTTACGAAGGATTTTGGATTGTAGGGATTGAATACGAGAGGAATTCGATGGCTTAGTGGAGCCCCAAAGCTCTACTCCGTAGGTCCAAATAGGTCGTATGATGGTCATGTAGATGAGTCTTTTGTAATTAATTGGGAGCTTAGAGCGTATGTCTAGTAAGTGTTGAAGTAGCCTGAAACGTCGAGCGGTTTCTTGTCTTTTCAGTCTCGTATGAGGATTCCAGGAATCGTTTGTCAAGATGCAACCCCTAAGTATCGGATTTGTTCTACAGGCACCAGTGGGATATTATTAAAGGATACTGAAGGGCAGGAAGTCATTGGTTTACGACGTAAGGTAAAAGTGATTTTATGCGATTTTTGAGAGTTTATTTTAATTCTCCACTTTTGACACCATTCTTCAAGATCAGTGATATGGGATTGGAGGCTTTGGGATGCAATATTTGGATTGGTGTTGACTGATAATACACATGTATCATCAGCATACGTGATAAGGATAGTATTAGGATGAGTTGGGATGTCAGCTCTATAAACTGTATAAAGGATTGGGCCAAGGATACTACCTTGAACTATCATAACTACACATGGAAAGGCAAAGCTTAGGACTCGCACTGTAGCATCGTCCTATTTGCCACAGCAGCTTGAAATGGCGTTAAATGAATAAACAAACAACAAAGTCATGGAGGTTATACCAAACAAATAAAAGAAGGTTTTTTACAGTTATTTTGAAAACATATATTGAAAAGAAAAAGTAAAGGTAGGAGATTTGTTTAGTTTTAGCCCCCCCTGTAATTAGGTCCGAAGCGGAACAGGGAAAAAAACCTTTGGGAGTTTCTAGGGTTTTTGTTGCCTAAAACAGTAAAATCCAAACTGGGTCGAGGTTATTAACTTCAGGATGCACTTATTTTAACTCAGTTTAAGTTGGCCAGTCTGCGAACTCACTCCCTAACTCCATCTGTTCTAATCTCTTTCAACCCCATAATTCAACCACACGGTCCGTTTCTTGGACCACTCTCTACTCTCACTTAGTACTCATAATGGCTAGGAACGTTTTCGCCTTGGTTCATTTCGTCAATATTTTTTGTTATTAACTTTTATTTTTTACTAGAATTTCGAAAAAACCCGCAACGCATAAAGGTTAAGC
Organism: Troilus luridus; assembly: GCA_964056705.1. Lineage (NCBI taxonomy): Eukaryota > Metazoa > Arthropoda > Insecta > Hemiptera > Pentatomidae > Troilus > Troilus luridus. The sequence continues at coordinate 52,216,840 of OZ057415.1, read as the reverse complement.
TTAGGAATTATTTTATTATTTAGTAGTATTCAGGTTAATTGAAATGTGAATTTCAGAGAGCACTGCTATAAAGCTGAAATCCAAATCAAGTACTTGGTAAGTATGGTTACAGTTGACAACAAAGTTGAGACCAAAATACTATACAGAATAACAGCAGGAATTAGGTTTTATCACTCACTGCAAAGAGTGTTGCAATTCCAATCACTCTCTAAAAGAAAGCAAATACAAATATATGAAACCATTGTAATACCGGTAGTCATGTATCGGGTGCGAGACATGGTCCCTGCCCAAAAATCAGAACTTACGGTCAACTTCTGGAAAAGAAAACTATCAAGAAGAATGTGGGGTGGAATTGTCGAAAACGGGGTATGGGGAAGGAGAAGGAGTAAGCAGCTGATGTAGGGCCCGAAATGGTGGCATTGATAAAGATAGCTAGCATTAGATGGATTGGACATGTAGAAATAATGCCTGACCACAGGATACCTGAGACAAGGCTCTATCAGAAACTCAACAGCAAACGAAATAGAGGACGTCCTCGGGCGATGTCGAGGTAACTTAAAGCTGCTGGGTGTACAAGAATGGAGGAGGATATCAGAGATTGGCTGTGTTGGAGAAGGTCATAGTTCTTGCAGGACCGTAGAGCCACAAATAATAACCATATTCAGGTTAATAGTAAAATTTAAGGTATTTTCCGATATTTTAAAGATATTGAAATCAAATGGCAATGATATTTCGGGTGAAGAACAATTAATTAATGATTAATTATAAAATATCTCTTTTCATTTACTTATTTGCGCTTATCAAGCTCATATTCGAACATATCCCATTCATTTTGTTTTACAACTAAATTCTGACATTACTAATTATGTTGTTAACGTACCAGCCTTGTATGATGGATAAAACTCGTCCATTCGTTAATTTCCATTCCATGTACATTGCGTGTACTTTTAGATGGCTGCTTTATTAAATACAATATATCAATTATAATTGACCGAACGACCTATATGGGAATTAATGAAGATCGAGAATCGAGATTTAACTAACAATAGAACGACGAATACAAAAGCATGATAACATACTTTTACAGAATTGTGAGTGGTTCGAGATCCTAGATTCATTTTTTGAAGTTCGTTCTTATTACTAATTACTTAAGGAATTACTAATTCCTTTACATCCAAATGAATTAATTTAGGGGTGGCATAGATCTCCGAAGAGTAAAACCACACAAAGTCAGACGGCATGTTGTAATCATCGTCATGTTGTGTCAGATGTGGTGAAGGTCACGAAAGTGCATTTGTACACAGCCATGAGATGCATCTAGTATTTATGCTATTTGACCATCTAATCAATTACAATTGGTACCAAGTGTGTAAACCTGAGGTTTCAAAAACCGCATTATTTTTTTATTTATTGAGAGTCTCCCCAAAGTTGAGGTTTTCTCCAACCAAATTTTAGAGTAACATTTTTTTCCAGGTTTTCCTGTCAAATGCCTCCTCTTCATTTAGGCCATATCCTGCCATGTCTAACTGGACGTTCGCGGTCGTCCTCTTCTTCTTCTTCATTCAGGGCTCAAGTTCATTGTCATTTTGGGTATTCTATTATCATCCATCCTAATGAGGTGTCCAAACCTTCCTAATCTGTTTATTGCGATTTTTTCGAGTATGGTATTCTGAGTACCCATTATCTCCCCCACTACTGAATTGGGAATCCTTTCACGTCTAGAAATTCCAGCTGCCCTTCCCCAGAAATCCATTTCCATAACTAGCAGTTTATCTTGGCTTCCTTTTCCCAACTCCCATGTTTCACAGCCATATAACATTATAGCCGTTATAATAGGTAGGTAGGGTGCTGAGCTGCTGTGCAGAAGGTTACGGGCTCAAATCCAGCAGCATTTGATCTGCTAACAGCAACGGAAGGACCCTCTGGAATCTACAGAGTCTCCTGGCGTCTACCCAGGCTCTTTAAGATAGGTACCCTTAATTGGGGGGAATCTTGACGGTAGAGCGTTTTAAATCATGGACAAATCATTTCGCTGAACAAACACTGTCCTAGAAACCGAACAGCCTCTACCATTTACTGAACCCATCATGCTTCCTGGATCGTAGTGTTATAGGTTTTTTATGTTTGATCATCATCCAGCCAAATGGCAACAGCTCCTTTCAAAACCTCGGGTTGGTAACCATAGCCGCGATCCTCTAATCCCTAAATGACTCGGATCAACTGACTACTAACTTATTTCCTATCCTTCCATTTTTTAAAAAAGAAACATTTTGAAATAAAGCACCGGTCGTTATTAAAAAGTGATCACTATTGTGACTTTTGCCTCCAGAATGTCCTAATTGCGACAACATTACTACAATTTTACTTAAATCTATACAATTACAATAACAAAGCAGATATTAGTTTATTAGTCCTGCATTATAATACAATGGGATCAATCATTAAATTACAAACATACATTTATAATTACTTTGCCAATGTTGGGTAATTAGATACTGCGAGTTTGAAGTGAGTAACTTAGCACTTAGTCTTAATGCTTTGTATCATTAAAGATTAAGTAGCTATTGTTAGCCCATCAAAGGATAACAGTGTTTATCCAAGTTTATGAGGATCCTGTATATTGCTCGGCGAAATTGATAAGATTGTAAAGTTCTTGCTTCTTATGATATTTAATCATTAATGAGTAATATGGCACTCACAAAGTGATGTTTCCTACAACCCAACATTATTTCCGACTTATTATCATGAAATAATTTTTTAAGGAATGTCAGACTGTAAATGATCTGTCGTGAATAACGATTCATTTTAATCTTATGTAAGATACCTCTAGTTGTAGTTGTTTATTTAACGTCACTTTATGCTGCTAAGGCTAATCGGAAGATGCTACAGAGGGAGCTATAAATTTTGCCTATCCAGGTTTAATTAGGATAGGGATTTTTAACGAGTACCTGACATCGTACAGGCTCGGGACCCCCGTTTAACGTCCCTTCATGTCAAAAATCAAACCCGGTAAAAGGCTGGAAGTATATCAAAATTACTAATTAATAAATCTCTTATGAAAAAAAGCGCACAAAATCAATCATTCCACAAAAAATTATTAAAATAACATTGAAGGGCATGGTAACAGCACGTGCGACTTGTAATACCTTCATAATACAGCGCCAGGTAGAGCTGTTTTCCAAGAAAAAATTATGACCTTATGTTCTATAAACATTTGGCTTAACGTAAGTAGAGGTAGGTTCCCGGGATTGTCAAAAAACAAAATTCCTGTTTTGAACGTCTTTTGGTGTCAAATACCCCTGTTTTTATATGTTTCAATTTATTTGGAGGGCTATTGTCCCATAAGGCCTGCCACTCTTGGAGTACGTTCTGTCTTAGTGGTCGAGCTAGCTCGGATGGGGTCAAGATAGATTTACCACGACCTGGAAGAGCAACAGCTTCTTTTGCTGCCCTATCAGCCAGTCCATTGCCTATAATAAGTACATATGCCGGTGACCAGATAAAATTGATCGATATTCCAACACCATATAGCTGTTTTGTAAGGTTTAAAATACATTCTATGCCAGGGTGGTCTGGGTACATGTTACTCATGGCGTTTAAAGCACTCAAACAGTCGGATACTACTACCAATTTTTCAACTGGTGATTTCATGACATATCGGAGAGCCATTCCGATGGCATTGATTTCTGCGGTATACACGGCTAAGTTGATGTAGCTTACATTTATAGCATCGGGTGTGACAAAGGCAGAACCTGTTGAAGTATCCGATTTAAACCCGTCAGTGAATATTAATAAGTGCTTTGGTGTAGATTTAATTACTTTATTGAACATTTCTATATTCTACGGGCTTTGTACTTTCTTTTCTAAGTTTGTTAGTTCCAGATTTAATTTATGACAACAACGAGTCATTTCGATATAAGATTAATAATATTGATACTAAATTTTTCTTTTAATTCAGAATAAATCAATTCAGCACATAAGTAGTATAATTATAATCGATCATTAGCATTAGTTATTGATACTGAAAATATTTTAAACAAGAAATAATAAAGAATTGGGGCATAGGAAAATTATAGTTTATGTAAAAGTTCCGTAAAATGTCTTATATATTGTCCCATCCTCCTTATTCAATTAAATTTTATTGGCAATCTATTCAGTACATTAAATAAGTTTTATAACTTATGAATTTAGAGGGGAAAGGTTAATCTATAAGTAAAACGTCTACGAACTAACAAACAAATGAAGCCAAGTTACATTAAAAAAATTCATTAAAATTTAAATGAATAGAAAATCTGCAGGATCGACAGTCCATTTTATGGGGATAATAAAGATTTATTGCTAATTCAGTTATAAAAATAGTAATAAATTATCTGTTATAGCTTCAAACATAATGGATATGTTTAATCTTAGAATATATTATCGGTTTTCACATTGAAATTATAGAAGCAAGAAAGGTTATACACTTTATATTCATTACTTATGCATTACATTACATATATTGCACCTAAATAGGGCTAAATTCTATTTTATATATTGATCTTGTGACCTATAAAAATGTTATTGTTGAGCATTGGTGCTGTACATATAAGATCGGTTGGCTTAATTACATATTAGGGATAATTATACTCTAATACTCATATGTACTTATAATAATATTAATAATGATGAACCCTATCTCTAAATACTACAAAAAAATATATTTTTACTGTATTTTCTTTATCAGCTCTACTTTAATAGATAGGTTTATGTCGTGATTTGTTATTCAATTCAATAAATTCAAGTATGGATGATCTGATATTGTTTATCAAAGATGTTATGTCCTGAAATTCCAAGGGGAATCCGCTAAGAGAAAAAAGTAACTTTTTTTTTTTTTTTTTTTATTTATTTATTGCTATTTACAACTATATTACAGTAATATAACAAGTAAATTGGCTGAGTGATACATAATGACATGGTATAATGACAAGTAGAGAAACTACCCACTGGTAGTACTCAAATCGAATGTTCAACTAAGAAGGTCACGTGGCCATCTTCTTTTCAGACGCCTCGAAGGATTATCGGGAATTGAAGAGGAAGCTAGGTTTGAAACTAGAGGGTTTGAGTGGAAATGAAGTTTGTTATGAAAGGATAGATACCGGGATCGGGCCAGATCAGCAACAAATGGGACATTAAGGTCGTTATGGATGACTATATAAAAGTAACTTAAAAATTATTATCATAAAAATAACAATTAATAAAAATAAATTATAAATAATATGTCAACAAGATCCTAATTAAAATAACGTTCAATGAGCATTCTTCCCCGTGTATACAACGCAAAAATTGCGAGAACACGGGGATATTGGATCGGTGAAGAGAACGGATTTGTCTGACTTGGATTCGACCCCAGGTAGCTCAAATGGTAAGAGCGCTGCCACGGAGAGGCAGACGACCCTGGCTCGAATCCCCGCCGGGGGCAAATCTTTTCTCTTCAAAATACAAATATTTAAAAATGAAAGCAATTAATAAAAAATTATTATAAAACGTGTTTGTGTGGAAAATAGCGTCTGGATAATTCTAGTAATAAAATGAATTGGTAGGTGGGTGCAGTCAATGATTACACAAAATAAGAGGAACTTATTTAAATGTGCCAACATTTCAGCCTAAGAAGCTGACCATCTTCAGTGCGACCAGTAGCTATCGACAGTTGATAGGTTGATAGTTAGTTCAGTTGACAGTTAATAGTTTGACGCGTCACCTCAGACTCGGCACCTGCTACAGGTTGCCCTGAAGATGGCCTACATCGTAGGCCGAAACGTTGGCACGTTAAAATAAGTTTTACTTTTTACCGTTACAGAGAACGAATTTATCTGATTTGGATGCGACCCCTGGTAGCTCAGTGCCTTAGAGCACTGCTACGGAGAAGCAGACGACCCGGGTTCGAATCCCGGCCAGGGAAAATCTTTTCTGTTAAAAAAAAAAATATTAAAAAAAGTAAATCCTTTCCGATAACTGCAATGATTTAGCTTAATTATTTTTTCTAAAATTAAAGTTAGTTTTTGAGGTAACTGTCCAGGTTAGTTATAATTAAGGCAATTATTCCGCAGTTTGTCGCTTCGAGTTGAGTCACAAGTTTTAAAATTTTCCAAAAATACAAGTTTCCATGACTTTTAGCATGCTATTACAGGAAATGTGTACTTTTTTGTAATCGTTTCATATAGAAATGAACGTTTCAACAAACATATATCATCTATACTTCAAAATTTTAGTTGAAACTTTTATTCTTGATGGAATGATTATCGAAATCTACTTATTACCCATAATTACATTCGCATTTCCATACTGAAGCTCACGCTAACTTGTATTTTCGGAAAATATTAAAAATGAAACCAATATGGAATTAAAACTTGTTCAAACAAATTTAATTTATATAACAACAACCTTCGGAACAATTACCATACTTTTAGTGTTTTCGGAAGATAATCGCTCAATTACACTATAATAATAAAGCCCTTAGATACATCGGAACTCCCCTATAGTTTGGAAATGCTAAACCACCACGGCCGTTCGTTATTAGGGTACGACATAACTAACTTCACGGGTATCCAATAGAAAGTACCAACACGATGACCATTTATAAAGGCGTGGTCCTGGGTATCCTGAGGTATGCATCCCCAATGTGGAGCCGAAACCTCACGCAGCTACAGAGGAGGAGATTGGCCACCATCCAGAGACTGGCTCTGCTGCGAGTCACGAAGGCGTACCGAACGGTGTCACACGAGGCGGTGCAGGTGCTTGCGGGAGCGATGCCCCTGGACCTCGTCCTTGAGGAGGACGCGATGGTCTACGAGGTGAAGAGACAGGGGCTAGCGGCGCTCCCGGAGGGACTCCGAGAAAGGATCGGCTTCAAGGAGTTTGTCTACGGGTGGAAGGAAGTGGTCGGGCCTGCGCATTTCACTATTAGCAGGATCCGGCCCCTCGGCGAGCCACCAGACGAGGAGCCACCAGATGAGGAGCCAGATGGGGAACCCTCCCCCCCCCCCCGGAGGAGAGAGACGCAGTTGAGGACCGGGCGGATGCGGACCGGGAGGGCTGGACAGCATCCGGACGGATGGAGACCGGCCAGGAGACCTAAAGGTGCTGCCCCAACAGTAAGGTGCATATCCGTGCACCGGGCAGCACCACAGATTAACAAAAAAATGTACCCACAAAAATAAATGGTACCCCCCCATTTAATGTAGTTTTTTTTTAAATAAAGATAAAAAAAAAAAAGTTGATTTATTGGCAGTGGCGGGCGTGCGTAAACCCAACGCATCAACCCGTCACTGCCGAGAACCCCGTATGCCAGCAATGGCAGGAAGGGGGCCAAAAAAAAAAAAAAAAAAAAAAAAAAAAAAGACAGTACCAACAATATCCATATGCAAATATAGTTTAGGTGTTTCAATTAAATAAATAAAGTCTAACACCAGGAAGGTATTAGTTAAGTATTTGTAACACAATTTATAGTCAAAATCGAGTTCCGATCCAAATAGTGTGTTGTAGATTATTGTATTTATTTAATTTCAGGATTTATCCTCAATAATAACCTGTTGTTGTCCTAGGTATATATATAATCAACATGTAATAACAAAAATGTCACCAAATTTAATTGAAACCTTCTATGAACATCCCAGCAAGAAAAATTCTATTAACATATATTGCATGTCCTCTTATTTTAATGGTTGAGAAAGTTTGTTAGCTTGGTGTGAGTTATAGTTTTAGTTCCGTAGATGAGACTAGGGTGAAGTATTAAGGAGTAGAAGAAAATCCAAACATTTACGTAATAAACTTAAACCGTAGCCCGCACTTATATGTTTCATTGTTAGCTCTCCCGTGATGGATTTTATTATCTTCCTCGAAATGTGAGGCCACATCCCGATAATTAACTGGCTTCGTGTTATTGCTCGAGCCCATATTTCTCATCCGCCGGTTCCCGCAAAGCCGTTAAATAAAAAAATTATGAAGTGAGAGACAGACATGATTCCCAGTACAACTGCAGTTACTTTCCGAAACGTGTGTTCCACATTTCTTACTCTTTCTTTGTACAAACACGTATACACACACTTCCGTTTATCATCGGAGAAATTTACCTCGTTAAAGAAGACGTAGTTGGTTTTATGATTTTTCGATTGGTTAGTAAGAAATTTTCTACAACAAAATAGTTTTCCACCATATTTATGATGGTTTTAGTCTTGGTCTAAACCAAGCATTGCTTGACTGAACTAGCGAAAATGTGCAAAAGTCCGCTATTAAAATTTGGAGTTATCTGCCTTTGATCATGAACAAATGGAAATCATGGAATGTATAAATGGAAGTCATAGATTAGATTGTAACCAACAGGTATATTCTCATGTATGAATTCGTTTATAATCCATATAGGGTAGAGCACTGAGGTCATAGGTTCAAATCCAGCTTGCTGGCAAACTTATGGATTTTATAAGATCTGGAGCCCTCATGGGGCTTACTCAGCCTCTATAAAGCGGGTACCCTAAAATAAGGGGAGGGGGAATCTGGTGGTTGACGTGATCTAGGACAAATCATCTCCCTGCACAACCGTTGTCCAAGAAACAGTGCAGTATCTACCATGTACTGAACCACTGGACATTCTGAAAGCAATAAACTGGATGCCCTTTCAAGAAATGCCGGAGTTTCAGGAAGTGCGAAGGGCGATGAATAACCTGTAAAAGTTTAATGGTGTAGGTACCCTTGAAGGGGCAATTCTGTCACTATGGAAACAGGTTGAGGTCTTTACCGGACATAGGGGCGGAAATGTTTCTCTCCGATGAAAGGGGGAGAAGAGGGGTCTGTCACGGTCCACGATATGGGAGTGTGGCACTGCTATTGAAAGCCTCGTGGTCTGTAATAAAATCGATGTATCGAATAATTGTAATCGTTTTATTTAAAAACACACAATTAATCGATGTATCGTATAATTATACTTGTACACTTAAAATCGAATTAAATTGGAACTTAGCACATTTCTCAAAGACCGATGAGAATACGATTATTTAATGTCTGTCTCATTATCCTGACCAGGATCTTCAGGATTAGTGATGTTTTTTTCATATTTTCTTTCCGGATTTTTCATATCTGAGGACACGGTACTGTCTTGTGCTCTGTAATAAAGTGTGTACTAAGATATATATGTCATAATATCTGAGACAAGAATGCGACTACTGACATGATCAACATGGGAGTTCCCTTTTATTTTGGATCGAAAAATAAATATTAATTATTAAAATTAACCTTCTGTATCCAGCCAAACAAAATAGTAGGAAATAGTTATCAGTTTAAAAACAAACCAAACTAAGGCCAAAAAATAAATAACAGCATAATACACTAAACTTTAATTGGAAAGACAACTAAAAAGTAGATAATAATTTTTAATAAGTTTAAAATAAGAATCGAGTGATGGACAAAAAAAATCAATCTATCTTTTTGTTCATCAGTCCATTCTTATGTTAAGCTTATTGTATCCTCATACGGGACTGTAAAGACAAGAAACTGCTCGCCGTTTCAGACTTCTTCTGCACTAGACAAACGCTCTGAATTCCCAATAAATTACAAAATACCCATATTAATGACTAATATTAGACCTTTTTGGACTTACTTAGTAAACCTTTGGAGCTCCAATAAGCCATCGAATCTAATCCTCACCATCCAAAATCCTTAGTAAAATTCTCAATGCTCTTCAATTGTTACGAATAATGTCATCCTTTATTGAGGATAAACTTAAGGACCTCAATGGCCCATCTGTTTGCTGATTTGAAAACGCAATCAATCCTAGTTTCAAACCTAGCAGCCTCTTCAATTCCTGATGATCTTCCGAGGCTCCTGAATAGAAGATGGTCTCGTGATCTTTTAAGTTGAAGTTAAACTACTTACCTATATCTATGCCATTATATTTGCATGTTGCATCGATATAATTCAGTTGTTAGTTTTAATAAACACATTTTTTAAAAACTCATTAAAAATTATTTTCTATTTTTTAGTTCAGTTTCCTTTTATAGTTTCTTTCTGTGTTTTTTAGTTTTCTAAACTATCATTTATTGTTAGATCATCCCTTCACGATCGAATCCAGTTAATCTATTGGCACATTGGATCCCCGGATCCCAAGAGGAGACAAGAAACCAAGGATCCAATTATATGAAGTCATTAAGGGCTGTGAGTCAACATGTTGAAAAGGGAACGACCATTAAGTCCAGTTTAGATTGATATAACTCACTTGATGGCCCTCAAATAGAGCCCTGTCTGCGCAAACACAATCGAAAGATCAATGAACTTCTATTTGGTTTAAAAACAACTATAGCGAAGTACTAAGTACATAAGGAACCACATTCCAGGAGGATAAAAATAGTTGATTATTTTATTACGATAGTTTATGGATGGGAAATAAATTCTGTACCTTAGCAACCAACTATTAATGAATATATACTACTTTATTTAGGTCGCAAAAAACATAACAAAAAAAAAATGATATTGTTACGGTCAGAGAGAGAAAGACGGGGTGGAGTGATTAAGACAGGCTGGAGGGATTAATACGGATTAAAAGGATCTCGAAGATCCGGTAACGGCCTCCTCCACTCCCGCGATCTAGAACATTCGACCTTGCCTATATAAATACCGTCCGCTGCGAACTAGTCAGTCAGTGTCAGTCTTTGTGATGAACTAGTCAGTGATAAGTCAGTCAATGATAAGTGAGTACATAGTAGTAAAACTTGTCAACTTGTGTATCAGTGAACTGTGACAGTTTGCGAGTGTAATAAACTGTTTATGTTTATTACTGTGTGTCAGTTTGTTATATTTGGAGGGTCTTACGGTCGTACTTAAATTAGTGAACTGTAAGTGTTAATTAGTAGTTGTAAACTGTAGTGTAATTTTATTTTATTTGAACAAATTTATGTAAATAGTTAAGTTATTTAGTATTAGTGATATATTATATTATTTTAGTGATTAAATAGGAGTTAGACTTGGGTTATAATTTTTAGAATATTGTTATTGTAAATTTATATAAGTTTAATAATTTAATTGTTAGTAATTTCATTGTATTCTTTTTGTCAATTTTTAATAAATATTAGTATCTCAAATTCAGGAGTAGTATAATTCATTTTCACTCCCAGTAGCCCCTAACAATACTGACAACCAAGTATTACTACGACTAAGAAAGATAACAGCACTTTCGACGAAGAGACCCACAATCATTGCCTGATAAATCTTTAATTAAAAAATAATAAACCTTTGATAATATTGGCATCTATGAAGAGATATTATGTGGCAACAGGGAAAAAATATTCTTAATTTATTTATAATTGGGCGTTTTTAAGGTTTTTTTTAATGGTACTTACAACTATAATGGTATTATAACAAGTAAATGTGCAAAAATGTAGAATATGACATGAAAACACTTGTGGAGAAACTACCCATCGGTAGCACTCCAATGTTTTGTTAAGGGGTGAAATGTTAATAATAGCATACTGAACAAAAGACAATTTAATTTAAAACTTATTTAAAATTTATTTGGGTCAAGAAAATTAAAAAAAAGTCAATCATTCTGACAACTGTGTACCTATTTTGACAAACCAAATATAATAGCTCTCTCGACGATGATAGCTACAAGCTATGACGAATAAACCTTTGTTGTTTCTTAATTATTTAAATTAGCTGATTGTTTTAAATGCTTTAGTTGTATTTTTTAATTTAAAGAAAATGGATTAATACATTACCCTGAAAGAAGAAATACAATGTTATAGTCCCGGAACAATAGATAAAAAATATTCATATAAAATGAATATACTCCCATTTGACATTCTTAACGTCCAAACGTTGAGAAAGGGAAATAGTAGTAATCCCAATTAAACAAATAAATTTTAATTTAAAACTTATTAATTTATTTATATGGCTATAAAAATTATCCTCACCGAGAACTATGTATCACTAGAACAAACAATATGAGCCTCTCCCGTCGATGTGAGCTTCAGGATTTAACAAATAAATCCTATTTTTGTATGTTATATTACTAGGTATTATGTTATAGTTCAGGGACAATAGGGAAATGGAATACCTTTTTTTAAAAAATTAGGTCTCATGGTATATTCTTAACATCCATACGTTAAAGCCAAATATATATTAAAGAAAAAAATTTAAACAATTTATAACGGTCAAAGACTTATGTAAAAAAAATATATAATAATAATTTTGACGAACTGTTACCCTGAGCTCTGTGAGACTCTTATTAACTTTTATTGCTATTCATGATATGGTATAAAGCATTGTAGCAACGAAAATGCAGCATTCATCATAAGTATCAAACTAATTTTTTTAATGTGTTTTCCTTTTTAACGAAGCCTATGTCACAACAATACCATTTAGGTTTATTGGGTTCAGTACATGATAGGGACTGTCCCCAACTTTTTCTAAGTCAACATTGAACTGATATGGCCGAGATCACTTACAACTGCCAGGTTTTCCCATCATTTATGGTTACCCACTTTATAAAGGATGAATAAGTTTGATTAGGATATCTAATGATCTTTCAGGGTTATTAAATAAATAAAGAAGTTCAGTAAACCATTACATACTGAATTACAATACTCTAGTATATACATGTATAGACAATATTACTAACGGCTTTAACATAAGCGAATACATATGAAAGCAACATTGAACATTTTTTTACTTTTACTTGTACTGTGTCCTTTTTGCGGTTTTGCGAGGAATGGTCGAAACCGTAAACTTGTGAACATGAACATTGTTATTGTAAAATTATATATTCCCGGTCCGTTACTATTATACTTTCACGAAGCTAAAAGAACTTAAAAGAGTAGTTCACATTACCATAATAACTCTTATGGTAGAGTGCCATAGTAACCATCCAGGGATCTAACCTAAGTCGGGAAACCAGTTTTGCATATGAGGTTCCTGCCATGGGTTATGCATAAAGTGAAGAGCATTCTCAAGCACTGTACTGGACTTTTCATACGCTATTCTTTTCTTGCATTTTGAAAGAATAATCTGGAGAGAATGATATGAGCTGTTATTTTTGAAAGTTGTATTAGTCCATTAGGATTAAAAACAAAATCATTTATTCTATTGCATGATTTTTATTTTTCATATTAAAATATTAAAAGGTGTATAGGGTTTGAAACGCACTCTTTGCTTAATTCTAAGTGATAAAAACATTACCTCCTTTGCGCATGTTTTAGAAATAATTCAAATGAAAAGCCTGTAGATATCACGAATAAAAAAAAATGTCTTATACCACATTACATATATACATATTTAGGGAGCGGAGTTGCTCAGTGGTAGTGGTCCGAAGGTCCTTTGTCCAAATCCCGTTGCTAGCAAGAATTTCCTTTAATCTTGTAGCGGCCGGAGATGAATCTTATATGATCTAGGACCCACCTTGGGTTCACCCAGTCTCTATAAAATGGGAACCCGAAATAAGGGAGGAGATCTGGGGGTTGAGCGTGATCCAGGACAAATCACCTTCCTCCTCAAGTGTTGTCCAAGAATCAGCACAGTCTCTACCATGTACTGAACCACAAACCATGTCAAGGGTTGTATTGGTACAGTTTTTTTTTTTTATTAACATATATATATTTATGTGTGTATATGTATATGTATTATATTACGAAACGTATTAGATGATTAACTAACGAAACTCAAGCAACTAAATAGAGCAAAATCACATTATTTATAAGGGTTTTTGAGTTATAAAATTCAGTCTCTATCCAATAATGATTTTGTATATGATCAATCTCATGATTGTTTAATTACATATAATATGCCAATCCATCATCGTTGATGATATGTCGTGATCAAAATAGCACGCAATTTTACTAACTTCGGCCAGCTTTGAAATTTATTGATCGTAAAAACCACATCACCTTGGACAAACGATTATGTTATGAATATATAAAATAAATAAATGTTATAAATATTAAATAAATATATTATTTTATACAAATAAGAAGTTAATGAAGATAAATTAAATGAATGCAATCGTTTTATTATTGAATTGTTGATAAATAAAACGCAGTGTTTAAATAAACATTTGAAATGAAACTATATTATAAGGATTATAAGAATAAAAAAATTAAACAAATATAATAAAAAAATAATTAAGGACAAACAAATACGAAAGAAATGTAATTAGTAAAATAAAAAATTAATCACCAAATTGGTGAGTTAGTTTTGAAATTATATGAATCAAGTGAAGATATATCCTGGAGATATTGCCACTTTTTTGTATTTTGTAAATATTTTGTTATCAGCCGAAGCTACACGTGTGCAACTGTCCAGTTTATAGAAGGTTTTGTACAAGTTGCAATCAATGCGCTTAAAAGTTCGAGTGGTTTCGCAGTCATGAATATTAATTCTACAAATCGAATCAATTGAATTAGCGTGTTCTGTCAGTTTGTATTGAGTATTTGAAAACCCGTTTTTTCCGTCATAAACTTTTTAAAATAACCATTTTTTATAAACTTTTTAAAATAAACAAAATTTTTAAAATTACCATTAAATTCACTTTAGGTTCTTTTATTGATTTGTATTTATATTTATATAAGTTAATACCAAGGGGGCGGAGTGGCTCAGTATTAGAGCTTGCCATGCCGAAAATCCTGGTCCAAATCCCGCTGCTGGCATGACTGTTATTTATTCCGTCAGCAGCCAGAGATAGATCATATAGGACCTAGGACCCTCCTGGGGCTCACCAATCCTCTAAAAGTGGGTACCCAAAATAAGTGAGGAAATCTGGCAGTTGAGCGTGATCTAGGACTAATCACCTCCCTGCACAAACGTTTTCCATGAAACAGTACTGTCTCTGCCATGTACTGAACCCGGGTTGTAGTGGTACAGTTATTTTTCTTTTTATTTCAGTTAATACCGCTATGACTAATCGTACTATGGTAAAGTGCAAGCTCTAAATTTTGAATATACAGTTTGCATTTGGGGAGAGTTCTTTTAACAATACTTGAAATCGCACTGGCACCAGAACCCCTATTTACGTCTCTTCCGATGGACCTCATTACCAAGTTTTATAAACTCCCTTTTAAAAAATCTTAGAGCAAACTCCCGGACTGCGTAACCACGATTTTGGGCATTGGAAGCTGTTAAGCTTTACTATACCATTTTTTTTTTTAAGATTTATTTAAATTGTTAATATTTTTATTTTGACTATTTTATCAATAGTTCTACCATAACTAATCAAAAGTTAAAAAAAATCTTTTTTATAAAAAACACTATTGCTTTTATCTCTATAAATGCAACGTAGTGTTTGATCGCGTCTCATGTTTGATGGAGAGCATATAGAACTATAAAATTACGCATCAGTTTACAAAGTTTAAAAAAAAATAGGATATAAGTCCTATTTCTTCCGTGTTATGATTCAGAAGGACATAATCATTGTGGCACAAAATTGTCATATGCTATATGGCGTTCAATTAAGGTGATGGTGGATGGGCTGAGGGTGAACTGTTCACTAAATGGATAATGTTCGAGCTCAAGGCATCATCTTGTAAATTGGTCAAAGCCATTACCAAACTGCTAACTAATCCAAATCATATTTTCCATCACTGCCAATGGATCAGGTCATCCCAGGGCGCTAACATTCAAATTCCCGTCATTCCAATTTCAAATTACAAACGTGTAATAGGCTACGAACCAACGTCATAAAAATAACAAATTTCATTAAGTTGATTGTAGATTAAGGATATTTCGTTCTTAATTTTGTATATATTATTTCGTGTTTAATTGTTTATATATTCTTTAATAAGGTATAATATCAGCTGTTATTTTCGATAGTGGTATAAATCCAGTTTTTCTTAATCTACAACAGAAAACCTTCAAAGCTGACAAAGAATCGTTACCTTAAACTCAGATCAATGTAAATCAAATAAATGTCCAGTACAATTTTGAAGAGGCACTAAATTGAAGTACAAATTAAAATGATGGGATAAATACTTGATTTTTTTTCTTCTTACACTATATTTAGAAAAATATATAATATAGCAAAAAGACAATTCGCTTTGGTCAATTAAGCTCAGAATGTAATTACAGCCTTTTTGACTATTACAATGTATAATTTATACGAGCATTTATTTTTGATTCGCGATATATAATGGTTTCCACTTGAATTTTTACCACTTATCACATGGCAAAGAATTATGTTTTAAACCATATAGGCCTTTAAAACTTTGTTATGAAATAATAATTATTTAAAAGAATAAAAGATTGTTTAAGATCCAAATGGACCACTTTCAAAAATAACAGCTCATCTTTGGTAACAAACCCTAATCTAATTTTTTAATAATTTTGTAATAGAATGTAGTATGAAATAATATTCAATAATATTAAGTAACATTTTTCTTTTTCCAATGGTACAAACTGGCGCTGGCGTATACGATCCATAGGTAAGGTCTCGGTATAACTGCAACTAGCGTACAACTAGAACTTAGCAGAAGGATATTAAAATATAATTTATATAAGCTACCCTTTAAAAATTAAATTTAAAAAATATAACTTATTTAGCAATTGAATTAAAACATTTTTTAACCTTGATACTAAATTAATGAATTATTTTAAGTCAATAAAGATGGGGTAAATGTTACGTAAAATTACTTTAATATTTATCAGCTATCATCCAGAAGAACGTATTAGTAAAATACCTTCGGTAATTATTCCGCAGGTTGTCACTTCAAATTAAGTCAAAGGTTTTAATTTTTCATTAGTTTCCCTCATATTTTCCAAAAATACAAATCGTCAGAGAATGTAACAATGGGAAAGGTGTATACTCGGTCATCATTTCACCTAATAATGAACGTTTCAACAAACATATATAATCTATACTTTGAAATGTTAGTTGAAACTTATATTTATTGATGAAATAATTACCGAAATCTACTCATTACCTATAATTACAGCCTCTTTTCCATACTAAAGCTATAACTTGTATTTTTGGAAAATATTAAAAATGAAACATAAACAGATAAAGCTTGTTGTAACACAACTCGAAGCGTCAACCTGCGGAAAAGATAGTATACTTTTAAATGATTTCAGAAGATAATTGCTCAATTACATTATAATACATAAAGCGCTTAGATGCTTCGGAACTTGCCCATAGTTCGGAAAAGCTGAACCGCCACGGCCGTTCTATATTGGGGTACGCTATAACTAACTTTACGGGTATCTATCTCCAAGTAATATCAATACATAATTCATGAATACTATCCAACAGACAATATCAACAATAATACCCGTATGTTAATATAGTTTAAGTTAAACGTGTATTGAGCCTAATACCGTTGGTGGATTTTAGTGGTGCAACTTTTTTTATTTAATTTTTTTACGACTCAGCCCCTATGGACTATACTTATTTCAACTTATCTTTCCTTATTTTTTTTTCACTTCCGAATCTCTTGCATTCGTTCCCTGTATTTTTTCTTCTTCGTTCTGTCCAAACCGTTCTGCATTTTTAGTGTCCTTCAATGCCTTACGGAAAGACCCCATGTTCTTCAATGTATTTCTCTGTCTCCTTTAATCTATTTGTTGACTATTTTCATTTTATTAAGATAAATGAATACTCTTTTGGCCATACTGCTTGGGGGCATCCTATAATGATGCCTGTAGAGCTATTCATATAGGGAATTATTCATTCCCATCTTGTGTCTGTATTTTTTTTTTTTTACAAAAGTCAAGTTTACAATTTATTATATTTTTTTGTTAAATAGGATTATTATTATTATTTTATTATTGTTATGCCAATGATAATATCTAATCAAGAATTTGTTTTATGAATATTGTTCAGTCGCGAATCAATCCAGTAAACTCAAATATAAATCCGCTCCAAGCCACACCGCCTTGCAAGCTTTCCACCACCCGTTCGGGAATCACTTAGCCAGTTGCCAACCTTGGCTCATCATTCGCTGGTATCCCACAAAAATCCCGAACGCACCGAAAAGTTACCATAATTCTCCGCGATCCTTTCGCCCTTCTCACCGGGCCTTCTCCAGATGTGCCTATCGTCTCCGCGTATACCCCCTCTTACTTCCGCCGGATAAACCCTCGGCGCGTCGATCATCACCATCGCAGGGATCACTAAAAAATTCATCCTCATGTATAATCCGACTTGTCGTGGTACACGGATAAATCACCATACTCTCCCGCAATCCTTCCGCCCGGGTCACTGGTTTTCAGCAGAGATATTTATCGTCACCGCCTCTACCCCCGTTTTCTTCCGCCTGAGGAATTCACTACTCGCCGCGTCTACCGTCGCTTTCGTCCTCCTGAGGGAGCAACCGCTCGCCGTGTATACCCCTTCTTGCGTCCGCCTGAGGAATCCACCACTCGACGCGTCTATCCTCTCTTACGTTACATATTACTGGAAAACTACTGCTCGCCGCGTCTACCACCGCTTACGTCCGCCTGAGGAAGCCACCGCTCGCCTATTACCAACCTTCGGTAATCTACCAATGGACTCTCTTTTACCGATTTTCCCTTCTCTTGCATATTCACCAACCTCCTCAGCTTAGTCACCCCATCCGCTACAAGTCCTCAGTATTCTCCCTGTAGCTCCTGATATTCACCTAGTAGCCCAATATATTCTCCTACTCAGTCCTACTCATTCTCAGCCCCACTATTCTCCCGTTTCTACAATTTTTTCTCCTGGGTCTTTGGTTTTAATTATTCCCCAACGTCTCCTTCCGATTCACCTACACCACCGTCATATTAACATACGTCTCTCTTGTATTCTCCAATTTCACCATCTTACTGTCCTGCACCCCCTTAGTATTCACCAACTTTTTCCTCATACTCACCCAGTTCAACAATCACTGCTACTTCTTACCTATTCATCCATATCACCTCATATTCTCCACCCCTCCTTTTTATCCTACCTCACCATCATCCTTGGCATTCAGACTTGAAGCTACACACATCGTCCCGCTCTGCTCGCCGGAAGCTAACCTCACCTTCCACCACCGCATGGAGACGGTACTGCATTCACCTTCGCTTATAGCCAAGAGACGCCTATTACTACATGCGCATATTACCAGATGCGAAATGTGCCCTTTTCTCACCAGCACCCGATCGCCGAAGACCAGAGGTAATCAAAATTGAGGTGACGTAATTAACTCTAACACTGTAAGTCCGCCTCTTATCATTCAATTAACTAACCTCAAAGACAATATCATATCGTCCAACGTTAGAGATAAAAGACTCTATAATCAATCACCATGTGGCCTACATCGCCCAGTGTGCTCCTATTACTATTCATTAAGCTCGAAACCAATATTTAATATTTCTTTCATTATCAGTTAAGAATAATTCCTTCAGTAAAGACTTCAATATCCCCTTCATGTACATAGATGTAAGTGATCTTTTGTTTGTCTCTTTCTTAGTTAATTGTAAACTAATTCCTTTCATGTTTGTATTTAGAATTAATAAACTTCACATGTTTCAGTATCTGACCTAATTTATTTAATTCCCCGACTCTCCTCTACTAATATACTTCATATATTTTATCATTTATTTATTTATTTTATTATTATCTTTTCTATTCAGTCTAATCACGCTCGAACAAATAGATTGTCCTATCGCCTCTTGATTACAAAATAATAGCTCTTCGCTCCCGTCGTTACTAACCATTTTTTTTTTTAGGCAATGGTGTAGAAATAAAATTAATGAAACGAAGTTGTAAATACAAATGATAACTTGAAGGCAAGTTTTCATAACAAGATATCTAGAGTATTCTTTTTAACATAAACCCTGACATTTTGATTAGGAATAATAATTTTCTGTTGAAATCAGAAAAATAATTCAATATATGCCCACTTCACACCTTAAGTACTATTATTATTATTAATAACTCATGTTTATACCTTAATATTAAGATTAATAATACCTGTTGTAGTTATGATCGAAACTTTTAGATTGTTCATTAATTTGAAATCACCTTTTTGCTGCTACGGCTAATCGGATGATGATACAGAGAGTCTTAATTTTTTCTATCCAGGTATATTTTATATATGCATCTCCAATGAAAACTGTTAGAAATATTATTCGACCCTAGAATGAATTCTAACTACTAATAAAAAACTTTAACCACTACAACCATGAAGGGTCTGGGGTTCAGTACATGATAGATAATCACGTTCTGCCGCCAGATTATTCTCCTTATTTTGGGTGTCCACTTAATAAATGCTGAGTGAGCCCAGGAGGGTCTTAGATCCCATAGGACCCATCTCCGGCTGCTAATAGATTAAATTAAAAAGTCTTTCCAGCAGCTGGATTTGAACCCAGAACCTTCGACATCGAATTTACCAGTAAAATTAATATGAAACAAACAGGTAGATGTAGACAATTTATCACCTCCAAATATTCGCAGCGGCTGTAGCTGTAACTAAACATATGCCAAATCAACCTCCCTCCAAAAAAACAAAGTATTTGTTTGCCTTTGTACCTTGTTTATTTTTGCGATAACCACAACCTACCTTCGTAATGTTTATTCTCAATGACCCTATTCCTGTTTTAGTTTCACAGGTGTAATCTCTTATACGAGGTCGTATCCGCAACGGTGTGCGGAGTGCTTGCCAAATAAAAAAAAAAAAAAAGGAAGAAAGAGTTGAGCATTTACGGCGTGGGATTTGTGTAGGAAAACAAGGTGTGTAATTTGGAAGGGCGGTAGATAGGGTCAAGGGAGAGAGAGAAAGAGAGAGAATTGGCCCTGCACACAAGAGCCTATTCCTCGCACTAATCTCTCCCTCTACCACCGTCCCTTCATTTTCATATCCCTTCTGGTCAGCTGCTTCTTGGCATCCTCTTTTGTCTTCAGCCGTCTCATCCACCTCCCTTCCCTTATTAATGTAGGGGCTCGATGGTGTCGAGATTGCCCCTGCCCTCGTAGGCCCTGATTTATGGGTCACACCATGCCGGTAAATAATCCGGAATTTCTGGGATTCTTCCAGTTTCCACGAAAATTTACGGAAGCGTTTTTTAATTAACAAAAAAAAATAACATATCTAATGAAATTTACTTATACATTGGCCGTTGATTAATGTTAACATTAGATAACCTCAAATCTATAGGTGTGAAAAAACTTTAGCTTTGTATGAAACAATTGTAGTTATTGCTTAATAATAGTAAATATAATATGTGTATTGCATTTCATATAAGAGATATAATTAGTATTTTTAATTACATGGCCGTTAAAAGATAAATTGTCGCTGACAGCTATTGGATATGATAGACAGTGTGTAGGAACGGAATATTAGTACTTTAACTTATATAAATTCTAAAGAACGATGAGACAGATACAGTCAGTCAGACTCCAGGTTCAGCCAGTGTAAAACTCGTAAGGATTTTTTTTTTAATAATTGAGTAAGAAAAAATGAACAACTGCTGTTGCTAAGTTGACGCTGTTGCAAATGTCTTCTCTTTTCAATCCTAAATGATACCGTGACATAGAATTTATCAAAAAAAAAAAAAAAAAAAATACTGTACCAATACAACCCATGAAGGGTCTCTGGTTATGTGCAGGGTAGAAACTGCACTTTTTCTGAGCCAACGTTTGTGCAAGGAGGCGATTTGGACGAGATTACACTTATCCGTAGCGGATCCCACATCGTCCATCTATTCTTCTTAATCCGGTCATTGCCTACCGACTGACAAAGTGTGAGGGTTACTTCAGTAGAGACTGATCCATTGTGCTCGGTCCTGTGCCATCTCCGATCTCCTTCCCAGGTTATCCTAGGGCATCCGCGACTCCTTCTTCCATCCACCTTTATGTCATAACTTGACTATTTTCTCACCTGTCATTCGTGAAAAATGTTCATAACACTGTCTGTAAATGTAAATATAGTTAACAAAACAACCCCTCTAATTCCACTTTGAATTTTAGAAATAATAAAAACGGTCATTTCATATGGAACGACCCAATCTGTGAATGCAGATTGCCCCTTATTCATGTGAGAAGAAGATTAATTTTAGGCCAAGATTGTAATTATCATTTCCTCGGGAATTTTTCATCATAGTTGTTTATAGATTAATTAATTTATAAAAACCACCGTCGAATTTAAAGGTAGAAACTTCAGCAGCTATTTGTGCAGTATTAATAATTAATAGAGACTGATTAATAACTATATGTAATTTATTTTGTATTTATATAAAATAAATTCCATAATTTAACTGTACATATTGTATTGCGTTGTAACTAAGTTTATCTTTCTATTACAATAATACAGTTATAAATATTATAATTAATTTAATAATAAATCTTTATTCAACTAGTGCAAATGTTAGTTGTTAGAATTAACTTACTAGTAAATACTGGCTAGCAATATACTGATTTTTTTTTTATGTTTTTTAAAATTTGTCATAGCGTTTGTGATTAATAACAATGTTTGTGAATTCAAACTTAGTGCATCAATCATATCGCTTATTCAACGCATTAACTTTTCGACCTATTTAAATAAATAACACGTATGGATAATATACGCCCCAATTTATTATATACGTAGTATGACGTCTTAGCTTAAAAATAAAACCGATCGTAGAAACAAGAAAACCAGAGCACTGGAACTATCAGCCCTCTATCATCCGGAAAGGAAAACACCCCCGTCTGCTGCGAACGGTGAACTCTGCACAAGTTTTTTCAAAGTAGACCCCGGCAGTTCTTTATCCGGCTAAAACACCGCCGGAGGAATCGAAGAGTTTTTTCTGCTGGGACCGGGGGATTTCTCATTAGCGCCTGATGAATGAAGGAACTCAACTGCTCTTTTTATTATCCCAGCAAATAATTTCTCATTTCCAGGCATCCCATCGCCCTGCCTACGTAAAAACTTTTAACTCGGGATGCTGTTTCGAAAAAAAAAAAAAAGATAAATCAGACAGTAGTTCTATATCAGAAAATTATTTGTATTCATAACATCTATTTTTTCGGTTATACTGACTAAATCATGTATTTGAAAAACAAGTTATTAATTTCTTAATACGTTTATTGAAAGTTTTAATAAAGTTTTATAAAAATTCAACAAAACACAGAGTGAATGAATGATGTGAGATAAAAGCAAGTTTAAAAACTGCCCACTGGAAGTACTCGAATAATAAATGCAACTTAGGCCACAGGCCTTCTTTTCAGACGCCACGGAGCATTATCAGGAATTGAAAAGGGAGCTAGGTTTTTTACATGTGTGTCTGAGTTGGAATAAAGTTTGTCGTGAAAATATTTATATCGGGTTCCGGCCAAATCAGCAAAAAATAGGACATCGAAGTAATTAGGGATGACTTTATTCGTAACGGAGTATTGAGGATTTTACGAAGGGCTTTGGGATGTAAGGATTGGATTCAACAGATATCCGATGGCTTAGTAAAGGCCAAAAGCCTCTACTATGTAAGTCCAAATGGGTCTTAAATTGTCTTGTATTTGGGTCTTGTTTTAATTAATTGAAAGCTTACAGCGTTTGTCCAAGAAGGGTTGAAATAGCCTGAAACGCGAAGAATCTTATAATTTAAAAATAAAAAACGCAAAGTTCATAAGTTCGTTAGATCAATTATATTATGATTTTGTAATTATCCCAAATAATATATAAGGAAACAGTAGCTACTAAGTTTCTAACAGCTCATTTTATGAATTTGACAG
This sequence comes from Troilus luridus, assembly GCA_964056705.1. Taxonomy (NCBI): domain Eukaryota; kingdom Metazoa; phylum Arthropoda; class Insecta; order Hemiptera; family Pentatomidae; genus Troilus; species Troilus luridus. The sequence continues at coordinate 52,193,187 of OZ057415.1, read as the reverse complement.
TATTAATTGCCATTTTATAAATAAATTCAAATGGTGTGACCGATCCCTTTAGATCAGCATTACTATACTATTAACATAAAAATTTCATTATGTGTATAAGACTTTATTATTTGAAATTATTTTTTAATGTAGAATGATGGGAAATTGTCGAAATACCTTATCCCTTCTTTTCTCTCGGCAATACGGATTCCATAAGAAGTGGTAATGCGTATTAAATTAGAAACCAATGGGCCAATAATTCACGCTATATTAAAATTTATATGACATTTTGATCTCTTTCCTTCATTTTGTTCATTACGTCTCCATTTAATACATTCCACTTATTATGAACTCCGTACAAATCCAGCTGTGACAGATAAATTATTTAATCTGTTGTCGACCGCGAAGAGGCCGTTTTGACTCACACAACCTCTAAAAAGTCGGAACCACTAATCGGGGCAAAAACCTAGTAGTTGAGCGTGATCTAGGGCACATCAACCTCTTCCCAGGTATGCCATGTCGGAACTGTACAGCCGCTACCAGGTATTGAACCCAAGACCCTTCATGAGTTGTAGGCTACAGTTTTTTTATTTTATATTTTTATAACTCTTGGAGGCGTGGGATTTTTCTGCACTGGAGATCACAATTACCCATTAACCACAGCCCTGGTGAATAAGTGGTTTAAACTAATTTTCTCTGGAGTAAGTTAATTGTATTGAGAAAAGTTGAATCGTGTCATTTTCGTAGTTTCTGGCTTGAAATGGAGTTGTAATATGAGCAATAACTCCCTTTCAAACCAATGCCTTACTTAGCAACTAGCATCACTATGGAAATAACACTATACCTCTTCCCTAAGTACAAAAAACTCATTTTGAAATATTCAACTTAACCACTTTTTCACTGGTGCAGTACATATAAGGTTTTTTCTTTTGTTTCTTGAATACTTGTTAAACTATCTGAGATTTCGAGAGTTTATTGTTATATAGTGTATATCTATAACAAATATAAAACGAGATGTTTTCGTCAGTACTTCTTGGCCTGAAGTATTTAGTCTACCAACACATCCCTTCTCATTAAAGCTTAGTGCAGGTGAAGTAAGCACTTAAAAGACATTAGTGGACAAATTCCAATTAAAAGCCTTAAGTCTCTAAATACTATCTTGTCTTGGAGGTGATAGGATGTTTCCTGTGGTTGGTGTCTTGCTGCATTTGAGCTTAGGACCTGCATTATTATTTTTTTTCCCTTTGCTATTCTCTTTCTGTTCTGAAGATGCCTTAATGGGCAAAATATTCACAAGTATTTTGTTTCCTGTTTAGAGACTTAAGGCCTATTGGTTGGATTTGTTTTTACTTACGTCCCTTTTAATTCATGTCTCTTTTCAGTGTTATGATATTGAATTATTTTCTTATATATATATATATATATATATATATATATATATATATATATATATATATATATATATATATATATATATATATATATGTCTTGGGGAATTAAAAGTAATCTTGCGTTCGAGATGAATTTTCTTCAAATCATCATCTTGTATAGTGTGACCAGGTTGTGGGGTTTTCGGCCCAAGGTCCAAATTGATTAAATAAAAAGATTCATATACTTTACATCAAACGGTAACACCAACGACATAACCATAATATAACATAACACCAACGCTGAGCCGCAAAGATAGGATAAGAAAAAATAGTAAAATTTGGCAATTACTTGGCCATATAAACCACTGATATTCAACCGCACTCAACAACAGTCCACAGTAGAGTGAGGTCAGATAGGTAGAAACACCTGACGGACGAATTTAGCGGGAAAAAAAAGGAACTCGTTACAATAGTTGTTGTTAGATGTTAGAAACAGTATTTCATCAACTTATATTTGGTAAATTTAGTCTTCGAGCCTGTTTTTGAGATCCATGTTAAGACGTGCTTTGTTCTTTTTTTCTTTTATTTGCTGTTATTGTCTTTCTGTCCAGAATGGGCGAAATTTTTATTTATACTTTTCTTTCCAATATTAGTGGTGAGACTTAAGGTTCTTTGTTTGGAATTTTTACAGTAAAAACATAACGTCATACACGAGTTACTTTCGTCTGTCTCTTGTACTAGTCACATCTCTTATGCACGCTAACTTTTTAGTTAGTGTGAAATATAGCTTGGGTAATAAGAATGAACCCAGCGTTCGAGCTTGCTGATGAAACCATTATCTTGTATGATTGGATAGTTCTTCTTACATGTTACAAACAGTACTTATTCATCCTTTTTGGGAAGTTAAGTCTTGTAGGCTGTTTTTGAGATTGATGCGCCTACTTCATCCTATTTATCGTTGCTAAGTAAGGGAACAAACCGACTGAGCTACATTCTCTTATTAAATTTGTCATCGTTAAGCCTTGGATCTCGAAAAATCCCGCCTCACCTCCTACAAATTGGGCTTTAGAATTAATCATGAGAAATGTCCCCAGCCTTCAGGCGCTGAGCCATCGGCCGACCTATCCACGGGTCTTAAGTCCCGAGGCTTTGGAAGCACTAAGTTTTTCAATCTTGTTAGTCCCTCTTTACAAGAAGTTGTATCTTACATCTATCGCAGGGTCTTATTGCTGAGGAATCTTGGGGACGTTTATAAGGTATTCTTTTGAGTAGAGTCTGATTTAGGAATTCTGAGTTCTAAAATTAAAGGAATTAGTGTTTCATTAAGTTATATAATTAATTATATTATTGATCAAATAGAGCATGTACATTTATATTATCTTTTATAGCAGCGTATTTATTAAGTAAAATATAATAAGCCTTACAGATTTAAATACTATGCAAATATGAATTCTCCATATCTTGAAACTAGACACTTCTGATACCTGTATCCCGGCCTTTATACATTTTTCTGGCTTAAATACTGATTTTAATTGGGTATATTTCGATTTTAGTAATTCATAATTAAAGGGAAGGGAAAGGGGGCGTAGTGGCTCAGTGGTAGAGCACTGAGTAGCCGTGACCTAAATTGAATCCTGATTCAAATCCCGCTTCAGGCAGTTACTTTTATTTAGTCTGTTTGGGGCGGGAGATGGATCATATGGGATCTAGGACCTCCTGGGGCTCACCCAGCCTCTATAAAATATTTTAAAGATAGGGTACCCAAATTAAGAGGGGAAAACCTGGCGGTTGACAAGTCACCTCCTTGCAGAACCGGTGTCCATGAAACAATACAGTCTCTACCATGTACTGAACCCCAGAATCGTTCACGGGTACAGTTTTTGTTTTTTTTATTAAAGGGCTGAAGGTGGTTATCGTACCCATGGAATTATTAAAAAAATGTAAACAAAAACTGCAAGAACTACTTCAATGTCTGAATCCTTACTGCATGTAATATCCACTTCGAGCCTTTTAAAGAAATAAAATTTTCTATTTAATATTTTTTTTAAATAAATAAAAGATTTTTGTTTTTTTGTGGGGGAGGAATATTTGGGAAACCGAAGTACTCGATTAAAGAACTGGATCTAAAAATACGAAAATAATAAAATAATTGTACAGTCTTAATTTGTTTTAAAGTGCAGTTCTGACTTGTAGGTTCTTAATTTATTTAATAAGAGTTCTAACAAGTTAAAAAAAAAAAAACCCGACTATCATGCATATATGATTTCTGCGTGTTACTATGTAGGGTTTTTAAAAATTGAAGTTGAGGTTGAACCAATTTTAAGATAAAATCTCCCAATGCTTTAGTATTTTTTGTGCTATTTATTTTTTCACTGTTTTATTCTGTCTACATTTGTTATTCTAAATGGAGCTTGTCCCATTATAAAATAAAATATTTAAATAAATAAAATTATCTTTTATAAAAAAATCACTAGAAAATTAAATTATTTTGTATTTTATCTGTTTCGATCCGTATGCAAAATGTTGGGTGTTCTATATTTCAGGAATTCGATATTTAAAAAAAAAATCCAATTCTCTATTCTTTTATTTTTCACGATAGCAAACTCATATAAAAAGCGTTGATATAATGTGTTGAATAAAACAGTTCTCCGAATTCAATATACCGAACCATTTGGCAGACATCTTCCACCGAATAAATATCTGCGTCCGAGACTTGGACTTCGGAGACCCGGAACACATATCAAGAAAAGACCGGATGCAATGCCAAAAACCTACCAGTCGTCCATTGAAGGTGGTTGTACCTCATAAAATTTAAATGAAATGTAAGGACATTTTCGAAAGGGTGTCGAGAATTTATGTGTTTATTCTTTAGAGGAAAAGATGGGGTGACTTGGTGGCTGTAAGGGACAGGGAACTATTACGCCCCGTTTTCATTTTCTCCGAAAGATTTACGAGAAAACCCAGAATCGGTATCTTCGGTGTTCCTGCAGGCTTGTACACATGTCTTTGGCTACAGGTCCACAGGAAAGAACCATAAACACCACGCTTCTAGAAAATCCCATCTTTGAAAAGAAATTAGTCAGGAATACTGTGATAACAGGCTACTCTTATGGTTTTGGTTTCTTTTTTCAATTGAATAAGTATATATTAATTCAAGTGAATATTAAATTAGAAATATTTGATTGATGAACCTAATTTTTTTAAATATCTAATGAGATAAATAGTAATTCGGGTATATAAGAGATATCTTTATCCAATTTCTGAAACCAGAACACATCTTACATATAAGATAGGTATGTGTAATTCTCAAAAAAATAAATACATTTAAAAGAAAATAAATTCCCCCAAATAATAATTTTTAGTTAATTCTTTATTAAATTACAATTACAATTTTTTTTTTTAATTTTTCTTTATGGGGAAGTTGTAAGATTTTTGGCAAAATGATAAAAAGTTCCTATAATAGTTATTTTTAAATAATAATGTAATGTTAAAACATGAGCTCTATTTTTAAAATTTTATTTTTTGCAAATTTTTAAGTGAAATCCAAAATCCTTCCTTTAAGTTCTAGTTATAAACCTTCATATCTATTAGTAGTGGCCAAATAAAAATACTATTTATTTTAATAACACACCTATGCCACTACAATTCATAATGGCTCTGGGGTTTAGTAGAGGGCAGAGACTGTATTGTTTCAAGGACAACATACCGTGACCATGCTTATCTGCCAGGTTTTCACCGATTAACTCATCAGAGGCTGGGTGATCCCACAAGATTCCTGTGCTAAACAATGCTTTTTACATCTGGCTTATGACAATTTTGTGACTCTTCTAATAACCTTGCCTAAGCTAGATACAAATAGATAATTTAGAATCTCTTTGAAGATACTAATTCAAACTCAAACACTTCCCAAATAATTGTTAATAACTAACCTTTGAGTAGTTTATGTAAAAAATATAAAATAAATGCAAAAAAAGGGGACAGGACATCCCATAAGGGTTTGATAAAAAAAAGCTAGTCAATTTCTATCCGAAATTTCGTATACAAAGATAATTTTAAAGGTAATTTTGAAAGGAAAAAGAAAATCACAAAGTTACAAGGCCCACATCAAGGCTAGCCTCCGGCAGATGACAAAGCATCGTTTCGGTTTTTTTTTTCCAGGAAAATCTAACAGAATACTTCATTAGCATGTTCATGAATTTTCAAAGATATTTTAGCTTTCAGGGAAGGGTCGATAGCGTATAGGGAGATCCATCCTCCATCCTTCAGAATATTTACATACCTATCTGCCAGCAACATAACGTAAGTGAGGCGTATATCTAATATTCAAACACATGCTGCCTTTTGTCTTAGTTATAAAGCAGAGAATATATATTTTTTAATCAACATATATATATATATATATGTGTGTGTGTGTGTGTGTGTGTGTGTGTTTAATGTTCACTTTCTCTCTTCCTATAGTTTACAGTAAATTGACTAAGACTTACTTGAAACACAGACAAACAGTTACATATATGGGTCAGTGGCAAGACACATGGAATACGAATACGAAGACAACTAAAGAACAACATTTCAAGTTATACATAACTGACTTACAAGAATATTATAGGAATAATAAAATAACAACTGAGTTCTGCCTCACACAAATGTTGGCAGGACATGGACCCACAAAATAGCAATCACTGTTAAGGACTTATACTACAAGTATTTTCAGCAATTCAAGAACTTCGCCGAAGCAGTGTGGTTAATCATTACTACACGAAATCAATATTATAGGTGAAAACAGGATTTTTGGTCTTTTTTTCTAATTGCTTTGTTTGTAGTATTATTATGTTTATTTTCTTCCTTTTTTCATTTTCTTATTTGCTATTTAATAAGTGATAATATTTAAATTTATGTTTCAACTAGTTTAATGAAAGCTAGGTAAAATATTTTGTTGCTGTTTTTTTTTTCTTCAATTACCAATTCAATAATTTATTAATTTAGTTTTCCTTTTTGTCCTTTTAATTAGTGATAATACTTCGGTTTCAACTGGTTTAATGATTACTATGTCAATAATTTGTTGTTTAAGTTTTGTTTAAATGTTGTATTTTCAATTTAGCGTTAATTTCATTTATAATTAAAACGAAAAGTGTAAAACACTGGAAACAAATATGAAAGTACAATTGTATGTAATGTACTTTAGATGTACGGAACATGCAGAGCAATAGGCTATTGCGTGAAGGAAAAAAGTTAAGTAAAAATAATATATTTATATATAAGTTATAAGTGTATAACCTCGCAACGTAAGCAAATGTGATATAACCTTCATTACTTTGTTAAACAAAATATCATATGTTTTTCCGATCTGTAAAAAGTTGTAGTAGTAAATAAAAAAAATTGTGTTGTTGTTTTGATATTAATGTAATTCTGACTCAAAACTACTTTAATTTAAAAGCAAATTCCGTCTAATTATAAATTATATATATTGGTATATAGACCAAAAAGTTAGCAATCATAATTTGTTACATCAATAAGTGATATTTTTTGGAGTAAAAAGTGAAAAATTTTAACCAAAAAAAATGTGTGTTTTAAAACGTCTAAAAGACATAGAACACAACCATCTATATAAACATTTATAAGATAGTCAAGAATATATATCGTACATTATAACTCTTATTTTGGGACATTTATATATTGCCTATAATACCTATATATATTATACACTACTTGTAAATTATTATTTAATGAGCAGTCGACGTTATCACCTCTCTACAAAACCGATGTTCCAGAAACAGTATAGTCTCTGGCATGTGCTGAATCCAAGATCCTTCATGGATTGTAGTGGTACACGTTTTTTTTCTTTTTGATAATTTATTTTTTAAAAATATACAGAGCGAGGGATTTTTGTATAGAAATCCAGCTATTTAAATTGTAATTATGTATTTAATTTAAAAACAACGATCTATATTTCGGAGGTAACAAAAAAAAATATTGTTACGTCTTGATTGGTATTTGTTCAAGAAATCAAAATAATATAAAACTACTTATTGAAAGATTTGTTATAGTATCTTTATTATATTTACAAAAAAAAATAAAATAGGAAAGTGACACAAAAGAAAAGGGCAGGAGACTCGATCTCAAATGATCGATTCTACAATCGAGACATATAGCATTCTATTTACGATTTGATGGTGATATTATACATTATTTCTAGATTTGATTACTTCAATTAATTCTTTCAAGTTCATTATTTCGCTCAATACCGTACAGATCTTGTGAAAGCACTCCAACAGACAAACTTCATACTAATTATCCACTTTTCAAAGGCGAATCACAGTGAATTATAAACCCTTCCGTTTAATACTTAGCGAATAATATCTTGACGACCCTAATTAGCAATTCGAGGGATAATGACGCCATAAACCACGGGGTAGGGCAGTTATGATAAAAATGTCCCCAGCAGATGGGTTCTGATTCCAGAAGTTGGCTGCAATAAAATATTCAAATTTCTCAAGGGTTTTTCCTGGCATAAAATAAAAATTAATTCGGTCAATTAGTCGTTAAAAATGTTTTATTCAATGAAAGGATCACGTTATCGATATTTTTTATTTATATTTTATTTAAACGACATATCTTCAAATTTTAAGCATGAAGTTTTGTGGCAAAGCAAACAAAATCCCTAATCGACTGTTTCCTAACATTTTTTGTTATATTTTGAATAGTTTTTATATGAAGGAGAAAATCTGTATAAAAAAAATAAAATAAATTCTTTAATAATATATTAATATTCATTAAATACTAATGTTTTACCATTGCAGCCCTTCATCAGGGCTGAATACCAAGAAAAAAAATCAAATAGGTAATGCATTAATAACGTTAGTGAACTAAAAAGGTTAGGAAATACTAAAAATGTTATAATAAAAATAGGATCTATTACTCTACGGCATAATATAATTAAAGTATTGGTATTATTTAGTTTTTAAAAATATTTATTAATGTATGGTTCTAATTTTATATTATTACAGAATTATAGTTAAAATGATGTGCCGTACATAGTTAGATAGAGATGCTGAATAAGTGAGATCACATAAGTGAGAAGTAGCTGAATTAATGCTTTATTTAAATTCCACCAAATGTCAATCATTCCATTAAATTAAAAACAATTAGTTTTTAGTGAAATATACCGCTTGCAGTGTTTGTTTTTATAAATTGTCTGTGCTATATCAGGTTCACTATCATCATACACTGTCGTTTATATTGAAATGATAGTTATTTCTTTTCAAATTATGGGCTTATTTCGATATGCATTATTTAATTACTTATAAGGGATATTGTGGTTTTCTCGTTGATCTTTTTATTGTTAATATTGCGCGTTTGATCCAGTGCGCCCATCTGACAACTAAATTCAGTTTACCAACAAAAGGAAAATTTTGTATTTTTTTTTTCTTCTGATCACTTTTTATCACTAAATCTCAGGACTCTACAGTAAGGATATATGCAATAATATATCGATTAAGGTCAGAACTAAAATATTGTGAACACATCTCAACTTGGTACGACTTCGTCAAGAATAATTATTTCTTAATCAAGAGGCCAGCTAACCAACATTTTTCTCCCCTTACGATATCACGTTTTTTATATTTTTTCATGCATGAAAATTTCCCTCTTCTTTTTTCTTTATTAATTTATTTCTGTTGATAAAAACGTTTTTCTAATGAGAGCGCAGAGCTGGGAAACTAAATTTTCATTGTCCGTTAAAACTGTGAGGAAAAGTTTTCCATTTTTAATTTTTTTTTTTTAATTACAGACAGCTTTGAATGAAAGATACATATTCTTACTGCCATCGGTTCGTCGCCTGTCTTGTTTTTTCTTTCTTAAACTCCTTTGTTTACTTTTCTTTGCTTTAATCCCTAATGCGAAATAACAATTCTTATTTATTACGATATTAGAGGCTTATGTGAACAATTTTTATTGTTATTTTCCAGATTACGTCCATAATTTTAACATTAGATAAATAAATTGACAATTACAAACTCCGAGTACAATAGTAATCGACTAGTAGTTTAATTATCCGATTTATTAAATATATATAAAATATTATTGTATAGTATTCACGCTCCTACTTTTACAAAATCTATTCTGCAATATTTTTTATTTTTTATATTGCTGTATTGTCTGTATATCTTCTGAAAAAATGTAATCCACTTTATCTTTCCACATTGAAATACACTGATTAAATAGTATTTATTTATATTATTGGAATATATTCAAATAAATAATTTATGTATTTCTTTCCTGTTTTCAGATTTTCCCTGACCTGTATCACCTTGAACATCGCAAGGTGGCTAAAAGATCTCTTCGGCCTAACATTCATCATCATGAGAAACTTATCACAGAAAAACAGGTAAGTCGAAAAAAAAGTTATATTCACTCATTTATAATTAGGGGCTAAATATTTACACTACCTGAAAAGTCAGAGTGGTTATGCAACGCGGATAAAAGAAGAACTTAAAAGCCTTGAACCCACGGATGAGGACTGCCTGGACAGTGGAAGATGAAAAAGCCGATTCAAAAACACCAGGGTTTCTAGAGGAAGAAGCATGGGTGAGGGGGATGGACGAAGGAGAAAAGGCAACATTCGGAGAGAAAGAAGGGTTATAGGAGAAGCAAAACGAATGAACGTAAGGCATTATTTCTGCGTGGTCCTTAGTGGATCGTTTCACAAAAAAAATAATAACAATAATAACAAAGAAATCGTGAAAATATTTTTAAAAGTGTGATCTATATTTATTTCAATAACGTTTATTATTTACTATTATTTTGGCTCTACGGTCCTGCAAGAACCCGGGGACCCAACACCACAGCCGACCATTCGCCGGGATCCTGCGCTGTTCTCCTCCAGTTTTGTAAACCCAGCCATTTCAGGTCCTCTTCGACATCATCTAACCATCTGATCCGAGGGTGTCCTCTGCTGCGTTTACCCTCCAGTTTCTCATTGAGAATTGTCCTTGTTATGCCTAAGTCAGCGGTATGTCACTGCGTCTTAAAAAGATAATGTAAGAGACATTTTTTTTTATATAATAATAAAGTGTGAAAATATTTAAGTCGTGAATCAAATAGGATACAATGAGAAATTCCCAAAAAAGCAAAGCCATAAGTTTCTAAAATTTCGGAAAATCCAACCTGTCGACGTTTTGCCAATTCACTTATTATGAGGAAATACACTAAAATAAAAATCCGATCTAAGAAGACAAAATGTAGCACATCTCACTCCAAAAGTCCAAACAGTCTCAAATAGAGGCAGCAGCCTTATTCCTTGACGTTCCAAGCCTTAAAATACTAGAAAAACCAAGCTCATTAACTGTTAAAACCTCCCCAACCGTTCGTGATTACCTCTTTTTGCCTTAGTTGTTCGTGGGATGTCTTGGGGCACGGTTGCTCTTCTCTAATTGATGAGTCTGTTTGGAGTGTTGATGTGAGGTGTTCTGCACTCTGTCTTCTTTGACGTGATTTTTCTTTTAATGTGTATTCTAATGATATCAGAATTGATCAATCCTTGAGTGGTTGCTTTTTCCTGTATTTTAGAGTCTTAAGGTTTTGGGGGATTTTTTCTATTGCATCATGTTTGTAATTTATGTATCTTTTTGAGTTTTTAACATTAAAATCGCCAAATAGTTGGTTAAACACGCTTATAACTGCAAATAGAATTTATATCGGGGTTTATATTTTTTTCAATAGTAAAAATAAGGCTTAGCGAACTGAAAGGCTCGATGCCCATACCACCAACCTCTGCTTACTAACTTACGTCCATGGACCACTACACATTCCCAAACCTGTCACATGACTGATAACACAATCCTCTCACCTACTCCTCGGTCTACACCTCAGACGTTTACAAATCGGCACAGCCCATATTATTTTTTTAGTGCTTTCTTTACTAAGCCCAGTATATTATATATTTTCAACATGAGTTAATTTATAAACTTATCTTGTGGAGAAGTAATCGAATAAGACGGAACTCTTGTAGAAATATATAAACGTTTAGCAAGGAGGAAGCCTGGGTTGGCAGAACCGTGATGAATGGTCTATTCAGTTAAGCACACGGCCCTCAATCCCAAAACCCTCTTTCCGCCTCACCTTTGCCTCCAGAAAACATTAATGCAAGGCAAAGTTTATTTATGTTATTCAGTATCTCTCTCCCTTTTATATGTATGGCTGTGTAAGCACTTGTTCTAATGTAATTTGTTTGGACAACCTTTACCCGCAACTTATCAACCGCAGAACTCGGTAGAGATGAATATAATAAATATGACTAGTCGAATAATTACTTTTTTATTAAATAAGAATTCGTTGTTCCCTATTCTAATACTTCTAGTCATGTATTTATTTGTGAATTTTCTATTTTTTTTAAGTTTACTTAATTTACACATTTCATTCCCCATTTTCTATTTATTTATCTTGTTTTTTTCGTTAAATTAACACTCTAAAACATATTGATCAAATAATATAAGAATTTTATTATGACAGAGCGTGGTTAAGGAAAGTATGAAAAAAATAATTTTGAAAGTTCGATTAAGAAAAAATCGCTTCGTTTAGAGTGATCTATTACCAGGAAGGGAGCGGAGTGGTTCGGTGGTAGAGCGCTGAGTTGCCGTGCCGAAGAAGGATCCAATTAGATCTAAGACCCTCCTGGGCTCACCAGCGTCTTTAAAGTGGGTATCCAAAATAAGGGAGTAAACTCCGGCGGCTTAGCATGACCTAGTACAAATCACCTCCCTGTATAACCATTGTCAAAGAAAGTTGTAGTTGTACATTTATTAACACATATAAAGTAATCAACCTTAGTATACATTTTTTTATCACCGTCCTTTGGATCGTGTTTTATTAAAGAGTTATCAGTATTTTGACAGTACATCCAATGAATTCTCGGACTTAAGTCTGTATCCTATTGACAGAAAGGCGTGATTTATTTAGGTTTAGGAGGTTATTTCAGATTAACAAGGATTTTTCCCCTCTTTTATTTGTTGGGGCAGTCGTGTGTTTATCAAAAGCTCGATTCTGGTAGAATCCAGCTTAGGTTTACCTCCGTTTTGCCTTGCCCATGTTTGGAATTTGTGCCTGAATAAAAAAGTCTAATTTCCTCGTCAATCATTATATTCTGATGCTTCTTGGTATTACGTATATATATATATATATATATATATATATATATATATATATATATATATATATATATATATATATATACACATTATATATGCAATTATATAAACGTAATTATTATAAATTATATATATTTATTTATACATCTTTTTATGACCATATAGGCCAGCTGCCATGTTCCAAAAAAGGGCTTTAGGATATGTTGTAAGGGCATGTCTGACTAGTGGAAATCCAAGTTCGCTACCGAAAAAGCAGATGGGAAAACTTGTGGTGGCCGAAAAACCTCGAAATTTTCGGAGTTATTTCAGTTGTTGGCCTTTATGTCCTAATCGGTACGTTTTTGAAAAACGCATAAGTATCCACTTTTAATGTAGATTAGATTTTCTATGATTTGAGCCCAACCGCAGCTATGAAACTCTAGAAGACTCTGAGTTACGTCCCTTTGAAAGTTGGTTATTTTTTCAAAAAAATCCAAATCTGAAGTTTTGGCCGAATGTCGTGAGGAACACCGGGTGAAGTAGTGATCCTACGGTTAAAGTCATGAGGGATGAAGCTGTAGTAAATTTAATTAGCTTTAATTTAAGCACAAACTGAGGCCTGTAGGTCTAATAGATTCTGAGTTACGCCCCTTGGTCATTTTTTCCAAAATAATCCAAATATAGGCCAGCGGTTCAAGTGTTTGAGGGTCGCGAAAAATTTAAGAGAGTTTTTTCATATGTTGTAAGGGCATGTCTGAGTAGTGTAAATCCAAGTTTGCAACCAAAAAACCGATGGGAAAACTTTAGGTGGCCGATAAACCTATACATTTTTTGAGTTATTTAACTTTTTGGCCTGTATCTCCTAATCGATGCATTTTTAAAAAACACGTAGGTCATTATTATACAAGTAGATTACATTTTCTACAATTTAAACTCAACCGCAGCTCTGTAGGTCTAATAGATTCTGTGTTACGCTCCTTTGAAAATTGGTCACTTTTTCCAAAAAGTCCAAATTTTAAGTTTTAAGAAAAACATTTTAATGGCTATTAAAAGAATTTCAATACCATTACAATTTTTTCTTATTTCATTTTACTCATTTTGAACATTTTTTATTTTGACTTATGTCATTATTTCCATGAAACTTCAAGTTCAAACGTCATATAACTTAAAATATGACTTTATTAAAAAAAAAAAACATGGTGGAAATGGAATATCAGATATGTCGTTCCTGAAATAAAAGGCTTTAACCAATGGAATCGCTGCTGAAGGCTTAACTCAAGAATCCCAATGTCGTTATGTTGTTCTTTTGAAGAACCGATTGTTAATTTGGATAGATTGTTTTTAGATCAATTAGAAAAAAAAATGTGTTTTTGGAACTTCAGATGATACATAGCTCCTTTAAAAGAACAACGACATAACTCAAAAATTGGTATCTTTGAGTTAAGTCTTCAGTAGCTATTATATTGTTTGAAGGTTTTTTATTCCGGAACATATCTGATATTCCATTTCCAAAATTTCTTTTTTTTTCTTAATAAAGCCATATTATGAGTTGAATCATGTTTGAACTTGAAGTTATATGGGAATAATGACGTAAATTAAAATCCAAAAAGTTTAAAACTTTAAAAAAATGTCTAATGGTTAATAAAAGAATTTCAATACCGTTTCAGTACAACTTTGCTTTACCCATTCCCATTTTTTTTTAAACTCACATAGAACTTTTTAATACGTATATTGAAAAATGAGGTTTTTCAAATTATGACAATGTTTTTTTGAAAGAGCGATTTATATATTTAGCCATTTTCAATACCTCTCAATTGATTGTGTAATTTAACTACCATAGCACTTTACGAGTTATTAACAAATAAAATAGTTGACTGTTTAGAAGAGGTACCGTTTGTAAGAGTAGTATTACTATCATAAAGCCTGTATTGAGAATATTTTATGCATGCTTTATTATTTATTAAACCTGTTCGAGAATAATTCATGCATGTTTTATTACTTACTAAAATCTTTCAAGCCATTTTGACACTTGGTTTTCTAATATCAAATTTAAAAAACGGTTTTCACCTGTATAGCTGCTGCAGTTTACATTTTTGTTATGATAGTTACTTTCCCTTAGCAGTAAGAATGATGTTTAATAAGATACCTAGCATTAGTTTTTTTTTTTAAGAATCTACTAGATACGCAGTACAAAAATAATTTTACAGAATAATAATTTCGACCCAATTTCTCCTTTGCTACATGCTAAAGAATTAGTTAACAAGAATAATTAGTAAGTTTTAGTGGCCACTGTATTGAGTTACGAGTTATGCTCGGGGAAGCATCTGAGTTGAGTTAGTAGTTGAAACTAACATTACAAATTTGGTTATTCGAGTCAGTTCCGATTTATATTTAGTAACTATATTATTACTGAGGAAATAAAATATAATTTAGTGTTATGTTATCGTTTGCGCCAACACAAAACCTTTTGTGTAGTGGTAAATAGCGAACCAAATAATACCCATTTAAAGTATTACAATTTTAACTATTTCAGGATCCTCAAGGTAGTATCATTGGCCCAATCCTTTATACAGTTTATACAACTGAGATCCCAACTCACCCTAATACTATCCTTACCACGTATGCTGATGATACATGTGTATTATCAGTCAACACTGATCCAGTTACTGTATCCCAAAGCCTCCAATCCCATATCAAAAATCGCATCAAATCACTTTTACCTTACGTCGTAAACCAATAACTTCCTGCCCTTCAGTATACTTTAATAATATCCCACTTATGCCTGTAGAACAGATCCGATACTTAGGGTTGCATCTCGACAAACGATTAACCTGGAATCCTCATACAAGACTGAAAAGACAAGAAACCGCTCGACGTTTCAGGCTACTTCAACACTCGCTCTAAGCTCCCAATTAATTACAAAAGACTCATCTACATGACCATCATACGACCTATTTGGACTTACGATGTAGAGCTTTGGGGCTCCACTAAGCCATCGAATTCCTCTCGTATCCAATCCCTACAATCCAAAATCCTTCGTAAAATCCTCAACGCTCCTTATTTTGTTAAGAATAAAGTCATCCATAACGACCTTAATGTGCCATTTGTCGCTGATTTGGCCCGAACCCGGTATCTATCCTTTCATAACAAGCTCATTCCCACTCAAACCCTCTAGTTTCAAACCTAGCTTCCTCTTCAATTCCCGATAATCCTCCGAGGCGTCTGAAAAGAAGATGGCCACGTGACAATCTTAGTTGAACATGCGATTTGAGTACTACCAGCGGCCAGTTTCTCTACTTGTCATTATATCATGTCATTATGTATCACTTAGCCTATTTACTTGTTATATTATTGTAATATAGTTGTAAATACCAATAAACTATTTCAGGTAGTAGAAATAAAAGGAAGATTTTAAAAATGCTTATCATAGATAACTGATCTCTTATCAGAAATTAATTTAATCTAAATATTATTTTCATAGACGGATAGACCGTGTCAAAAAGGATAGATTGAGTAAAAAAAAATATTTCAGATTATCCATTTATTAAGTTAGCTATGAACTAATATTATCTTGGATTCTGTTATAGACCAAAATGTTTTCTTGTTTTATTTTCTTAATTTTATTTTATTATTCCAGGATCACCATAAAATAAGGAAAACCTTTTTATGTCTTCAATAAAACTTTAATAAAGAATTTTATTTATTTTCGCCTTTATATTGGCTACAGCTACGACCTGCGGTCATGCAATAAAGTTTCAGGGATTCCGATTGCTAATGGAAAACCATTATTGAAATACAACTAATTAAATTGGAAAATGGAACGTGTTTTTTTATTACTATAGAAACGTTTTTTTTATTAAATAGCAAAAGATAATTAATTAATTAAACTCGGGTTAACAATATTTTATGCATCAGAAGATGAAATGGAAAAATACAGAAACATAAATTAAATTAATTTTTCTCATTTAACATTATACCCCCTAGTTATATTAATAATATTTGAATTATTATCGTGAAATTAAATAAAGCTTTTATTATTTTTTCAAGGGAGGAATAAAAATTGAAGAAAATATTACGTTATTCAGAGGAGGTAGGGGAGAGTATAGATTAAAGCTAATAAATACAGAGCTTTGAGCCTCCTTAATACAACCTTTTAAACTTACTTAAACTTAAGATAAATGTCTTTGTCAGCATAAACAAATTGCTTTTTTTTTCCCTCTTATCTAAAATATCCAATTTTTTTTTTAACTCATTGAATTTTATTATTTTTTAAAGCTTTAGATTAATTTTAATTTCATTCTAAAAAAAATTCTTTTCCAATTTAATGCATTATTTATAGTCTTTTATTTTATTTGTTATAATTTCTAAAGCCGATAGTTCGTTTATATGTTCAATATGCATTACAAATTTACGGTATCGCTAAACAGACTCTCAGAAAACGACTGCACCATAGTACTGATGTACTCGTAACAAAACTGCGTACTGACTTGAAAATACCTACGGTCGAGAAATACATATGAACATACTACAAACGCTTTCAAGAAAAACCACGCGAACATCCAAACCCATTAATAGAACAAATGACCACTACTCTCATGCCAGAGAACCCTAGAAGGAGATTAAAAAGAACGTGGATGAAGGATTTGTTACCATACGAAATTTAATCAAGCCAAGGGAGAGGTAACATTGGTTAATTGTCCTTCTTCATGCCTTTCCTGTCATTGTATTATATTATTAGGGTCAGACAATATGCTGATTGTCATTGGTTTTTATTTAACAGGTATGGATGAAAATATAATGAGGAAAAAAATATATGTTCAATGATTTTTAGAGTTGAGCTATTGATTAGCTGTTATTGTTTGATAATTATGAAAATGAAATAATAATTATACATTTTCATGAAATAATGATGTATTGTTAGTTATATGTTAAAAGAAAACTACCACTAAAAACCATGAAGGGTCTTGGTTTCATTAGATGGAAGTCTGAACTGTTTTAGAACAACGGTTGGGCAGGAAGTAGATTTGTTCAAGATCATGCTAAACTGCCAGGTTATACCCCAAATTAAGAGTACCCACTTAATAAAGGCAGGGTGAACCCTATGAGGGCATCCTCAAGGCCCATTGGTGGCTGTTAACAGATTAAATAATTTAAAAAAATAATATATTACGGTTGATTACTTTATATGTGTAAATTAACCTGTACCACTACAACCCGTGAAGAGTTTGGGGTTCTGTACATGGTACAGACTGTTTCGTGGACAACGGTTGAGCATTGAGGTGACTTGTCCTGGATCACGCTCTACCGCCAGATTTGTCTCTTATTTTGTGTAGCTGCTTTGTATAGGCTGGGTGAGCTCCAGGAGGGTCCTAGATCCCACAGGATCCACCTTCGATAAGGCAACTTAGGGCTTTACCACTGAGCCATTCCGTTCCCTTCTTGGTAATGAATCACTTTAAAAGAAGCGATTTTTCCAATTGAGTTATTGATTAGCTGTTATATATAATGTAGTTTTCCTAAAATAATGATGCATTGTTCGTTATAAAAAAAAAATAGTACCACTACACACCCTGAGGGGTCTTGGGTTCACCACATGGTTGAGTCTGAACTGTTTCTAGGACATCGGTTATGGATGGAGCTGATTTGTTTGATATCACGATCAACCAATTGGTTTTTCACCAATTCAGATTACTCAGTTTATACAGACTGGGCGAGCCCCATAAGGGTATCCACGCAGATCACCCGTTCTGTTAACATTTAATAAGTTATCTGTCACTGCCAGATTTGAACCAGGGACAAGAGCTTAAAGCTAACTAACTCTTCCTGATTGAAATATTCCTAACTCAATTCTTATTCCTGTAGGGACAGGGACTGCTGATATTATACTCCTTATTGCTAAATCTGAAATTGAATAGATCAATCTCCGCCCTTTGTGAGTCATCTCTCCTATCTGAGAAATAGGTGAGTCACAGGGTTGGGTTTCCTCATAAGCGGCGGACCCCTAAGAATCTATTAGTCTGCTCACAACAGGGGCTGTTCCCCCAGCTCCCGTCTACTCCTCTTACTCTGTACACAAAAGGAGCTGTCCCTTCCCTAACCTCGTCTATATTAAGCTGTTATTGATTTATATGTTTATAGCATAGAAGTGATGACACAAACCTGTGAATTTCTATCAGGAAGCTCGTTGTATTTTCCGGAATGTTAAATATAAATGCAAATGCAACAAGCGATCAGAATCATAAAATGTATGCTCTCGTCTATCTCAACTATTTTTTCAGGACCGCCAATTTTCTTTTTCTTACGTTCCGCTAATACTTCTACGCAAGCTTCTCTTAAGTAGTTGTTCCAATCTATAACTGTATTATGAATCATATCCAGTTGTAGACCTATTGACTGATGTCATCTCAAACATGTTAGAAAACCCAATCTGGACGATCCGAACCAAGTACCATTGCGACTGCTCTTCTTCGTTCGGCATGTTGAAAGATTGCACCGCCAACGTACTCCGTCACAAAAGACAGTTTCATTTCATGATTCTGATCACATGCTGCATTCTTTGCCAATATAGCTTTCTCTTGAAAAAAAGATACTGCATTCTTCAGTTCTAGCTAAATCCCAAATTTTCTTCTTTGTTTTACCAAAATTAAGACTGAAGAAAAAAATTAAAAGTGCTTTGTTTTGAATGAATTTAGAAAACAGAACACATTTTGGCGGTTTCTACATTATTTGGTGATTATTCGCTTGCGCCCGGCTAAAGGAGAAGTACTCTGATTTTTTTTCTTGACCTTATAAGTTCATACATTTTGACTCCAATTTATAATGTTGTTCTTTATTGTCAAGTAAGATGTTATATTAATGTTTCAATTACTTTATGAGCTATATGATTATCGTATTAGTGATATAACCTTACGAAGCTATACCCTCTTGGATCGTATACCACAAGGACTTGTAACTGTCAATCTGGAAGTTGTCCGGATCCTATAGCCTCCTACCAGAGAACTTTAATTACCTTCCTGAATACTTCAAGTTTTCAATCCTACATTATACCGAACTCCCGCCTCTTCGCTCCCCTCCTTCCCACTTTTTAACCACTTCTCACACGAACGCAGCTTCTTGTAATTTCCTCGGTTTAATTTGTTTTCTTCGGAATCTTCTTCGCTTTCTGCGATACATTAGAATCATTTTATCTAACATATGTAACGATAACTATTCCGGGAGTGATGAAATAATAAAATTTGGTTCAGTAGGTTTTTTTGTTCTTTCTTAGCGATCAAAAATGAGTTAAAGGCAACAGAGCTAGCTCATGTAATAAGATATGAGTAGAGACACTGATTCATACCATTAACGATATTTTCGCAAATTAAAGCGATGAATGGTGTTTTAGCGATAAATACTTTAAAACGCGAAATAGCAGCGATTTTTACGTCAAAAATGAAAGCAAAAACTGGAGTATTGATTATATTTTAGTGCAGTTTGCAGATAGTACTAATGCAACTTTGATATGTATTCATTTGACATTTGTTGACGAAGTGTGAGGACAATTTGTCAAATTGGTCATTGTATTGGAAGGGTCAAAATATCCAAACGCTCATTAGCTCTGGGAGGACT
This sequence comes from Troilus luridus, assembly GCA_964056705.1. NCBI lineage: Eukaryota > Metazoa > Arthropoda > Insecta > Hemiptera > Pentatomidae > Troilus > Troilus luridus. The sequence goes on along the minus strand of OZ057415.1, from coordinate 52,173,110 downwards.
TGTTGTCCCTAGGCCTTACTTTAAAAAAAATTAGTGATGGTGATTTCCCTGCCAAAACCTTGAAGGCTGTGCAGGAGGTAAAGAACCAGGTTGTCTTGACACAAACAAGAGAGTTTTCAGAAGAGTTCTGTGAAACTGGCATCTCATATGCTGAACTTTCAAGACAGCAGCACTAATCAATTCTTGAGCACGCAGGTAAAATGTTCAATCCTGCGAGTGTAGGTCAGAATGTCCAGCGATCAGACGCTATTTTTTATCCAAGTAAAAGTAGGCTTGTACTAACATTCAAATCTGTCGATGACAGTAAATTCCTGTAAGGTAACAGCTATTTTCAAAGACAGCTTGTAGAGCAAGTGAGGGATGGAGTCACTGTAGACATAATTCAGCTACTCTCAGCTGTAAAAATGAATAGTGTTGATGCAGAAAGTTTTTTTGTCGCTATAATATTGTATTGACAGATGGTAGAACGAACATGACACGCATAAGTTTCTACTGTAGAAACTTTTGGCATGTTCAGTTTCAATCAATAATACAATAAACGTGTTTCAAGTGATTTTGCTAATTTAATTGTTTTTCCCCTCTTGCCGACTAGACCTTATCCTATTTAGCTATAAACGCTATGAAAACGCAAAATTATAGCTATAAAAGCTATTTTTTCAATAATTAATGCTACATTTCTTAAAAATTAAAGCTATGAATCAGTGTTGCTGTTACTCTAGATATGAGTAACTAAACCTTATGTTTTATAATTAAACAAGAAATAAGTTACTCATATCTAGAGTAACAGCAACACTGATTCATAGCTTTAATTTTTAGAGCATGTGGATTCATCCGAATTACTTCTTTACGACTATTTGCAAAAAAATACCTTTTTTTTAATAAGTATTTTCTACTGGTATATTTGAAATTAAAAAAAAAAATATTTATTACAATTTAATTAATTTAATAAATGCTGTGTAAATTTTAGAAAGAGGAAATGCGATAATTACGTGTTCAAGTGTCATTTACCATGATACTGCATTTGATCGCATTAAAATGGATTTATTTTTTTAATTTCTTCATTGGATTTGAAAGATATATTAATAAAACTAATCCATTAATGTATTTAATTTAATTTAAATATGTCACCTCCAGTAATGTTAATTGCTAAAAAAATAAATTCATATATCCTAAAAACAGTCAATAAAATAAATCTTACAACAAAATTTCATTTTTACAGAGGGTTATTGGGTCGAAAGGTGTTGAGGAAATATCGCAAATTTATAAAATAACTTTTCTTTTTTTTTTTCTTATTTTCTTTTTTTAAAAAAGAAGATAAGAAAAAAGAAAATAGAGAAAGAAAGAAAAATAGGAAGTCTATTATCAACTGGATATTATTCAACATTGGCTGAATAAATCAAGACTGTTCTTTTCCTATGTTAGCTTTTTATGAAATATATAGTTAAGGGGATTGTTTCAATTAGAATTGTTTTTGGGTCCATGTAATTGAGTGTTAGACGTTAAAGTTAAATTAATTTGCTATATGTTTTATGTTACACGTTTTTGTTATATGTTAGTTCTTAAATGTTATATTTAAAAATTTCATAAAGTTAAAGAAATTTTTGAAAAATTGTTATTGAATAGAATAGAAAAGTAATTTTATTCTGGGACTAAGTCCCTCTAGAATAACATAAAGGAACAGAAAAAGAAACATAATATATATCTGGTCAGAAGGCTGTATAATACAAATCATAAAGCGTATAAAAGTGACAGAAAACAATTTTAAAAAAAATTAAAATTTTAAATGTTAAATATTTTAAAAAATCCGAAAGTGAAATTTTGTATTTGATAATTAGTTAATATGGTTTATTCATAATTAAAATTGGATAACTAAGAAATTAAAAAAAATATTTCACACATTTTTTGCTAATTTAGTCAAACAATGCTTTATGATCCTGAAACTTCAGGTTCTTAGCAGGACAAAGCCAGTAAGAAATGAGGCGGGGAAGTGCCTTGTGTAACAAAAAAAACTGAACTAGCAAAAATGTCCATTTTTTAAATTAAGGAGTAATCAGATTTTGATCCTGTACGCGTCATATGATACACCAAATTTTTAACGAAATTGACTTATCTGAAAACGTTGGTTCATGGTTTAAAAATTTTCTATCGGTTTAGGTCAGATTCGTACCTAGGGTCTATTGTAACTAGAAAAATTAAATTCAAGAGAAAATAGAGGCGCGCTTGAAGACAGGAAATGCTTGTGAGTAACCATCATCCTTCGAACTCTTCTGTACGGATGTGAAACTTGGTCGCTAACGCTGAAGGATGAAATACGCCTTAAGGTATTCGTAAATATCGTGTTGCTTAGAATATTCTGTTCATAAAAGGAAGAGACCACTAGGGAATATAGGAGACTACATAACGCGGAATTGCGAAGCATGCATCCGGTAAATATTTATCACCTGAATAATATTTAAGATTGAGATGGGCGTCGCTGAGATTGAGATGGGCCTGTAAAGTTGCTGGGTTTAGTAACGAACGGATTCCTAAGATGTTAATAGACGATGTACCGACTGGGAATCGTCAGAGGGGTAGACCGAGAAGTAGGTAGGAAGGTGACCTGGTAATGCGTGACCTGGCGAGTTTGGATAGTGATCCATGGACAGAAGTTTGTAAGCAGCAGGTATCGACATCGGGCCTTCGGGTTTGCTAAGCCTTATCATTAGTATTTTGGCAAACTCGTTGTATTAAGACATGATTAAATATTTTTGATCTCATCTGTCTTCGAGCCTCATTGTAATTAAATTTATAGCTACATTATTTAAGTTAATGTAATAGATATGTATAACACTGTCGGGATGTTCAATATATTAGCACTGATGGGGCAGTTAAGGTAGATAGTGTATCCTAGCTTATCGATCCTCGGGGGCGAATCGTTCGTGTCAAGTGTACCAGAAAGTTCCATCCGACGGAGTGGAATATTTACCCTACCTTCGAGGATCTGGGTCGTTTAGTGTCTCTGGAGTTAGTTAGTTGGGAGGAGAGGTCTCCGTCCCCCACGCGATTATCTCGGGCCGACTTTGACGTCTCCTCAACTATCGGCTAACCGTCGCTGGCTGACCTGTTGAATCAACCATCTTCGTCTTGTTGAGCACGATCTCGTGGAAGTCCGACAGCTCTGTCAAATCATCATTATAATATAACTTGAAACAATATTATCTTAACATTACTTTTAAGACGCTTCGCTTCGTTTGTTTTTAGCTTCACCTGTACGAGTATGCATGCGGAATCTTTGAACAGACTAAATGCGCAAAAATGATTAGGGATATCCCTAATTTTTGAAGTATTTACTTTTCTAGAATTTTCGTTTTATTTGTATTGTTAAACAAAATTAATATTGATTATAACTTATTATGTTTTTTACTTTTATATAGTACTTTTCCATACTAAAGCTCGTTATAATTTTTATTTTTGGATAATATTAAAAAGTTATACAGTTAAAACTTATAGTAACTCAACACAATGTGACAACCTGAGGAACTGATATCTAAATATTTTACTGACTGATATGGGTATTAATAGAATCATGATAGAAATATCTTGAATCTTCTATCTTACACCTCGTTTATTAATTAATTAATTTAAAATGTTCCTAACTGATCTTAAAAGACTGGTAATACTTTTAGATTTTTAAAATTTTAAATTAAGTGCATAATCGTATTTGTCTAAAACACCTGGAAAATTCGCTAGTACTCGTAAATAAATGTTGTTATAGTTCATTACAGTCACTTTATGCTGCTATGACTAATTGGACGATGGTAAGGGCTCTAAATTTTGCCTATCCAGGTTTAATCAGGATAGGGATTTTTAACGAGTACCCGTCATCGTACTGGCTCGGGACCCCAGTTTAATTTCCTTTCCGAAGGACGGTATAACCAAGGATTTTTACTCCCTTTACAAAATTCTGGGACCAAGTAGTTTCTTATGGTAACCACTAGACCACAGGTCTCCCCCCACGTAAATAAATGTTTTTCATTATTTAATCTTTTTTATTATTATAATTATTTTATTTCATTAGGTTAAGTATGCGTTTATATAACTCAAACGAATTATTTTCCTCTTTCAGGTCAAATGGGCCAAGCAGCAGAGGGCGAGGAGAAGAAAGAAGAGGGATTTCCAGACACGAAAAGACTTGGGAATCTCCGACGAGAAACACGTTTACCTCAACGACCAGAGGTGGCCGCAAATGTGGTACCTTGTGAGTAGCAGATGTTTACATTTCTAGCTTTAAATGGAATTCCTCCGTTACTATATATATATATATATATATATATATATATATTCACTGTCCAACCTTTTTCTATTTTTCCACCAACATTTTCCTCCTTAGAAGCTATCTTATTAATTTTTTTTATTATTATAATTATTTTATTTCATTAGGTTAAGTATGCCTTTAAATAACTCAATATATATAATCGTATTTATCATAAACGATTATATATATATATATATATATATATATATATATATATATATATATATGTATTACGATTATATATGTTAAACCGATTAGGTGAATATCAAGGGGGATTTTGGAAAAATCGCTCCTGCAGCGAACAGATCTGGAGTCTCCGTACGATCCAGTCCATACGGGCAATGCAGGAATACTACAGTAATCTTTGTGGACTTCAAAAAAGCCTATGACTCTATAGACCGAGGCACTCTATTCCAAACGCTAGAGGAGATGAAGGTGGATCTTAAAACCCGAAATCTAATCCGAGATATCCTCACCAACACTACTTCAAAAATCAAATTCATGGGGGAAGTAACGGAGCCCTTCGAAGTCAAAACCGGCGTCAGACTAGGCGATGGTCTCCTATTCAATGCAGTTTTAGAGAAAATAATCCGTACGTGGGAAAAAGACGTCAAAGGGATTCAATTAGGTAGAAAGAAAGAAAATATTACCCTCATAAAATGCCTTGCTTTCGCATATGACATCGCCATCCTCTCCAACACTAGATCGGAAGCACAACACTCTCTTGAAAAACTACACGAGATCGCCATTAAAACAGGACTTCAAATCTCATATTAGAAAACACAATTTTTTTATACAAAATCATTAAACAAACTCCCGCTAACAACAAAATAAGAAAAAAATGTACAAGTCGATGAATTCAAATATTTAGGAAAATCATGCAAAAATCGATGGCAAAAATGTTTTGGCCTGAATACAAAATCAATTGAAGAAAGAGTTTCAAAGTTACAGAAAGCCTATAAACTCACCTGGTTGCATTACAATAAAAAAATGCATCTCCCCGGCTGCAAAATTACGACACTACAACACAGTAGTTCTACCGGAAGCCCTATCCGCATCGGAAACCACAAGCATCAAAGGAAGGGCGAAAATTAAAGAGATCGAAAAACAAGAAAGAAAAATCCACGGTGCAGTTTTTAGAGACAATTTCTGGCAAAAAAGACCTGCAGAAGAACTATGCAGAAACACTGAAACCACAACCACAGTCATCAGAAAACGAAGAGCGAAATTTTTTGGACATTTCTCCAAAAAATACGATAGCAGACTGACTAAAAGAATATTCAATATATTCTCTACATCGAAATTGAGCACTTCCTGGTATAAAGAAACCACAGAAGACTTGAGAAGATTAAACATCGCCATATAAGACATTCAAGATCGTAAAACCTGTAGAGACAAAATTATGAACCAGAAACTTGAAGTTATATCACAACCTACACTAAGCAGGCGTAAATGGACAGAAGAAGGCTCAAATTGAAAAAATGAAAAGGTTTTGGGAAGACAAAAAGAAGAAAAAAGTCACCACCGAAAGCTAGATTTTTGTGTTTTCAGCGCTTTCCTTAGAGGGGAATATACGCAAATAATTATATATATATTAGCTATATATATATATATATATATATATATATATATATATATATATATATATCTTAGCTATCTTAGAGCATTGATATGAGGGCACTAAACGACACCGAAAAATAGTTGATTATCTATTGCCTGAACCTTAAGTTTTTTGGAAAACATAGGATAACATCATTTGTTAAATTACGATAGTATAATCTTTTATTCTTTCATTAGACTTGTTCTGTTTTATCTACTATATGATTGAACACTTTCATTGATAAAAAAAAGTTCATCAGTGGTCCCCAACCTGGGGGGGGCGGGGGCGTGAAGGCAAGTCAGAGGAGGGGGGCGAGACAGTATAAAATAAAAAAATTCTCACTTAGATTTGATTATTTTTCTGTGATCAGTACTATTTTATCTTATATTGAAACTTATAATGCTGTATCTAGTGACTATAAAACTAAATGTTTGTTGTCAATATAATAGTTGTTAGTGGTTTTTCATATCCCCTTACAAATTTTGTACGAGGGGGGTGTGAGAGGCTTTCATTTGAACAGAGGTATCTGTTGACTGCTACAAACCTATTCTGCGAACCCAATCTACAGACCCTTCTGTTGCCATCCAGCCTCTATAAATTGGGGTAAAAACCTTACTGTTGTGTCTAATCTATGTCTAATCACCTCCCTGCAAAACCGTTGTTCTAGAAATAATGATTTTGTTTACTGTATTGCGTACTGAACCCAAGACTATTCATGGGTTGTAGTGGTAGTTTTTTTTTTTTATAAACTAACAATGCATCATATTCTATCAATATATAATACCGATATTTTGACAAAAAGTAATTTTCATAATTAACAATCAATTAAAGCTAAAATATAACACGATTCTAGGAAAATTTAAACATATAAACGTATATAAACGAACTATTGACGTTAGAAATGCAGAAAAAAAAACTATATTAAATATGAAAAACGGTTTATACATACATATATAAGAATACATTATATTAGGTGATATTAGGTATTAATTAAAAGTAGAGTTAATTAGAGCATTAAGGAGCTTTGTTAGCGCCTACGAAGAGGAACATGAATTATTAATTATTACTTTTCCTTTAATTATTAATTTCGAAGGCGGGAATTGGGTTGGTGCGGGAGGTTAAGGTGGTTGGCTGGGAGGTGTTAGTGCGTATCTCCATGTACACTCCGTTAGCTCGCCCAACTAACTTCCTCTGATTCATGGCAACATTTGCTTAGCCACTATCTTAGCAACTGTTTCTACTGCGGCGTTTTGCCGGGGTTAATGACTCCGCCCTTTATCAGCACAATTATCAAAATGGTTAGCCATATTATTTTTTTAATAAAATCATGTTCTGAATTTATTAAAATTATGATGCTTCGAAGGAAGTCAAAATTCTGAGCTTGAAACGTTATATTAAAATGGTTTAACTCTTTCTTTTTTTTATCCTACTTGGTATTTTTCTTATAACAAACTACCGCCACTATAACAAAAACTAAGTCAACGAAACATAAGAAAGTAATTTTTTTTACTTCTTCCTCTAGATAGAACAGATGATGTAATAAAAATTTCTCTGAGTACATATCAACATAAGATACTACCATTTTCTCATTGATATCGGCGCACAGGAAAACATGAAAATATTTGAGTCTTCCAGAAACAAAAGAGCATTACTCAAAGTTTCAGAAATCGGCTTTTTCAGATTTTTCGTCAGTTAAGCCAAGCAATCCTTTATATTCCCCAAACTTCATTTTTAATTACGGACTAAAACAGTGAGAGTTAGAAAATTGTGAAAATATCAATTTTCCAAAATCAGGAGTTGTCCGATTTTAATTCTAATTTAATTTAATCTAATTTTATTCTGTTTTTCTCTACTGATTTTAGAGATAATATTTTTGCGATACGATTAGATTAGATATGATTTTTTAACATTTTGTCAGGGCTTAATACGAGTAACCCTCCCTATACACCCTCTCGTAATTGTCAAGAGATCAACTATGGACCAAAATTATGTAAATTAAATTAGTAAAGTTACTCTAAATAACTTCTGAATTAACGGGGAAATATTAACGAGTTATTAACTAAAGTAGTATACTTAAAATTAAAATAATAGTATCAAATATTGTTGAAAAAACGCGTTTTTAAAAATTATTTTTAACATTACTTTTAAAATTTGTTTGTGTTATTTACTGGTCATTAATATGACTACAAGCTACTATAAAGCTGTACGAATTATTAATAAACCATTAAGAATAGAATGATTTTATTGTTCATCTAATGTTTTTTTTTTCACGAAAAGGCCTTAAAGACCACGCGAATATCATAACTCGATTTTTTTATTATAAAACTTATTTATAAAAGGTAACTGTAATTAATTAAAATCACTGTTTTCTTTAAACATTTAAAGGTAGTCCGGAACATGTGTTCACACTTATGCTGCTTGTATATGTAAAATTGCAAATAAAGTTGGTTTTCTTTCTTCTTCTTCCTAACTCGAATGTTTCTTCTTCATGTGTTTCCTCTTTCCCATATGTCCTTCATGAGCTTTGCGTGCTTAAGTTTTCTCTCCTCAAACCACGCAAGACAAAAAATGTTTCTTTGATATTATTCAAATCGAAAAAAAAAAATCTGTAAATTTTTGTTAAATTCAGTTTGCTAAAAATGAGTACATACTGGTGGTTCTATCCCACCAATTTCTATTTTACAAACTACAATAAACTATTTTAAATCTGCTCATTTAACTGTACTAATTGTTGGTCAAATTGTATAAATGTAGTTTACATGTATTCTGTTTATATATAACGTATTGATTGAACTGGGTATACCAAAGAAATTAGTAAATCTGGTAAGGATGTGTTAGAATTGGTAACAATTTTTCGGAGAAGTTTGAGATTCGTTCAGGTTTAAAACAAGGTGATTCGCTATCACCTGTACTATTTAATTTAACAATCGAGTAGGTTATTTAAAAGGTGATACATAACGAAAGAGGTTTGAATTTTAATAGTAAAATATCCGTGCTTGGGTTTGCGGACGATTTGGTACTGTTGGGTGAGGACGAAGAATCTATAAAGCTAAATACACAAACGTTAATGAATCCTGCTAAGGAAATAGGGCTGGAAATTAATTCGGATAAGGCTAAGTATATGATCAGTAGAAGGAAAGGGCGAAATTTTGGTGATATTGTTGTAGGAGGAAATAATTTCGAACATGTGGAGATGTTTAAGTACTTTAGGTCTATGGTAACTGGAAAAAACGAAATTCAAGAGGAAATAAAGGCGCGACTAAAGGCGGGAAATGCTTGTTACTGTTCTGTCTCGAAATTACTAAACTCGCGTCGTTTGTCCCGAAATCTAAAATTCAGAATTTATAAAACAATTATCGTTCCATCTCTTCTCTATAGATGTGAAACTTGGCCACTTACGCTGAAGGATGAACAACGTCTTCAGTTATTCGAAAGTAAGGTGTTACGTAGAATATCCGGTCCAAAAAAGGATGAGACCACTGGGGAATATAGGAGATCACATAACGCGAAATTGCGAAGACTGCATCCGGTAAATATTATTCCGGTGATAGCGTCGCGAAGATTAAGATGGGCATGTAAAGTTGCTGGGCTTAGTAACAAACGAATTCCAAAGACGTTAATAGGCGTTGTACCGACTGGGAAGCGTCTGAGGCGTAGACCGAGGCGTAGGTGGGAGGATTGAATTAGGAATAATCTAGCGGGTTTGGGTTTGGGTGGTGCTCCGTGGACGGAGGTTCGTAAACATAGATTGGTAGTATCGGTATTGAGCCTTCGGGCTCGTCAAGCCTTTTATTTATTTACATGTATTCTGTATTTTATTTATTTATTTATTATCAAATTTATGTTTTTATTTTACATTTCAATTATACCACATATGTAAAATAAAACATATGTAAAACAACAACTTTTTATGTAATAAATTTGTATCTACATTTAGTAACTTGGATATGAATAGGAGAACAAATCACTTTCAACTTCTGTAGGCGAATAAAACAAATTGAATACCAAATGCATTCAACATAAATATACATGATTGTATATACTTCCGTTACACATGTAGGTACTTAACTCAAACAAGGATGGAAATCAATTCTATACACAATGCTGAATAGGCCGATAACAAAAGTGTTACAGTTAGAGAGTTAGAGAGGGCGGGAAGTGAAAATGGATGGTTTAAAAGCCCACTGAACCGAACAGCAATAATTTTTCTTGTCTAAAAATGAAAATTGATTTGATCTTGTTAAAAGAATTACTCCTCGATAATCTCTTACTCGTTTAGTTATTACCCTGGATAGATAAATAACAATAAAAAACAATATTTTGCAATGCCGGAATCTTATTTACATAATAGTAATACATGAACTTGGCGAGGATCAGGTGGGATTTTAAAGTTGTTGGGCTTTGTAACAAACGAATTCTTAAAAAGTTGAAAGCATTGAGTTGACATGTTAACATCCGAGAGGTAAACATATCCTTTTATGCTAGTGCAGTTTTTCCAAGAACCACATTAAATTGAAAACGAACACTGTTGTCATAAAATCAACTTCTGTTAATATCACTTACCAAATACCAAAATTATCCTTTAATAGCTAGAGAATTTTTCTTAATTCGGGAAAATTCTACCTATTTAAAACTTTTTCCACTCGTTCGGATGATGTTTTGTGGTCACTGATGTCCAGTTTTCTCGGATGTACTCCATGACAGGTGCAGTCTCACTCTGAATTATCTGCATCCGACGTCCAAATGACAAATCCGACGTGAAATGTCAGAACGTGCGAGTAGAGAGGATTTCGATGCGTGGTATAAAATCCGTTTGTTGTGCTTTTGAATCCAACAAATCTTCAATAGAAAATTTGTTGGTCCGTTTATATAGATTTTTATTTATTTGTCTATTACATATATATATGTATGTAAAGAATGTTTCTGATGTGTGAAAAATTTATAAGGCAGCAGTGTTGCGCAGATAGTGTATTACTAAGTTCCGATGTAGAAAAAGAATATTTTACTCAGTTATTGTTAGTTATAAGTTTAGACCAAATCATTGGGCATGAAAGAACCAATATGCGTATCATAAAAAAATGCCTTAAAAAATTAGAAATGTGCAGTATAAAAATTGTAGTAAAAAAATCATTATGAATATACGAAACAATTTAAAACTAAGTTTGATTTTAGGAGAAAAACAAAAACTTAAAAATAATAATTATACAACAATGGGAGTTCAAGTGATTTCTACATTTATACAATTCGAATAATTAAGGTTGATCTGACGCTAGTCTGTTAGAAATATCTGAACCGCGTAATTTTTAATTGGAGTAGTTAAGTTATAATTTAAATTTAAATTCTAGTTTGTTGAAAAGTAATTACACTTTAATGAGCAAACGAATTTAAATGCTAGGTGTGTATATTTTTTATTGTTAGAATTCAGCCAATCGTAGCACAAAAACAAAGCAATAAAAGTTGTTTTTATCTTATAGTTTAATTTGGTTCAGGCTTTACCTTTACTTTAATTAACTCTCTTTTATTATTCATTCGCCTTCATTTTATTTTATGCAGTAATTTTATTTTTTATTTGTCTAGATAATTGTCTTTTCTTTTTTTTTTTCACATTTCGTTTTTCTTTTTGACATTAAGTATCTAACCTGATCAGTATCTGCTTATTAATTAAATTTTTGTTCTGAAACGTATAGACTTTGTGTAATGTGGAAATGGTCTGTTCGCGGCAATGAGTGATTAGTAAAGCGTCCAGAGAGTCTGTCACACAACACAACATAGCAATAATTATAAAAACACATTTTTAGTGTTTATCGACGTTTCGTCATTACTTTTAGACCACATGGGCGCAAAATAGGTTTAACAATGAAGTACTGAAAACAAATACAATAGATGAATTTAATTTTTTTTTTTAGTAGTGTATGTTTTTTTTTTTAGTCCTGACAATGGCTTGAAAGTTAGTCACTAGTTATAACTGGTTATTAATATTTTGCTGGATGCTTCTGCCTGCTTTTAGGTCATCATCAAGACTAAGAAAAACACAAACAACTAACAGTGGATTACTACAGGCAACAAAAGAAAGACATTTATTTCATTGTCATTACTTAATGTTGATATATTTGTTTTTCTCAAGCCTGATGAGAGCTTTAAAGTTAAGCCAAAACATCGGCCCATACTAAAGTATTTGTGTGCAATTAGCTTGTACATTTGCGTTATACAGCATTTTCTAATCACATCATTTTACTTGATAGCGATATAAGTAAGGTGACTTAGGTGATAAGTTATAGACGTTACGAAAAGTCCCACTTTCAAAATTTTTCTTTTACAAGTATAACACATACTTTCTTGTATTTTCTACTTAATAATCCATACCTCCAACTATGTTCTGCATTACTTATTACACATTTTGTACAATTTATTTACCTGTGTTGTTTTTTTTTGCATTTGAAGTAAGTCAGAATTAAAAGTCATTCTCCTAATCTCCTGTTGGCCAGTCATAGATTACTTACAATAAATAAATGTTGCCCAATTCCAAATTATTGATTTTTTTTTATAATCCGTTAGGGTTGTACTATCGTATTCTATTCATCCTCAGTCCCATACTGTCTACACTTCCTGCTTCCCTTAAGTCTTGTCTTCGAATTCCGGCCAGTGAACTGATACGAAACTATTAGACACAAAGACTATTCTGCTAGTTTACCTACAGGAATCTGATACACTACAAAGTTAGTAGTTCTTGGATGGTAGTAGTCCTTATCTCCCAAGTTAGCAGGTTCTGTCTTACGAGACTTTAATTGAAAAGACGTATTCACCGTAAGGTAACTCTAATGAAGTAAGATAAATGCTTTTACGATTAGATTGATTTTTTTTTTTTAGTTTTTGAATTATTTGATATTAAAATTCCAATTCATAATGACTGCTACAGTACTATTGGGGGTGCAGCAGGTCTTAGAGCGCAGTGTTGTTATGCAGAAGGTTCCGGGTTCAAATACAGCTCTGGCAAATTATTATTATGATAAATTATTATTTACCTTGTAACAGCCCACCAAGGACCCTATGCGTTTTGCAGACATTTCAGAGGCTCACCCAGCCTCTATAAAGTGGGTAGGTACCTTTGAGGAGAAAAATTGGTCGGTTGAGTGTGATTTCGGATCACCTCTCTGCACAACCGATATATGGGTCTTTTATGGAAAAGACATGCGATTTATCTTTTGTAGCTGATCCAGATGTATTGAGTGTATAACTTTTGAGATTATCTGTTAAAATTGATATATAAGTAATGTGTAATTTCTTTAACATGTATAAACTATAAAATCTAATATTTCTCTTGTCAAAAGACCTGTTGTCTCAGTTACAAGCGTCATCTGCATGTACTGAATCCAAGAATTTTCATGGGTTGTTATACTACAGTTTTTTTTTTGTTGGTAGTTGTGTATTAGACGGAGCCCAGGTACTGTTATTAGCTATTGTTTATCACAATCATAATTCTGATACTGATAACACCTCCTTATTCATGTTAACAGAAATTGAAATATATAAAATGTAATAATAAATTTCTAATGCTAGACCCCTCTAGAAAAAAAAATCCTCTTCTAATATAAATGTCGTGGTTGTTGTTTGATATATATAATTTTTTCCCTCACACTTTCGACTAAAACATCTCCATTTCTATCCTTTTCAAGATCAATTTCACGACATTCTTCACATAATTTCATCTTTGGAGTTATTACGAACTTCTGCACGTATTATTTCACAGCTTATTATTTTATGGACGTATATTCCTTAAGTGTTATTATGTTCATTTTAAATAGGCAATGAAAAAAGTAATAAGATAAAACACTAAAAATCAATTCAGAAAACAATTTAATAGCGTACATACTAATAACTCAAATTAGACGTGTGATAAGAAGAGTTTACACGAGATAAGGAGGTATTTTTCATGTATACCGGCTAAGAAACAAGTATATATTGTTTGTTTTTTGTTACTGAAGCTTTTCCAGTTGCTTATATTTTAATTAATACTAAAACCACGCATTCTATCTATTTCTCTCTTATTGTCTCTAGAGCCATGGCAATTACACAGCTGAGCCTAACCATAAAAATTGTACCTAGCTTATAAATTTAATGGTGAAAAATGAGGGTGTATCCCCATGAGGGTCGACGCAGGTGTACCAACCGCTAATCCCTGTTTAATTAACTCTGTGACCTTTTTTAAGGGGAATTCGCCCCTTGGTTCGGTTGGCTCACTTGTTCGGCCAAGTCGTTGTTTATGTTTTCGACTTAATTAAAACACATAAATCATTCGATCCGGGAAGAAGTGTGTTTCCCAGCGGGCGAGGTATTGGAGATAAGGTCGGATTCGGAGTAATTGAATTTTTCCGAGGCACAAATAAGTTCGCTGGGGATTCGCTGTATACCTGAAATATTCCTTTAATCATCAAATGTATGAGGAACAGCCTATGTTACAAAAACATTCAGGTACTTTATTTTCATTTACCTATATTGCTTTTTATCTCAATAATTCTACTATGAAAGTATAATTCTTAATATTACTTTAATAGGGCGTTCCATTTACTTATATTAATATTGCATACAATAGTTCCATCAAAATTAAATAATTATTTTCCAATACCTAATCATCAGCAGTGCCATCAATATTCATATCTTCTAGAAATTATGAACTATTAATAATAAATATATATTTATTTAAGATTGATATTAATAAAAACGACCATTGAACGAAAACGATTGAAAAGGAAATACTTTAAAGTGTAAAATATATAATAAAACTATAAACAATAAAACTACAGAACCTATAAAACTAAATACATTTATATGTTGTTATCATATTTGATTAAAGTTAATTAAACGACTACATAATCTGGGAAAAAAACGTATATAATGAATACGAAAAGTATTTGAATTGTTTAAGCTATTTTATCTGCTTTAAAAGATTTTAAGGATTAAAGTATTTTAATTATATATACCTACCACTCCAATTTTTTTATGAACATAATTTTCAAAATAAATGCAACTTTAATGTATCATAAATAGTTTTTACCAATTATTACTACACAATCAATTATTGATAACATATTGTGCTATCGCTGAACTGTGTTTATAAAGTACTAAGTAATTCAACGATTAAAGGGGGTCATTAAGATTTAGGCTTAAAAAAAAAAAAAAAAAATCTGTATCTTCTGAATAGATAGATTGATATAGCTTATACATTACGAGGGGTACGAGAGAGAAACAAATGTATAAATGAATAATGTCTTGAAACTGATAATTATATTATTCATAATGTTTTATGTTTGCGAATACAAACCCGAGGGTTCACATTTAATAAAACTTAATGAAATAATTTGATATAATAACAGGATCAATATCTTATTTAAGGTTACACTAATGTTCATCATTACTTCTTAAAAAGAACCATTTATAAGAGCCTTTTATCAACTTAGAACAGTAATTCTTAAAATCCTTTTATCTTGAATCAAAATACATGTCAGATTTCAAGGACAGAAATATAATAATACTAGCGACCCACCCCAGCTTTGCTCGGGTAATGAGGCATATTATGCCGACATAATTTTTCTGTGTAATGTATTTTTTTTTTTTTTTATCACCTACCGGCCATCAAGGACCACGCGAATATCATTGGTTAGGCTTCTTTGGGAGTCTTGGTTTTCTGTATTCCCATCTCAGCTAATGTACTTTATTATATAGAAATTATATATTCCATCTATTGGTGAAAATCCGTATAGTAGTTATTGACTTTACCGCGAACAAACGCGGCCGAGGACTTTGTTTTATAATATGTATAGATAGATATAATTTTCATATAATTAAATGTAGATATTTTTACTTTTAGATATTTTAATTACTATAGTTTCTCATAATAATATTAATCATAGAATAAAATTGTTACTTATATTAGAGTAATTAGGCAGGATATTAGAACAGGAAAAACTTTTCTTTTCATTATAATCAACATCTTATTTTATATTAAAAAAATATTATTATAAATTAATTAAATGAGGCTCTAAAACATTAGAGAGTGGGTGGTTGTATTTCAGTGTTAAAGTATTTTAAGTGGCGTTTTACCTCCATTCAGTTAGCAATTTAAATTTTGTACGCATAAAATATTCCAGAACAAAGGGAGAAGCTATTTCAGTAGTAGGAAATGAGTAAATTATAAACGCAACGAAACAAAAGAGAGTAGAGAGAATTATATACGAAAAAAAATAGTATAAATAAAATGTATAAATAAGTTTTATACCCCCGATAAAAACCCGAATAAATAATTAAACCAATATAAAAATATGGCACGTGGAGCTCATTTCTTTTCATTGTAAGATTATAATATTATGTATTTACAGTTTCAATATCCGAGTTACTTATATTAAGAAAACTCTTTCTCGATAAGTAATCTTTATGCAGTTTGTTTACATTTTTTTTTAAATCATTGGCGTTAATCTTAGCGATCAAATAGTAGCTGAAAGCGATACAGAAGAGATACCTGAGATCTTGATATTGATTGATATAAATATATGTATATATTGAGTTGTCACACATGAAATGACCGTTTTTAGAACCAGGAAGAAAATAAAAATTTGAAATCAAATCTAACATATTTTGTATTCATAGTATTTACGATCATGTTCGATACACTTCTGCCAACGGCTTACCAAGTTTTCTATCCCAGATTTGAAAAACGTTGAGTCACTTGATGAAAGGATTCATAAAATGCATTTTTAATGTCTAAATCATTGGTGAACAGTTTTCCTCGCAAAAAGTTGTCCAAACTCCGAAACAAGTGGTAGTCTGTAGGGGCTAGATCAGGGGAAAAGGGGGGGAGGGGTTTGGTAAGACTTCATAGCCCAACTCCTTTAATTCATCCACTGTCTGTATTGAAACATGAGGGGTTATCATGAAGGAGAATAGGTCCTTTCCTGTTTACCAGCACCGGCTGTTGCTTAATCAAATTTTGATGCAGTTGGTAATTTCTTGGCAGTATGATGTTGAATCAATTGTTTTTCCCTTTGTTAGAAAAGAAAAATGAATGACCCCGGCTATAGACCACCATACAGTAACCATTAACTTTTTCGGAAGGTGATTCTGTTTTGGCATGTGCCCAGGAGGCTGATCGGCATCTAACCATTGACCAGATCGGCTACGATTGTCATACATGATCCACTTTTCGTCACAAGTTATTATGCGGCTGAGAAATGGTTCGTTTCTTTGACGAACAAGCAAAGAAACACACGTCTCTAGACATTTCAACTGCTGACCCTGGGACCCAAGAATCGAGCTTTTTGCTTTTTCCGATCAACTTTAAATGCCTGGAAACTGTCGTATGACTTGTGCCTAGCTGTGACGCATATTCTCTGACTGTTTTATGAGGGTCTTCTTCCATAGCATTCATAAGATCTTCGTTCTCTCTTGATGTTTGAGGCCCTCCACGGGGCAGATTTTCTAATGTCGTATCTCCTGAGAAAAATTTTGTAAGCCAACGACGGATGGTTCTTTCATTAGCACTTCCTTCACCAAACGCATGATTAATACTTCTTGCTTCCTGGGCAGAGGAATGACCGAGTTTGTACTCTTAACAAAAAAATCGTTCGGAAATCGCGTGTTTCCATGGCCACGGTTAAAATTATACTAAAATCTGTTTGCCTACTTGGGAAAAAACAAACACAGTTTGCAAAGAGAGGATTAACGGGTGCTTATTATAGTAAATATTTTGCTAGGAATAAACAGGCAACGCTTTATTCCGATTTTGCAAAAGGTCGTTTTCTAAATTATATGGCAATATACCACACTTTCGGCGTTTTCAGAACTAATAGATGAAATATTCTGAAATATTGTTTAAAAATTGTCAACTGAATAATTTTTATTTTGTTTCTAATACTCCACCTCCTTAGTATGAATCAATGTATTTTATATGAAGAGATTGTTGAAGAGATATACTAATGTAACTGCCCTCATACAAACAATTTGAGTGACTATCATTATCGGATGAGCATAACAGTTGCTGAAGAAGCAGCCATCACGAAGTTGGAACGAGCTAAGTTCAAATGCTGACTCATAAGTTGCCAGGGTGGCTTTGTTACCAAGTCCGTGTCAATCGAAGATTTGTGTCATGTAGACAATTCTAGTTTGAATTCCAGTCTGTATAAATTACATTAAGTTTTCATCACCTTCCTTATTTCCCCACCCTAATTGAGGTCCCTTTAGAATAACAGAGATGAACAGAATTTAATAAATATTTATCTGGCCAAAGGCCTACATCAGAATAAAACAATATTTACATAATATCTTGAAAGCAAATAACTAAACAGGTATGTTTTAGTAGAAAATCAGAAAATGTGATACAAAATTAAAATTACAAATTAAAAAAAGACAAATTATAATAGGCTTATGGAAAAATAAGTGAATAAATAATAGCAACTAATAATAATAAAAATGATATCATTAAGAGTGAGGAATATTTACAGTAGTTCATCAATCGATCAGGTTGAATATGTCTATAAATTATTTATTGATTATACAGCATCTGACTGGGAATTTAGAAGGTGTTGAAAAAGTTTGGATTTAAATGAGGTTGAAGAAGACGCATGCCGGATATCGAGGGGGAGTGAGTTCCAAAGAGAGATAGAGCGGGCGAGTAAGGAATGCTCGAAAGTTTTGGTTCTATGGGAACGGATATAAAGATCGGAAGGGCGAGATCTTGTGCCCTGGGATTGGATGGAGGATTTGAATTGTAGGAGACTATAGATATAAGATGTATGCTGTGAGTTGATTGTCTGAAGTAAGAACCTAGGAAATAGAGTCTACGGATAGCAGGGAAAAGCCATTTTAACTCATCGTAACGGCGGGACACATGAGACATCCTCGGGAAGACAAATCGAAGCGTACAGTTCATAATTCGCCTCAACCTCTCCTCGAACGTATTCGAGAGGCCACCATATGCCACACAACCATAGTCAAAGTGTGGAAAGATAAAAGAAGTGATGAGGAGCTTACGGAAAGATAGTGTTAGAAGATGCCTGGAACGGTGGAATAATTTTAGAGAGCTTATTGCTCGTCGGGAAATTTGGGCAAAGTTGGGTTTCCATGAGAGGGATTGGTCGAAAATGATTCCGAGGTTTCTAACAGAGGAACTGAATGCAATATGATGATCATTTAAGGTTAATTGGGGGAGTGAGTTGATAGATTTAAGAAGCATGTTGGAACCATTTAGGATGTCCTGAGTTTTCGCAGCATTCAACGGCAGTTTATTCAAGTCTGTCCAGGCACTGATCCTATCTAGGTCACCTTGAATATTGGCAAATGCAGCTATTATCTCAGTTGGAGGAAAGGACAAATAGATCTGGGAATCGTCGGCGTACAGATGGTGGGAACAGTGGAGGATTGATTTGGGAAGGTCATTAATGTAACCGTTGAAAAGGAGAGGGGGAATACTGGAACCCTGTGCCACACCTGTGTTCAGCGGTAGGAAAGGGGTTGATTGAGGATAGGGGTTGATCAGGGATGGAGACTGCTTCCTATCCCTATGGATGGGAATGGGAGAGTCCTATCCCAGAGGAAAGCTTGGACCCAGAGTATGGAACTGTTGGAAAAGGAAAGAGATTTTAGTTTAGAGAAAAGGATGGAATGGTTCAGCGAATCGAAAGCTTTTGAAAAGTCTAGTAGAATTAATACTGTTAGTTTTTTTCGTCCATGGCAGTATGTATGTCAGTGGAATTTATAGACGATTACAACCGTATACGTTTTAAGATATAATTCTGTTTCTCTTGGGTATTTTAGTTCTTTACATATTTACAAAGTCCGCTGTTTACGGTGTTTATAATTTAGGCTTTTGCCATATATTTATACACGGAAATAATGGGAGGTGTCATCAGATGGGATTAAGAAGAAGGATACGGAGCTCTGTAGATCGCAGTGGTCGAGATCTTAATTGTTATACTGAAAATCCCGCGTGAAATTTCGACTGTAACAGATAAACTATTAAATTTTTTAAAAGCCATATCGCTCCACCAAAAAAACTGCGACATAACTAAAAAAGTAATTTTTCTAAACAAGAACTTGAACGTTTCATGTGACTTTAAAAAAAGTTGGATATTGGTAAAGGAAAGCATTCCTATTGTAATGTTGGTATTGAAATTCTTTTATTAGCCATTAAAACATTTTCAAACCTTGATTTATTAATTTTATTTTAACGTCATTATTCTCATACAACTTTAAAGTTCAAACATGATCATGATAAAACTCAATTTATGACTTTATTAAAGAAAAAATGTTGGAAAAAGAATATCAGAAATGTCGTTCCTGAATGAAAAACCTTCAACTAATAAAATTGCTACTGAAGACATAACTCAAAGTTTTGAGGTATGCCTTTCTTCTTTAGGAGGAGTGATATATGGAGTGACAAGGTCTTCTACAGACCTTCCTGGAGCTCACCTAGCCTCTATAAAGTGGAAACCTTCAACTTTTTTTTATTCATTTGGGAGGGAAAACTCGGCTTTTGAGCGTGAAGACGGCTACGTATACCTAGTGAAGTAGCAACAGCAGCTAACGTAATTTAAATCTTTAAGTTAGGTCGAGTAGGATCGCTGTGGTTAGAATAATGTTCAGAGTAGGATTACAGGCTTATTAACTTAACAAGATCACCGTTTTCTTCTGTTAGCTATTGGCTATTTTCAAGTAATTCAGACTACCATTCCCTTGACCCCCGTCTCCCCCAGAAGCCCTTACGCTAGCCAATTTGCATCTCTAAACAATATTATTAATTGAAATAATTACTTGTATACACAATTCAGCTAAACTCACTCCTCGCCATTTCACAAACTTACAATAACAGTGGCAATGTTACTAATTCTACGTATTATGGCTCTTCAAGTACGGCCAGGTATTGGATCGAAACGAAAAATGTAGGAATCAAACGTGTATTTCCTATAAACCTAGATGGTTTAAGCTTATTGGAGACTACTATAGTTTACTTTAATTTTTGAGTCTTTTAATTTCCAAGATTTTTTAGATTCTTTTGATTTTTTTTTAATTTCCAAGGTGGTTAAGTGGTTTGTTCAATGCTAAACATTCATGACAACTGCTAAAAAATAAAAATTATTATACACTTCTTCCTTTATGTAGTTCATCATGTTATAATTAGTATCTATTAATCAACTCTAAATCATTTGTTAGTTGGGTTTTTTTTTAAATTAGGGATAGTAATTTTAGCATACCCTTAACAACATTTACTTTTCACAATTTACATATACATATTTGTATCAAAGCATCGACATCTGTTTGCTATTAAAATATTTCTTTTTTTTATTATTTTAAACAGTATTTTTTTATGTTTTATAATCCGTTATGGGCTGAGCTGCTGAAAGATGGGGGATTTTTCGAGCATTGAACTAGCAATACTTTTTATAAATCCTGCCTTTATCTCGGTAAACCTCCTTTTACATGGGACTAACCGATCGTCGCTCTCTTGTTTTCATTCAATTTCCTTTTTCATCCGATCGGATCAAAGTCTTTTCCTTCCGTACTGAAGCCATCTGAAATTGTGTGGGAAAAATTCCTGTGGTAGTGGGACCTGATGGAGACAAAATCATGTTCAACCTTGTAAAAATTTTTTTTCAAAGTTCTGATAAAGTTTTTATATTCAAACTTACAATTGTATTATAACAACCGTTAACGCTGAAGAATGAACAAAGTCTCACGGTATTCGAAAAAAATTTGTTGCGTAGGTCCAAAAAAGTATGAGGCCACTGGAGAATTTAGGAGATAGCACATTGCGAAATTGTGAATCACGTTTACGAAGATTAGTTAATAAGCGCTGTGCCCACTGGGAAGGGGTAGAGCGAGGCGTAGGTGGGATGATTGCGTTAAGAATAATCTGGCGGATTTGGATTTTGGTAGTAGTCCGTGGTCAGAAGTTTGTGAGCAGTGCTTGAGAACCTTCCCAGTTGTAGTAATCAAAAAAATTAATTAATTTATCTTAAAAGGTCACGAGGGCGCCTTTTTCAGACGCCTCTGAGGATTATGGGGCATTTAAGAGGTGGCTCTAATTTAAAAAAATGTATATTTCAATTCTATCCCTCTATTTTACACAAGAGCCTCAATAAACACGTTCATTTTATCACTGTTTGTAATTATTAGAAATTAAGTATGAATTTGTGTTTACGAAATAACCTGCTTCTTACTGTTCATTAATGATGTAATATA
The DNA here is from genome assembly GCA_964056705.1 of Troilus luridus. Lineage (NCBI taxonomy): Eukaryota > Metazoa > Arthropoda > Insecta > Hemiptera > Pentatomidae > Troilus > Troilus luridus. The sequence continues at coordinate 52,150,989 of OZ057415.1, read as the reverse complement.
TGATATATATGATTATATATACAAGATATATATAGAATTTATGTATACAATATATATTTATATTCTTAAACATCGAATTCCAAGAGGTTTTTTGTTAACCACTCACTACGTTTTTGTGGTTTCAAAGATGTCGGTTGATAGGGGAACTGTCATAGGACTCTGAACAGTTAGGTTGACGAATAGTTGATCCATTCTCTCATGTTGTGGAGCCACGACACCCGTCTTCTTCCTATGCTATGGTTTTCTATGATTTTACAGCATGGCTACCTGCAGCATTTTTTTTCTTGTCCTCACAATGTGGCCCAAGTATTTTAGTTTTCCGATTGTTATTAATTTTCTTTTGAGAGTCTTCGTAAAACATCCTTTTTTGTAAAAATGTTAATGAAAGATGTTCTGAATATCCTTATATCTGAAGCTATCCTTATATATGCTATCAGTAATAATTTTATATACGTAATAATAATGAGTAATATTTTTTTTATACAGCCAATAATAAAATTATTTTTTATTTTCAAGAATATTAAAAAAGAAACGAATGAAAACTTTAAACTTATTGCGACTTAACTTGAATCCACGACCTAAGGAACTGGTACCCAAATCGTTATTTAAGGCCCTGTTACAGAAGAACGGTTTCATGTTTATTAATTTATTGGATGCGTTTTTCAATTCTTGCTTTCATTTCGTTAGAATAGTTGTAATTGGTACGCACGTTATATGATTGTGTTCAATATCAGTTGTACATTGTTACTTGTGTTTTTTGTGAACGCAAGTAATTTAGTTTTGCTAAGGTTTTCAAATATAATATCAAAAGATATGCATGCCATATAGCTCTTTTAAAAGAACAACAACATAAATCAAAAATTGGCATTTTTTAGTTATGGATTCAGTAGCAATTGTATTGGTTGGAGCTTTTTAATTCAGCGACGTATCTGATATTCCATTTCCATAATTTTTTATTTTTAATAAAGTCATATCTTGAGTTGTATCATGGGAGCGGAGTGGCTCAGTGGTTGAGCACTGAGTTGCCATGCCGGAAATCCTGGTTCAAATACCGCAGCGGGCAGTTACTTTTATTTAGTCTGTTTGCAACCGGAGATGGATCATATAGGATCATATAGGAAACAGTACAGTCTCGACCATGTACTGGACCCCCAGACTCGTTCACGGGTCGTAGTGGTACAGGTTTTTTTTCATGTTTGAACTTGGATTTTTATGCCAATAACGACATAAGTTAAATTCAAATAAATTTCAAGCTTTTTCAGAAGTTTCTAATGATTGAAAAAAGAAATTCAATACTTATATTACAACAGGAATGCTTTACCAATACCATAACTTTTATTTTTTTACCTCCCATAGAACTTTGAAATACCTGCATTGAAAAATTAGGTTTTTTGAGTTGTGACATTGTTTTTTTGAAGGGGCGATATCTAATACTGTCGGGGTGTACTTTTTATACTATTGTAATCATAATAATCATATAATGATATCAAACCAAAATAACACTTTTATATACAATTGTTATTTATTATTATATTAATTTATCACATGCCTCTTCTTTAATCTTGGTATTACTCTGTCCTAAGCTCAGGACTAGAGTGTCAAGTGGTAAAATTATTTTATAGCGGGTGTCAGTAATCCTCAGTTAAAATCCAATCGTTCCACGTTAAGGTTGAGCGAGTGATTATTTCCTTCCCGGACGGTGTAGAATTAAGCGGGAATTAGAAACGGTAGGTTTATCCTGATGGAGATAGCTCTAACCTTTGACAGCGGAAGGTCAATGGAGATTTAGGTAGCAGTGGTCCAGCTGAGGGCTGATTAACTAACTCCACCGCCAGACCTCGAACCCTAAGCCCCTATTAGTGTCTATTTACTCGCCTGTCCCACCAAATCTGTTTGAGCCGCATATATCCTCAAGGCCCTATTTGTAAGATTGGTAATAGAGTTTGTTGGATAACATGTCTAAATTAATTAATTGCATCATTGTAGCATGAATAAACAACTGTACCACTACAACTCTTGAAAGTCTTGAGTTCAGTACGCGGTAGAGACTGCACTATTTCTATGTACAAAGGTTACGCAGAGATGTTATTCGTGCCAAATGACACTAGATCGCCAGGATTTCTCTCAATTAAGGGATACCACTCTATAGAGACTGTGTAAGCCACGGTAGGGTCTATAGATCCCATAGGGCCGATCTTCAGCTGTTAACAGATTAAATAACTTTTCTGCCACAGCCTTATTGGAACCCGGCAAAGCAATTCAGCGTTCTACTAGCCTAGCCACTGCAATCCTTTATTATTAGATTATTGTTTATTATTATTAGTTATTCTTTGATAAATCAATATTTAAAAAAAAAAATGTATCCAATGTAATTTACAACTGTATTATATTAATACATCCAGTAAATAGAATGAATGTATAGTATGACATGAAATGGCAAGTAGAGAAACTATCCAGTGGCAGTACTAAATCAATAATAAAATTTCATTTTTCACTCTACAGAGCTCTCAAATATACTTTTCTTTGAATTTAGAGCTATTTCTAAACAATTTATGATAATACTTTATAATGTATCTCAAACAACAGTTACTTACTAGTCAAAATTCAAAATATTATTTCCCTTTAGTTTAAATTTGTAGTAGTAGTAATTATTTATCTGCCGCAGCCGGATTTGAACTTGGGACCTTCGCCACGGTAACAATTTCTAGCAAGAACGCTGTATTTCTAAAAATATGTATATCTAACAGTATTAAAATTCTCAACTATGTTAATAGTTAAAAAAAAAAACCTGTACCACTACAACCCATGAAGGGTCTGGGGTTCAGTACATGGTAGAGACTGTACTGTTTCATGGACAACGGTTCTGCAAGGAGGTGACTTGTCCTAGGTCACGCTCAACCGCCAGATTTCCCCCCCTTATTTTGGGTACCCTATTTTTATAATATTTTATAGAGGCTGGGTGTGCCCCAGGAGGGTACTAGATCCTATATATATGATCCATCTCCCGCTGCAAACAGACTAAATAAAGATCATAGCATGCAGCGGGATTTGAACCAGGATTTCCGGCATGGCAGCTCATTACTCTACCACTGAGCCACTCCTCTCCCTATGTTAATAGTTATGCCAAACGAAAAGTATGTATTATATTTAAAATTTAAAAAAACAAAGTTTTAAACATTATTCATTAAACTTTTTATGAATTAATTAAGTGAATACCTGGTCAAGTCGATAAAGCAATGCATTGCCCATCTTTATGCCAGAGTTGGGCAATCAGCATTTATCTATTTTTAAGACCCCTGCGATTCATCACACTTTTGCTTGTTATATATTGTTTTATAATGATCAAAGTAGAGACAACATGTATTGAAAAAAAAGAAAGTAATTGAGTGTCCATGTATATTCAAAATGTACTGTCGAAAGTTTATATGCTGCCCGCGGAGTTATTATGAATATCCATAGTGGTCCGCAAGATGATTTGGGTTGGGCACCGCTGCCCTAGAGCCTACGTCCGGGACTGGTTGTGGCTTATTTATTATTCATACTCGTTATTAGCCATGGGTCAGACCTGTGGCATCTGTTTATAAAGCTTATAAATTATTAAATTGTTAAAATTTATAGGAATTTTAAGCCTTTATAAACTGCACTATTCCCATTATAATCCCTTGTTTCGTTCCCAGACGTTCTTCGGCTAAGATATTGAATGAACCATATAATGTTTTTTAATTGGAGAATTAAATAAGTAATAATGCAGTTTTATTTTTCAATCCTTTTTTCAGCATGAATAATATTTTTTCGAGAGGAATAATAGTTTTTGATATAATAAAAAGAGGGATAGTTTTTCAATAAACGAAGCACGCAGTGGCGGATTATCCGTAAGGCAAACTAGGCACGTGCCTAGGGGCGCGTAGTTACAAGGGGCGCGCGAGCTCAGAATTTTTAAATAAATAAAAAAAATAACATATCGACAAAGAAAGAAAGAACTAAATGCTGATCTATAATATAATACAAGCATGATGCTATGATGCTGACAATCAGTTAAAATTAAGATGGCCATTTATGGCCGGTACAGGGGCGCCGATAAAGTTATTGCCTAGGGCGCTCTGGACATTTAATCCGCCACTGGAAGCACGGTAATACATTCCCCATAAAATAAGAAGGTAATTGGTAACAAATGAAATTGACAATTCATCCGATGTAATGTACTACTACTACTTTACTAGTAATACGTATCACTTTATGAATGAAACAGATTGTAAGAAGACCCTATGAGACATGATTGCACGGAGGTCCCACATCCTGTACTTAATGAACCCATATCCCGTACTCTATCTACTCCAGTGAAGTCGCCCTTTCCGGAACTCCTCCCAGACACTCTCCTACATTATTTTAGATCCCTTTCCTTCCGTCCCTTCCTTGTAGTTCTTATTCCTAGTTGATGGCCAAACAAACGGTCTATGCGTGCCATCCTGGTGTCTTCTAACTTGGATCTTGTATATGTGTTAGAGTTTATTTATTTTTATTACCATGGCCTCCTTTCGATATTTATCCAAGCGTACTTACTGTGTAGTTGTAAAGGTATTTTTAGAAGTTAATGTGTCTTACTTTTTTTTTTTCCTTTCAATGTAACTCTCTGAAAGGACCGTTTATCTTTTGTCACATTCCATACTTAAGTATACTATGTGCCTTTTAAATTTATTTTTACAATAAGGATTAACGACAATTTGGTAATTCTAACATATATACAAAAGACATAATTACTTATATGCTGTTGCAAATTAATGAAATTAAAATTACAATTATTTTATAATGATTATTTATGTTTTACATTGTATGTAAGATTATTCTTAAATAGATGTCAAATTTTCGAAATCAATACTATAAATAAATTTAGTGAATTCGGGTCAAAATAATTTTACAGTTTCCCTCTTAATATTGTGGAGATAATTAATTTTGACCTTTGTCCTTCATACATTTGGCAGTCGTATAAATGTCTGTTCTTCTTTGTCTATTGAGCAAGTATTGTCGTTGGTTATGTAAAATCTGTGTAAGTATAATTTGGTATTTCCATGTTCAGTTAAAACCTGATTTAGTTTGTAGTTAGTGGATTTTATTAATTTGTGGTTATTGTTTGTCAGTTTTGGAATAAACCTATGCAAACTAGGAGATTTATTTGAAACATTCCACCTCATAATCGATTCTTTACTAATTTTGAATTTTATGAACGAAATTGGTATTTTGTGAAAAGATGGAGACAAATCACTTTGTACTGCCTCTTTTGCTAATTTATCATCGATCTCATTGCCCTCAATACCAGAGTAACCCTTAACCCATATTATTTTTACAGAGAAATTTAGAAGCGTGCATAAGTTTATTCTGATATTTTCTGTAAGCTCGTCATGATGAGAACTGATTGTATCAATATCATGTTATCTGCGTGTATAATTATGTCTGTATGTAGGTTGGAAGGTCATGAAGGAATACTGTCGCTTTTACGACTCCGTACATCTCAGCTTGATTGTTGGAACACGTTGAGCCTAGTTTGTACTGGGCACTTCGCATCTTCCCATGCGTGTCCCAAAGTAGCCAAGCACAGCCTACATTATTGCCTTCTTTACTTCCGTCTGTGTAAATGGTAGTTATTTCTGTATCCGTTCCCTTAGGTCCAGTCAAGTGCGTGTAAAGTTTGGCAAATTTTGATGGGTGTAACCAATCTAAAGGTTCAGATTCCCGTTCAATCATGCTGTTTTCAATTTCTCAAGTATGTGTCTTACTTGTGTCCCTTCAACATAATTTTTATATTTAATGATGTTTTAATGCGTATTATTATTTTTTTTTAAATTGCCATGTTACATAAAACTCTAAAAATATCTCGTATTCATCTTGGTGGTTTTTATTAGTTGTTACACTAGGTTTATTAGTTCCTTTTTATTAAACAAAGATTCATACAATGACTTTATATAATACATATATTATATGTATAAAAAATATATTTCATCTATGTAATCAGAATTCATTATTTACTCTACTAACACAATAATAACAAAATGTATGCAATTTGTGGAATGATGGAAGCAACATTAAGATTAAATAACATCATAATCTAAAATTTTTTCTTAATTGGTATATTTTATTTGTTATTTATTAAACGTTAAAATTAAAGGATTTCTAACAAATAGGGCATCATAACGAAGTACAAAAATAAAAAAAACTGTACCATTAAAACCCGTGAAGGGTATTGGGTTCAATACTTGATAGAGAGTGTACTTTTCTAGTTTAATAGTTGTGCATTGAAGTGATTTGTCCATCACGCTCAACTGCTAGGTTTCCTCTCAAACAATGGTACCAATTTATAAAGGCTTGCTGAGATCTTCAGATTCCATAGCATCCATCCGTGGATGTTCAAACTGTTAACAGATTGAATAAGTTATTAGCATTAGACCCCGGAAACCTCAGAACTCAATACACTATTCTACCCCGCTCCTCAAAAAAATTGGAGGATCAACTAAAAAAAAATTAAATAACAATTATGATGCTGAATATTAAAAAGAAGATTTCCGGGAATAACGTTTAATAATTACTTTTTTCCTTTCTAGATAATTAGGCTGAATATAATCTCCGATCGAGTTGACACTGCTGGAAAAACTGTTTAAAAATATAAATTATCAAAAAGAGATTAGAGAAATAATTAAAGTTGCAACGGTGGTAAGGAAGGATTGAACGCGGAGCAGGTCTATCAAAAACCTGTCAGAAGCCTTCATATTCCCCTCTCGAATACACTCACCCCCACCCCTATACAACCACCCCACCTCTTCACAACCACCCCCACCCCTTCGTAACCCCTCACAATTTCCCCCCTCCCTCGACCCCCCCCCCCCACATCGGATATGAAACTCCGACTCTGTCTTGCAAAAAGGCCTTTTCACTTATTTTTTGTGTCACCCACCGCCTGTGGATTCGCTCTGACATTATTCATGGGTACCTCTGGTTGACGTTTAGTGTCTTCTCTCATCATTGCTCAGAAAATTTTATCTCTCTCGAATATTTACTCTAAATTATTATTAAGATTTTTTAAATTATAAATACCGGTAAAATTATATCCTTGTTTATTAATATTTCTCATTCCCGTAAACTTCTAAGAGGGCCGATAGAATTACTTGGGTTGAAACATGACCGACAACTGAGATCGGTACTTGTGTATTATCCAGGGACTGTTACCCGCCATGGTCAAGAAGATTCTCTTTAACCCATTTGAGACCGATTGCACACATGTGTGCGATTGATTTCCGAGGCTATAACATGGCGTACAAACTCGGTGTGCAATAATCTTATGTATGTGAATTCTGTTACGAATCGGGTGATTTCCATAGTAAACATGTTTTTTAAATTAAAAATGAGCAATATTAAGAAAAAATAAATTTCATTCCTTAGGACGGTGTCCGAAAAAAATTGTCGCCTCGAATGGGTTAAATTGTGTTTTAGATAATCATTATTTGAATTGTTTAATTGTAGGATCTCTACATAATAATAATAAGTGCTTAATATGCTTATATGTTTTTGTAGAAATATTCGTTGATATTTAAGAAGCAAAGTATTCGTTGATGAATATTTCCAACATTGTTATCGATATTGGCGTTAAAATTTGATAGTATTTTTTTTTTATTCGAATTTTGAAATGAAAATTTCTAGTGGCTTTGGAGTTATTTTACTTGCGTAATAAAACCGAATTCTAGGTTTTCTACTAACGTTTTTACGCGGATTTTAAAATTTTAAATTTTTGATACTTGTGATGTAGAAGATCGCCATGGACTGTTATCCGCCATTGTTTATAAACTGAACGCTGATATTTTCGATACTGATAACACCTACATTCGTAGGGGGTAATCTTAGACCCCCCCTTGCCAAGTTCCTCTTTTTATATAAATGTTCCCCTACACTTTCGACGAAAACATCTTCATTTATAGCTTTGTCAAATCCACGTGATCACTTTTTCCCCCATAATTTCATGAAATTTTAATTTAATTTAATCGAGTTTTTAGAAGTATTTCACAGCTTCTTCTCTTTAAGACGTTTATTCCGAAACTGTTAATAAGGAGGTAGGTTTTATGGGTACAGGCTAATACACAATTGCTCTATAATCACTCAAATTATAACAGATCCTCGTATAGTGAAGTTCCTTTAAGCAACTTAGAAACGGGCTTTGCAACCAATATTTGAACCTGCATACTGGGTCCTGAGGACTCAGATTGAACCAGTTATATGGCTCAGAGTTTTATGGGCGTACCATGTCGGCAACTAGTGCTTTCCACGACAAATAAAGAGGCCACTAGAGATATTTTACGATATCAAAAGATATAAATCGACATAGTTAGGTCATGCGAAATGAAATGAAAAGTACGGCCTGCTGCAGTTATTCATTTAGGGCAATATTGTAGGAAAGAGAGTTCCAGGTCAAAGGCGTCACTCCTGCTTAAAAACATCAGACAATTGAGAGGATTAACATCTGTTGAAGCGCTTAGTGCAGCTGTCAGTAAAATAATATGGATCTTTCTAATCGTCAACGTCCAAAGAGAATCGTCACTTTACGCTGCTATTGCTAATCGTGCGATACGTGGGAACCCTAAATTTTCCCTATTCAGGTATAATCAGGATACGGATTTTTAAAGAGTACCTGAAACCGCACAGGTTCGGGACCTCCATCTTTCATCCAAACTGAAGGACGGGGATCATAACTGATGATTTTTACCCCCTTCAACAAATCCAAATACTACTTGCCGAGCTGCGAATCCGCAATCTTGGGCCCAATAGATTGTTGCGCTACCTACTACACCTCAAGTGATTCTACTTTCATAATTTCTTGATGAATATTGATGAGTACGTACATATTTTTATTGCTGTTTATTATTTTAACTTTCGTACTCTAAAATGAAATCATGTTGCTGCAATTTTAAATGAATTTCGATTATCCAGACTTTTGATTATCCAAACCACATTGAACCTCTTGAAAAATTTAATCATATCCTTCATAATATCGATGCCCCCTAAATCTTCACCAATGTTGGTACTTGATCTTTATATAGATTTCTTTTGTATTTCGCAGAATAAACCTTCTTCTGGATCCTTGCCTTTGTTTTGTTTTTTTGATTAGTTAGTTCCGGAATGCTCACTCAAGTTGGATTGGTGGATCCATAATCGGGTTTACACGTCACTATTAAATCTCTCGAGGCTCATCCCTTGAATTGTTAATTCCTCAAATTCCTTCTACCAACAAATATAATCTTCCGACATGTGTAATCTACCTCTCAATTATATTAATCAACCTAAAATGTATATAACGGAATACTCTAAATAACTGGAGAATCCACTAACTCAGTTCATTAGTTCATTTCAAACCCCAATCATCTTCCCATGAATGTGGATTTATTCTGACATTTTACCATTTCAGAAACTGACAGAATAATTATTTTGTAACAACTTCAACCATAGTGTTTATCTTTAAGCTCCTCCAACCACCTTAGAATTATAACCCTGTTACAACCTGAAGATATTGTTTTAATCTTTTATGAAAATTTCTTCCGATGTCATCAAATCAATATACACAGCTTCTGATCTTATTAATAAACTAGGATTAGACTTAAAATTTGTCTGATATATCGTGGGGTTACAAGTGAAATACGGTGTCATAAACATCATTTTGAGAAAATACCGATGAAGTGGTTAGTGTGAATACTTAGTGTGATTATGAAACATAAAAGAAATGAAGATATGACTTGGTTTGTAGTTTGCTTATTCATTTAACGCCGCTTTCTGCTGGTATGGCTTATCGGGCAATGCAAATAAATTTTTCCTATCCAGGTTAAATAAGGATAGGGGTCTGTAAGGAGTACCTGACATCGTACAGGTGCGGGATCCCCGTTTAACGTCCCTTCCGAAGGACGGCATAACCAGGGATTTTTTGCTCCCTTTAAAAAATTCCTTGGGCCACCTGCCGAGCTACGAACCCGCGATCTTGGGCTTAGTAGGTAGTTTAGTAGTTATGATAACCACTAGACCACAGTTCGCCCCTACTTTGTGGGTTTCACCAGTAGAAATATATCAGCTTTGCATAAAAATCATGTTTTTGACTTAGTGTATTACACTTGTAACCCCACGATAGAGTTTTTATTATATATATATTTTTTTAAATTATTTTATTGAATTGTACAACTGTAATATATACATCTAGTACAAGGGCTGTATGAATAAGTAAATGCATGAAAGGGCGTGTAGAGGCACTACCCATTGGCAGCACTCTAATTACATTTCTATTATAGAAGGTCTCGAGGCCATCTTCTCTTCAGACGCCTAGGAGGATCGTCCGGGATGGAATTGGAACCAAGGATGGAAACTAGTGGATTTGGATGGGCCTGGAGTTTATTATGGAATGATAGGTATCTGGAATGGGCTAAATCGGTAACATATGGAGCGGTCAGGTCATTATGGATGGTTTTATTTGTGACAAAATAAGGAGCGTTTAGGATTTTGCGAAGGATTTTGGATTGCAAGGATTGAATACGAGAGGAATTTGATGGTTTGGTGGAGCCCCATAGTTCAATTCCGTAAGTCCATATAGGTCTTATAACAGTAACATAAATAAGTCTTTTGTAATTGATTTGAAGCTTTGAGCGTTTGTCTAGTATGTGTTGAAGTAGTCGGAAGCGTCGAGCTGTTTCTTGCCTTTTCAGTCTTGTGTGAGGGTTCCAAGTTCGTCTAAGTTTGTCTAAGTTGAGTCCTAGGTAGCGGATCTGTTCAACAGGGATAAGTAGAGTACTATTAAAGGATACAGTAGGACAGGAAGTCATGGGTTTTCGGCGAAGGGTAAAGGTAATTTGATGGGACTTTTTGGAATTGATTTTAATTCTCCGATTCCGACACCATTCTTCTAGGCTTGATAAATGTGATTGAAGGGATTGGGATGCAATATATGGGTCGTTATTAACTGATAACACACATGTGTCATCAGCATAGGTGGAGATGAAGGTGTTAGGATGGGTTGGGATGTCAGCTGTATATACTGTGTAGAGGATAGGACCGAGGATGCTACCTTGAGGAACACCAGTAGACTGGGAATAGAGAGGAGAGTAGGAACCATTATTTATTATATTAAATCTATTTTTTCGTATTGTACAATATTGACTCTGCTAAGTATGAAAGCTATTATTTGTGCTTCGCGTGAGATTGCTGTATCTGTTTTATGAGTTTGTCTAGTCTTGTGATGTGAGATGTGCTGATTTGATCTTTAATGATGCGAATTTTATTTTACTGCATGTCCTGGTGACGTCTCGCTTAATTTAGAGACTTAAGATTTTGTATTTTTTCATTTGGAATTGGAGTAGCTCAGATGTAAACCGCCGGATGTCAAGGGTTCCATAAGGGAAAAACTAAGCGGATGAACATAATACATGATAAAGAACGTACCGTTGTCCACGAAACTATACGGTCTCTTCCACGTACTGAAATCATCACTCTTAATGAGCTGTAGTTATACAGCCCCCCCTATTTGCGTTCCAATTATTAGTTTATTTATTTTTTTAGTTTATTCATATGTTCAATGATTATTTATATTATCTTATTTTTTATTTTCTAATTTGTACCCATAGTAATTATCAATATACGAATCTTTCAAAAGGATTTTTCAAAGAATATTTCGCGATAAATTCTTTTCCTTTAATATTTATTTATGTTATCATGAATGTCATATTTAAGGAGCTAGGAAATTTTTTGTATTAAAATCTCAGTATACTATTAAAAAAATACAATTGTTTTAATCAGTCTGTATATTTTGTTATATATATTTACATATCGTACTATTCATAAAAAATCTTGGAGAATGGAGGAAAAAATTCAAATCTTTGTTTTGTTTTTTTCTTTTACGAGGCCTGCATCGGTGTACTTGAATAGATCCTACTTTCTTCCCACTCTTCTCCTTGGGATGTAGTGCCCGGATGAAATGGGGATTCTCCTCTAGAATAAAAAGTTGGAGAATACTGCTTCAGATTCTAGTATTCCAAGGATTTTGTTGCCGGGATTTAAGGAACTTTACGGTCCCTGCCTGATTGACTCTCCTTTGTTGCGCGCAATCCATCCCTTCCTACGTGGCATATATATCACCCTGGGCTACGCATTGACCGATTCCTTGAGTATTCGAACTTACTTCTTTAAAGGATCGATCCGCTCGCTATTCAAATACAACCGAGGCTATATTTGTATAGCGACCTTCCAAGTAGAATTTGTTATTTACCGCTGGTAGTTTCTCTACTTGTCTGTATTCATTCCGTAATGTACCATTTTGTATTGTTTTAATTCAAGTGTAAATTTCAATGAATAAAGTCAAAAAAATTGATACACTATTTACTAGAAATCGACCCATACAGGAGGTCTTCTTTAGATCATCCAATGAAGTCACAAGTAAAATATTATTCAAAATATTATGTATAATTATTCAAGAAGATAAGCTTAATTTTCGATTGTTCAGAATCGACAAGTATAGTGTTTTTTTTTAATTTTCGTTCAGATTTAGTGGGAAAATATAATAATACAATTTTCAGACTTTATTTCTTCGCACCAACGATAGCTTTAAACATCTTTAGGAAATGTAAGTGCTGAATTGTTTGTTATAGTAAGGAAATAGGATGAGGACTAGGGATAATATTTGGAGGGGGTGGCATTAATCCTGAGCTGAGGTAGTTTGGCCGGTGTCCAGGAGGTTCCTGGAGGATTCGAGGGGACAGCCTCCAGCGGCGATAAACTGGTAGCGCTATCGGCTAAGTCAGCCTTTTTATATATCTCACAGTTATCCTGGCTTCTCTACCCCGAGCTCAGCTTTTCGAATAATCGCTCTCCGATAGGACGCTCACATATTGTCTGCGATTTTTACCCCCCTCCCCTCTCCTCCGCCTTGTCAAGATTCATTTATTACAATAATTAAGCAATTATGTGTCACTTATTTTAATTGTAATCAGCATGACAAAAATATTATTCAGATAGTTTTCTTTTTAAAACTAGTCTGCTGAGGTTATTTGTGTCCATCGCATTTTTTCGCTATTTTTATTTTCGAATTCTCCAGTTTTATATTTAGAGAGGTATCTTGTCATTATTATTTTTAGGTATGCATTTTATACAGATTATGAAATTAATGCAGATTGAATGGGGAGAGAGTAGCACAGTGTTTAGAGCGCTTAGTTGATGTGCTCAATGTCCCGAGTTCAAATTTTATAATCTGTGACAGATGAATTATTTATTCTTAACCACCCTAGATTGACAATGTGGGGCCAGCCAGAATATTCTTAGGATCACTCAGCCTCTATAAATTACCTTCTGGAGGTTAAGTATGTTTTCGGCAAAATAATCTCCCTGCAGAAACATTGGATTGATAAGCAGTATTTTCTCTCTTACATACTGAACCCTTGGTGCTTCGTAAGTTGGGTTAATATTTTTTTTCTTTCACCTTTTGGCATTTTTATCATTGTTTTGAAGTGTTCTAGCCCTTTTGAACATTTTAACTGATGAAATTCAATTTATTTTGTCGTGACATTTTTAATTCATAATAAGTTAAATTATATGTTCTACTTTCTTATGTACATTGTAAGGAGAACAATTCATGCGATTTCTAAACTTCAATCTCTTTTTTATTTATTATATGTATGATTTATTATCATTATCGGCATCATAATAAAAAAAATTGAAATTATGACATTAACGAATACTCTCCATCCAACTCATTAAATACTTAGTAACTATGTTGTGAATAATCGAATAGAATAGAAAATTAACTTTATTCTGGGAGTAAGTCCCTTTAGAATAACAAATATGAACAGGAAAAGAAACATAATATTTATCTGGCCAGAAGGCTAAATATAAACAAATCAAAAAGCGTGTACAAATCATTAGTATTAATTAATATTTACATAATACTCTTTCTTGGAGGTTTGTAAAACGCCTAATTAACAGCTGCTCAAATATAATAATTAATGAATAAATATCTTAAGTTTCTTTAGGTGGTTTTATAGACTTTGTTAGGATAATTGGTTGATCATATATAGAATTTGGACATGGAAGCTCGTTCTTTAAATCTATAAAAAACTGATTTAATGTAAAAAACCATATTTTTGTTTGTATTATTGTCCTATTTTTTTCGAATTGTTTGAAAATATTTTGTTTTTTATAAATTGATAAATCAACTTTATAAAGATAAAAACTTATTTTTAGAAATATGGTATAAGAATTATTGCCACAGAGGAATCAAATCATTTAAAAGGGGAAAAAAATCAGGGGGGCTTTCAGATAAGGTCCTAATGACATACAACTTTTTGAATGCCCTTTTTTAAGAGCCTCATCAGAATTCTGTCTTACAGGAAGCTTATTGAAGCCTCGATATTCAGAGAGATTTTTTTCTTGAAAAATATTTGTATCAGTATTAACACAAGAAGGGGAGAAAAAGGGACGGAGTTTTCTTAAGATGTAAAATCAATAAAATCTTTAATGCCGTTTTTTCATAGCTTTTTTTTTTATATGTTTTAATTAATTTCCTGGTATAAATTTTATTTTAATAGGTTTAGCAGAATTATATTATATAATATTTTAATAATTAGGTATAATTTAAATATGTAGATGTAGAAGTCTTAAGTACATACATTTAAGTTATGATTAGACTGAATACTTGACTTAAAAATAACGGAAAGTGGGACATAAATACACGCGCTGATTGTAGTTATCTAAACTTTATTTCATTCAACTCCAGTATTTATAGATACATCTGTTTACGTACAATAGAATAAAAATATACTATAATCCTAGACGTTATCATAACACCTAAATCCTTCTTATATACGTTAGCTGTTATATATTAATGTATGTTTGGAATAATAATAATGTTGCAAATTATGAAACTATACTTTATCTTTTCTTTTTTTTACCTTCTTTTATCTTTTAGGATTCACACACCTTGATACTCTCCTCAAGTTTCGAGTGGGTAAGAAAGGGTAATAGGGTTTTATTTTGTTTTTGATACACGATATTCCTACTCTTTAAGTTGTTTAGAACTTTAAGAGTTAAAAATCATGTATTAACATACATTTAAGGTAAATATATTTATAATAAATATTTTTTTTATAGTTTTCAAATGAAAATTTTGAGTTTGGGCGAATCCATTATGATGGTTTTAATGTTTAATGATTCAGTCTTTAGAGATCGAAAATTACTCTTTCCCCTTAAATTCCTAAAAAAACTATGTATATATATTGTAACGAGTTTCTTTTCTTTTTTTTTTTTGTCACTAAATTCGTCCGTCAGGTGTTTCTACCAATCTGACCTCACTCTACTGTGGACTGTCATTCCCTTCGAATGTATATCAGTGGTTTATATGGCTAAGTAATTGCCAAATTTTAATAGGATGCTAACCGCTGAGCCGCAAAGATGCGATAAGAAAAAAAGTAAAATTTGGCAATTACTTAGCCATATAAACCACTGATTTACATCCGAAGGGAATGACAGTCCACAGTAGAATAGGTAGGTAGAAACACCTGACGGACGAATTTAGTGACGAAACAAAAAGAAACTCGTTACAATGTATATATAATATATATATTGTTTATATATTGTCCGCACCTTAGTTATTATATGTTTAAGATAGTATAATTCAATTTTAAAATCGGCATACTATAAGTATGTTTTTTTATTTTTACATTCCCGTTGCTTTTTTTCTCATCCATTTTACTGTAAATAGCTGGTTATTGTTGCATATTCCATAAGTATACATACCGTGCATAAGCGATATTTCTTAAAAATAAAAATGTAATAAATAATAAATTCGATGTTATTATTGATTAATTATGACGAAAAGTCAGAGCACAATATTAATCAAAAATTGAAACAAATGATATTATTAATTATTAATGTTGTTATTACATTAATAATAAGGGGAAGGCATATTATTACTAGAACGTAGCAAATAAATAATTATACTTATATAGTTGTAGCAGGTATAATTAGATCATTTCAATCAAATAACAAAACTATGTCGTTGCAAGGCGCTGTGTTGTATTATTTCCACATATGGTGAAAAACCTCATTACATTTTATAGGATAGAAATAATAATCCTGTAGCTATGAAGGTCGGAATTGGTTGGGTTGTTGTGGTCAAGAGAGGCCAATGGCAATATGCAGTTTCTAAAATTGGTTTCTTCGATAATGGCAACTCCTGACGGTAGCAATACCATTCCTAAAAACTAACCCCCAATGGGAAACATTTCTACCAGATTTGCTGGCAGTGCACTCCCAAATATATTGAAAGTTACCTTGGAGATCTAGTATAGTAGTTAATAAATACACATTTTATTATTATTAGATTGCTGGGTAGCTCAATGCGCAGAGCGCTGAGGTGCTGATGTTCCTGGATTCGAATCCGGCTGTAGATAAATTATTTAAGCGATTAACATAACATCTCTTGGATTATTGAACTAAAATGGTGACAAAAGTTACGTTAGTGTACATACCAGTTATTTTTGTTTTTGAATTCCAAAATTATTTTCCAGTTCTATCATGAAACAGTCATCTTGTCATTATTATCATCATAAATGAATTTTATACAGAATATAAAACTAAGCGACTTACATTGCCATGTATGTAGCAGAGAGGTAGTTTAGAGATGGTTCAAAACAATCCATGAAGGGTCTTGGACTCAGCACATAGTAGAGACTATCATTTATACGATAACGTTTCTTCAAAACAGGGTGTCCACTTTTTATAGGTTTGATGTACCCACGGAGTCCATACATCGCTGTAATCAGAACAAATGATTTCTGCCCGTATAACAACAAATACGAAGCCCGTAGAATATACAGAAATGTTCAATATAATGATTAATCTACACCAGAGCACTTATTAATATTCACTAACGGGTCTAAATCGGACGCTTCAACAGGTTCTGCCTTTGTCATACCTGATGCTACCTACAAATGTAAGTTACATCAACTTAGCTGTGTATATTCCTCAGAAGTCAATCCCATTGTAGTGGCTCTCCGATATGTTCTGAAATCACCTGTTGATATGTAGTAGTATCAGACTCTTTGAGTGCCTTAAAAGCCTGGGATGGAATCTATTTTAAACCTTATCAAACAGATACATGATGTTGGAACATCGATAAATTGTATCTGGTCACCGGCACATATAGGTATTATAGGTAATGAACTGGCTGATAGGGCAGCAAAAGAAGCTCTTGCTCTTCCATGTCGTGGTAAAGTTGTCTTGACCCCATTCGAGCTAGCGCGACCACTAAGACAGAACGTACTCCAAAAGTGGCAGGCTCTATGGGACAATAGCCCTCCAAATAAATTTTGGAGTATATATAAAAGTATATAAAAACTGATGCCAAACCATGGAGCAGCTTCTGTCGTAGCCCCCGATGAGAGAAAGTAGTCCTTACACGACTTAGGATTGGACATACAAGGCTTACTCACGGTCAACTAATTACTAAAGAAGGACCGCCAACATGCAAAAAATGCAACGAGGAATGGATAAAATAGGAATACCTGCCAATGCACCCATGATTTTAGGAAATGAATAAACGTACATTAATAAGGTCATCGTCTTTCTGTCAAAGGAGGAATTAATTAAGAATATTTAATTTGGTTTATAGGTTTTTTTTTTCAACTTTTTATTATTATTATTACTTTTTTTTAAATTATTATTATTTTATTTTGTTTTTATTTTTTTATTCCGGTTTTATAAAAACTGTTACTAAAAAACGATTATATTAAACTAAGGCGTTGATGACCAATCGGTTTTAGGCCTCAAATTCGGACCAACCAACCAACAGATAAAAATGAAAATAATTCCGTTCTGTAATTCAAATAATTCAGTTGGATTCGAACTCGTGGAACAACTCAACGCTCTACAAATGCTTCCCAAATATAAAATGATGCCTATCATCAACTAGTCTATAAACCGTGACTATTACATTCCACCTTATAACGATCGTCATTATTTTTTGTTAACACCTCTGGAAATATTACCCCCTTATCGCTATTATTTCAGGAACGATCCCTTTCGGCTTGCTGTAACACGTCTCCCTGGCAGACACCCTTCTTGTTATTGGCATCGTTTGTGAGAAATCAGAAATAGCTGCTGCTAATGGACTGCTCGAGTCGTGGACGTCTCCTCCATTGTGTAATCCTGATACGCAGGGCTAAGTAGTCAGCCCCATTCTGTTAATGCTAAATGCCCAATCTCTTCTCGACAAAAGATAAGCCCTTACCCTTTACCATTTATTTCCCATTTCCCCTTCTCATTTTTCACATTTCCACTAAAGCCCTATCCCCGAAGGGCGGGAATTTTCAACATCCTTTCAGACGGGTAAAAAAACCAGTTATTATTCTCTGATGGAACACTTGCTCCTCTAACAAGACCCTTTTCAATTAGCTCCGATGAGGCTTTTAGTCGAATTCAGCAGACGGATGGAGAAGACTGGTCAGCAGGAATCCATTTTGCGAAATATCATTCCGAGGAGAATCGATAAATCTAATTTATTGAAGGTAAAGCACAGGAGGGTCTCCCCCCACTGCCAGCAACGGAAAGAAATATTTCCCCTAAGAAGAAAGAAAGAACGCTCTGCCTTTTCTGTCGAAATTAAGTTCCACATAAGCGACTATTTTGAGCTGCCTTGGCAACCAACAATATTAAGAAATCATAAGTAGACTAGACTATTCTGTTACTTATAAATTAAATCATAGCTGACGACTATCAAAGTTAACTACCACACGATAGACTAGCTTCAATAAATATTAAATTTCATCTTTTAATGTGATCGGCATATCGTCGATACTAATACCAATGAAATGTGAATAGTACGACTTTTCAAGGGAGTGAAAAATGGTTTCAAACTACAATAAAAGTCAGTTCGTCTTGTCAAACTTATATTATAAGCTCTTGTGAATTGTAAATGACTCAATATCGATTTTAAATCAATCATCAACCGTAAAGCAAACGCTATAACGGAAAATGTTTTATTTTTTCACCTTTGATACTTTTCATTTGTATCCTCTATATATTTACAAATAGACATTTATTTATTTAATAATTTTTTATTACACGAATACATCAATCGGTATTGCTTTATTTTTTCTCAAATATTTATAAAGTGGCTTTTGAAATTCAGTCAATAAATATAAAACTACATTTAGGCTAACTTGCAAGATTTTATTATTCTCATATTCATGTCTTATCGGTGAAAAAACAAACTTTTAGTGAATTAAAGTAAATAATTATGGAATTTAAGATGTCAAACTTCTCTGAACATATAGTTAACCCTTTTTTATACATTATATTTAGACAAATTTATAATTTACTAAAATAATGAAAAACTATTTACCTAAAAGATGGTCTGATCTGACAGACAAACTTAAACGGGAACGAAATTAGAAATTTTCAACTTTCATAACTTTTTTCTTCTTCTATGAATAGACAGATCCCTTATTGCGAAGTCATTTCGTTTGTCAACTGTTTGTGAATAACGAAGTTGAGCTATCTCATTGTGTGCCCGAGCACCTCCTTCCAGGGCTTTGATTGTGTTCTGGTTCCGTCTTTGTGAGTCCCATTACACCATTCCCTAATAAATTTCCCTTTTTAATTCTCAAATCTATTTTGTCTTCCCTGTTCCTGTTCCTCCACTGCGAGGAGGCTTTGTGAGAACTTCACAAGTCCCGAACCCATTACGAACTCGAATATAGATGATGAAATTTGGAATTTGACTGACCCAGAAACTCTTAATCAGTATTTGAATTAATTAGTAAGCGTTATTATACACATTTATTTGATTTATTTCACTAAAAAGTTTAATCGTAATTAAAAAAAAAAAATGAAGGAAATAAGGTTGTAACAAAAGAGATACCAGTATCAAAATAGGAAGGTTTTTAAACAACACGTAATGATCACTGTTACTCCCAACGGGTGTGTAGAGCAGTTATTTGGCAGAGTTCACACTCTGACTTAGTATTTTTCCCTATTCACCAAATAGAGACTATTTAAACCCCAGAAGGTTCTGCATATCCCATTTTGTGGATTCACAGATGA
Source organism: Troilus luridus (assembly GCA_964056705.1). Lineage (NCBI taxonomy): Eukaryota > Metazoa > Arthropoda > Insecta > Hemiptera > Pentatomidae > Troilus > Troilus luridus. The sequence continues at coordinate 52,130,886 of OZ057415.1, read as the reverse complement.
TAAGAGGATTAATAATTTTTGTGCCAAAACTGGTATAGAGATTATTAACATAGTGTAAATAAAAACAAATAAATTAATAAACATAGTATTGTAGCAGAATGATTGCCGTGACATAAAAGTTTGTATAAAAACAAAAACGAAAAAATCTTTTATACGATGAAACCAGTATTAATCCTTTTTTTTTTACGTACTTGTTTATTTTTTAATTTAAATAAATTTTACACTCCGACTTACTTCTTACTGCTTCTTATCTTATCTTATATAACTTTTCGGTATGTGTTTAGATGATTTACGACTTCCATCCCCTCCACTTTTGTGACGTAAATTTGACGTCACTTCCTTATCACTGAACTTGAGTCTAGGGACATACGAACAAGTAACAAGCTCGGGCGAGATCGACTCCCTTCGGATTCCCGAAACCCTATCCGCCAACTAGTAGCAAGTGTCTTTACGTTTCCTATCTTTTAAAATTTAATATTTTAACCTTAATAGGAAAGAAAATAATTAATAATTCATGGATTTTAATATGTGTTTTGCTGTACCAATTCATAAAAAAAATTCATAAAAACTTCCTAGTGATTATTTCTAGTGATAATTCACCAAATTCTAGAACATATTTTAATAACATGTCGTTATTCTTTATTGACAAAATATCATTATTCTAGCTTGACTCTCTAAAATCTCTCTTTTTCTTAAGATTTGGGTGCCGGCATCACCTTTTACTTAGTCCTTATTTAACCTATTGTATATTTTTCCTTTCAGTTCAGTACCCTAGGCTCGACACTGCATTAACAGATTTTGTGTCAGGTACTGACTTCACAGGTGCTGGGAACAATGCCCTTGTTTATCCAGGGGTGAAATAGCCTTTAAATTCAACAACTCTTTGGGACTAAGTACAAATACAGCCATCAGTACATTATTATGATGTTTATTGGCTTCCATGATCACAACAATTCGATTCGTAAACTATCTGTTGTCATGTAGATTTAGATGAGCTTGAGCGAAGTAGACACAAAAACCGCAATGGTGATTTGATAGTTGAAAGTGGACCATAAAGGAAAGAAGGAGCCCACTGGCCGGACTGACAAACAATAAAGACGATTGCTGTAAGGTAGATCCGCAAGGGACGCTTGTCGAGACAATGAAGTAAACTTGATACTTGTTCGTATGTCCCTAGAATCTAGTGTAGAGATATGAGCGGTGTGTAGCCAGCGCTGGCTGTCATCTACGTCAGAAATTGTGGAGGGGATCGAGGTCATAAATCATCTGAGGTTATACCAACTTTTCTTCTTAACTCAAATATTCCTATTACTTAACTAAAATATCTTCTTATAGACTTAAGATGAAAATATCAAGTTATAACTTATTACGAATTTTCTTTAAAAAAAATTATAATAACATGCTGAACAATGTCCTATGCTGAATGTAGAATATAAATTGTTTTTTTTATTGAATTAAAATATAGGATAATATAAATAAATAAAAAATTGATTTGTAATATATTTAATAGCAGAAATAAAATATGTTAGATAAAACGTTCATTTTAGATTTAGTAAAACTAGTTAGGTACTAAAAAAAAAATATCTACTGATCTGGCCCGAATCCGATATCAATCTTTTCATGACAAACTTCAACCTATTCAATTCCTGATAATCCTCCGAGTCGTCTGAAAAGAAGATGGCCTCGTGATCTACTAAGTTGAACTTGCTATTTGAGTATTGCCACTGGGTAGTTTCTCGACTTGTCAATTCATGTCATTGTATACATTCATTCTATTTACTGGATGTATTAATATAATGCAGTTGTAAATTACATTGAATAAATTATAAATTAATATAATATATAATACTAAACTATATTATGATCAAGGCTTCTTACTGAGTACATATTATGTGATCTATAAGGCTTTTAGACTACATCGATTATCTTTATATGTGTTTATTTATTTATACCATACAAAAAGTTGTATAACACGTATAATACAATAGCATATACTATTTCAGTATACGAATACAGTAGAGCGTCGTTTATCCGAAAGTCAATTAACCGAACTATATTCGTGGAAAAGATCGAAGGGTAAGTCCCGGAGAAAATAAGTTTTAAAAGTATTTTCTATAAAACTTAATTTCTTAGGAACACCTGGAGAGGGTGGGTGAGCCCCATGAGGGTCCTAGATCCCAATTGATCCATCTCCGACTGCTAACAGACTACATAAAAGTTTTGAAACAGGCAACGGGATTTGAAACAGGATTTTAGGCCATACCACTGAGCCCATATTATAATCATGTATAGCAGTACTAAAATAAATAATATCACTGCAACACTATTCTAAACATGATGTTATTTACATAAATATGAACAACAAACTAACAATTATAGCTCGACAAGTTTGAAAATGACCTAAAAAGAAGTCGCTTTGAGCCCCTCCACTCAAAAGAACCCACGGCCTTCCCCTCCAATACCTGACAACCTTACCCCCACCACAAATTCGTTTTGTAAATTGTCAGGCTATAGCTTATTATTATATTCTGGATTTTATTTATGGAAACTAAATAATGTGCCTAAGAAAGGATTCTTTGACATATTTCATAAGAAATGCAGCCTCATATCAGAATTTTGTTGAGTTAAATAAATCATTTGTTTCCAGTAATAATTATTATTACATCAATGATTTAAATTATTTTTTTATTTATTATATTTTCAGAACCGAGGTTCCGGACTAGACATGAGCGTAGAAGGTGCCTGGAAGGAGGGTATCACCGGAAAAGGCATCGTTGTCACCATCCTCGATGATGGCCTTGAGAAAGACCATCCTGACCTCAAGGAGAATTATGTAAGTTAATAATTATCATTTAAATAATATAACATAAATATTTATCTGGTCTAGCTGCCATAGCTCAAATTAGGAAAAAAATGTCATAAACTGTCATATTATTTCAAACATTTAAAGTGGAATTAGTGGGCTTCTGTTGATTACTATGTTTTTGTTTGCAGGTTGTAATGAGATGTGATTAGTTATCTCTAGTTTCGATAATAGTTACTATCACTAAAATTGAACAAACACTGTTAATTATCCCATTAAATATGACCATGAAAACACATAATTTTCCTGTAATTTTTTAATGAGTTAAACTTGGACATTTGGCAGCCCAAGCTTCAGGAAACATTATCATCGCGTTCGATGGCAGGGTTTTGTAAGGTTCGCATCATTTGATGTTGTTTTGAGAATCATTCAGTTGGTGACACAGATTAATTGATTAAAACATAATTCATGTATCCATTCTTCACATCCATTTGCCATCACATCCACATCGTACCACATCCATGGCAGTGATATTGACCTAATACAAAAAAAAAAATTGTAAAAAAACAACCTGCATTGGCTAATCGGAAGAGACCTGTACTCTTAAACGACAACGCCAGACTTCATTTTTCACGAAAGGCAGTGAAGAAACTGAACGAGTAGGGTTAAGAAATTTCTCCATTTCTCCTTTTACCCAGAGGTGAAACTAACTCATCAACATCGTGCTGTAGGAATATTGACATAATGGAACAAAAACTTATCATAAAAAAACCTATATTGTTTAATCGAAAGGGGCACTTAAACAACAACGCCAGATCTTCACGAAAGACAGTCAACAAACTAAACGACGAGCTGGGTAACGAAGTCCTCCAACACCCGCCTTATTCACCAGACTTATCTACAACAGATTTCCGTCTGTTTAGAAATGTGAATACCTACCATAAGGCATAAGGTTAACGATTTGAAAATTATTCTCAAATCAAAAACGCATTTTCAGACTTACTTAAACAGATAAATCTGAGTTTTTTAGTTCTGGGACTGAAACTTTGATAAAACGTTAACAAAATGATGGTAAATATTTAGAACCAATATATTTGGATTTCATAAAGTTGCTTTACTAAATATCCATCCCTTTTAAAAAAGAAATTTCTTACGAAACGACCCTATATATCGCAGGAAGGACATCGATAGAGTGAAATATATTTTTAAAATAGTAGAGGGAATGACTTTTAGAATAGGGTAGTTCCAAAAAATAGGATTCCCCCGAGGAAGAACTCCTGTGTGAGGGCTTATATAGGTCGATAGGTTACATATATCTGGTATTCAAGTAGTGCAGGGATGGGAAGTAAGGAGCTCAAGAATAAAGAGAGATTTTATTCAGTTCTTGGAGGGCTCAAACAAAAGAAGTGGTTCATGTCGGGCAGGAGGTTAGAGCTAACCCAATTTGTTATACCAGCGAGATATCTGGTTCATGAATACTAAACCTATTTGTGAATTGCTTCCATCCCTTCCTTAAGCTCATCACTGAGTCAATAGATTTGGACTAAGTTGATATGCAGTGATAGGATATGTATTATCTCTCAACGATTCGGGATTTGAGTTTTATACTTGAATTATTTTTTACGTTGTTTTGTCTTTGTATATTTCTTCATTGAAATTTACATCTGAATTAAAACAATACATGTAAATTGCAGGGATGATACATAATGGAATGCATACAGACAAGTAGAGAAACTACCAAGCGGTAGTATTCAAATAACAAATTCTACTTAGAAGGTCACGAGGCCATCAGCTTTTCAGACGCCACGGAGGATTATCAGGAATTGAAGAAGTAGCTAGGTTTGAAACTGATGGTAGAATAAAGTTTATCATGAAAAGATGAAGTATCCTGAAACGACGAAAATACAAATTAAGTGGAAAATAGAAGTTAAATTCGAGTATTCCACGACTAGAACTGTGGATATACTTGTGGTTAATGTTTAATTATTTTTAAAACTTCTCTTAATATTTTCCTTGTACAATACCACTTAGATCCACTGCAACCTTAACCTCAGAGAAATAACTTCTCTTTTCAAAAGACAAATTATACAGGCAACTAAATCTCCAAGGTGTAATGATGGGAGATGTATACTTACATCACGGAGGCACAGGTATTTTTGCACTTCACCATTTCCGGATAATTGAAAAGAAACTATTTCCGGATCCTTAGTTTGTATTGCAAAGTAGGAATTAGAATTAAAACTGTTTCAAGGCCCCTTGTTTTCGTTCATACCTACGTGCTTACGTTACGGCAATAAACAGGTTAGTCTATAAAGTATTTCGAAAGTTTCATGTTCTTGATGAAGTGTTAAAACTATTACATTAATGTAACTAGTAGAACCTTACTAACACGACCTTCAAGGGAAAAGAGTATAATCAAAAGAGTATTAATCGAAGGTAGAACAAAATATGTTTGCTTATAGCAATTATTAGTCTCGGCTCATCTTAGTTCATTTAAGGTTTGGAGGAGAGGGGAATTCGAGATAACTTGCGATACAGAAATTCTTTTTGTCTAGATTACGAGAAAATCTGTGTGTTCAATTTTCAAAATTGTACAAAATAGTTTCTGAGGATCATTGAAATATCCTTCTAACGTTTTTAAGTAGAAGAAAATAGGGTATTCCTTTTTCGTAATTCTACTTAAAACTCTACTCATTTAAAATCAAAGCAATCTTAAGAAAATTACTTATGCTGACGACCAACAAATGAAGTTTTCACTTTTAAGATATTCATGTGACATTATTGACATGTTAGTTAATCTATTTTATGTTAACCGGATTTCAATAAATTTCTATTTCAATAACCGGATAAGCAAGTTCTAGAACTCCGATATAGTCTGTGAAGGAAGCATTAAGGGGAAACAAGCCTGCCTGCTTTTACCTTTAAGAGAGCGTTTCTCTGTCGTTCTTTGCGAGTCGACTAAACTGGATTTCAGACGACGAGCTGAGCTCCATCAGCTGCTAAGAGAGCTTCCTGAGGATCAAGTCTTCATCCCCTCGCACGGGGTTGTCTGCCTGGATTCATTTATCTAACTAGATATCTCCTCCGTAATAAACTGGGATAGTTTATTAGTAATTAAATAAAATTTTATTATATAAACAAAACCCCAAAAATAGTGTGATATGCCTTCAAGTAGAATGGATAAGAATGGAATCATACACTACTATACATTAAAGAGGAACTGAGATCCGTTTTGAAATAGAGTTCTCATTTTATTATCCGATCTTATTAAAATTTAATTTAATACAATTCTATGATAACGTATTAACAGTCGTTTGTATCTGCAACGGTGGTGGATAAGTGGTTAAGACGAATTTAGTCCAGAGAGAGTTAACTGTATTGAGGGAAGTGAAATCGTTTTATTTTCTTGGTTTTTTATTTTATATAGTGTTGCAATATAAGCAATAACTATATTTCAAGTCAACGCCTGACTTAGCGACTTATACATTACACGAATAACACGATTACGCTTCCCTAAGTTCGAAAAATTCTTGTGTGCAAAATTTGACTTAACCATTTACTCTCCGGGTCTGCAGATTTATTCTAAAATGTTTCTAGTTTCGGCTGTTAAAATGCAGAAAATAAATTAAAACAAGAATTCCTGTCAGTGACCTCACTATATCAATAAAACTATAATTTTATGTAATGTTCATTGAAATTCGCAACGTTGAAATATATCGCCATTAACGCGATAATTGATTTACTATCATCGTAAAACCTATGTTTCCTTATAATTTCTTCTTTAGCGGGCAATCCTAAAATCGCTACTACCTTCAAAAAATCAGCACCTCAAATTAGCTGATAATGGACTTCCATTCTAATAAAAAAAGCTCAGTTATTTGACATTGATGGCGCAATCGCAAGATGAAATCATTGAAATTTAAGAAAATGTTGGTAATGCTCTCGTCTATAATTTTACAGTTTCCTTGTGGTTTGGGGAGTTTTCATATATTAATTTTTGTTTGAATAAAATTTAATCTTTGTCTATGTTATGACGAAGCTTAAAAATGTAAGGTATGTGATCATAAAAATACTCATATACTTCAAAAGCTATCTTTCCGCCGATATAAACTTTGAGCTGACAGTGATAAATAGGTCTTCGAGAGGATTTAAGGATTATGACTGTTGAGACTCAGTAGGGACGCAAGAACCTATATTTCATTCTCTTAAGCAGACTAATAACCTCAAGACTAATAACCTCACAGCGGTTATTTGATATTCGAAACCATAACGCGACACTGGGAACTGTCATTCCTCCAAAACGTGGTCGTTGCGAGTTGCCTCCAATAGGCTGATAGATCTTAGGTAGCCGAGGAATGGAGGTGTGGTTTAGGAATGGTGGTGAGATGATAAGATAATATGGACAAAGTACCATAGGATATTTTATATCATAGGATATCATTACGATACTTACCAGATTTGAAACCAGTCGTATATGTTCTGTGAATACTTTCCAGTGTTCTGTGAGACAAGTGTTGGATATTTAGGGATAAAATGGCGTTTTGTCTGGATTAACCACAGTTTCTGGTAGTGGATTTATTACGTGTTTTTTTTTCTTCCGAAAACCCTATTTGTCTATAATATTGCCACAATATCTTATGAAACTCGTTATTGGGGACGCTTTGAACAGAATGCGAGGACGATACGGATTTCATTATGCTCACCTGACGGAGTTAGTGAGGCTCTTGAAGTAGTTGGAAGCATAAACTAATGGACTGGGATGGGGGGTGGAGTGAAGGGAAGGGGGAGGATGAAGTTCGTTTAAAGTCCACTTGAGAAGACTTGAGAAGCCAAGTTCTGGAATCCTCGGGGAGTCAAGCCCTGATTCTTCCGGGACGGGTCATATTTCTTGTTCCGAGGGGCATTCGAACCGATAAACTTTCTCAGTTTACGCCGTATCCGAACCAATGCTCGGAACCGGATAATTAGTTTTCCCCCAGCCCTGATGTAGTTGAGTAATAATGTATGATAGTTCTGGTATACAAACAAAATATAATAGTAACAATATTCCAACAATGCTACAGAAATCCTACCAAGCCCTTATAGCCTCGTCTGTGTTGTGGTTAGCTTATCACCCATAATCATGCTTGACTTGAATCGCGGAGACTAATTGAAGGGCGCAGGGAAAAAACCAACTAAGTCAAAATAAATAAATATAGAGATAACTATGCTATCTGAATCGTCAAAGTCGTTCTTTCAACATGCCGAGGTACGCACTGGAACAAGCAACGCAGTCGCGGGTTATTTAGGTATTTTAGTTCATCGTACAGGAGAAACCCTTTCTTTTATAAACCTACCAAATAAACAACATGAAAATAATAAATTGATAATGTATATTAAAAATAAAGTAATAAGTAAATATACTTTTCAATAAATCATTTATGAATTACATCGGTTCAGTATTTTTTACAATATAAGGTTTCAATTCTGTATTTTTAATTTCCATAGAATCACACTTTACTGACTATGTTGGTTTTTCCTTTGCACCCTTCAATTACGAAAGAAATGCCAATTTAAGGAGTTCGTAATGATAAATAGTTTTATTTATTAGGAAAATGAGAATTTTTTTGGAATTCCCTTGAAAACTGAAACTAAATTTCATGTTAGTGGAAGTTGTATGTTAGAGGGCATCAAATTTTTTATTTTCTCTCTCTCACTCTCTCCCTCTCCGCCTATCACCCTCTCCCCCTCTCCTCTCATTTTTCTCTCCCCTCACCTCTCTCCTTCTCCTAATTTAAAAATTTATAATAAATATTTGGAAATATATAATGTATATTGTTCCCTTAAATATTTTAAAGAGGAACGCACTACGAATTTACATATCAAATTAATTTCGTAATTAATTAGTTTTCGGTTTTCTTAAATACAGAATTATTCCAAAAATCACCAATAAATATAGAAATGTAGCTGGTGTGAAGAGACTGCTAAGGGGGAAAAAGGATTGTTTAACTAATCATAACAACAAACATCTTGAGCAGGTAGGTAGGCGATTCCCGACGACTTGGATCTTAATGGGCAATCGCACGTAACCTCGTTGCCGCCACAATGAGACAATGAGGACAATTAAAGTTGGGGTTGTGTTAACGTACGCAGCCGAGAGATTAGTTATCTGCTAATTGCTTTAACAGTTAATTGTGGCCCCAATGGCTTAGGGCCCACAGTTGAATCCGCTCAATCAGTGGCATTGTGCATCCTGCTTGACTACTGTATTCAGCCATAGCAACCTCTTAAATGTTATCACTCCGTCCATACAAATCCGTCAGACAATTATGTCTGTAATAGTCATAAACTGTTCACAGTTATGATTAATTACTCTATATTGTTTGTACATAAATAAAAAGATAAGTTAATTTTTAAAGGAATTTTAGACTACTTCCAGATCTTGTAGTAGACATTATAAATTTAATATTAATACACTATTGACTACTATTTCCAAATAGATAATTATTAAAAATCTACTACGCGATCTGTAATACTGTGATCGGGGAACGCGTGGTTAGTAAAAAAGTGAAGCTCCACATCTTCAAGTCAGTATACTTACCAATACGTTTTCGTGGTGCTGAATGTTGAATGCTGAAGTCACCTCTGAGCAATTAAAATATCTATGAAGGATTACGGGGAAACCAAGGCTAGATCATATCCGCAATAAAACGATCAACTTAAGGTCATATCGATTAAGGATTTCTTGGAGCCACGACAGTTAAAAGTCAGTCGCGCCGAAGATTCCTGGTTTTAATCCGGCTGTGGCAGATAATTTTTTTATTCTGTTAACGGGGATGGACCTTTTAGGATCTGAGACACTTCTGGGGCTCATTTATTTTTTTATCAACAATCTATCGGGAGGTTGAACATGATCTCGTATAAATCATAACCACTGAAAGTGCTACTTTTCATTATGGATTATTGAAAAAAATATCTTGTTTTGTTTTTCACTTTACTCTTCAAATGACTATACCAGATAATTTAGTTAATATATTAGCAGCTGGGGATGGACCCTGGGGCTCACCCAGCCTCTATAAAGTGACTAACCAAAATAAGGGGGGGGAAATCTAGCGGTTTAGTGTGATCTAGGATAAATCACCTCCCTGCACAACCGTTGTCCATAAAACAGTACAGTCTCTACCATGTACTGAACCCCACACCCGTAGACGGGTTGTAGTGGTACAGGTTTTTTTTTCTTTTGAAGGAGTGAAATGTCATCCATACTTGAAGTAAATGCATAGCAATTAGTATGCCAAATCGTGTGATGTATTTATTTGTTTAAAATGTATTTGTTTTTATTAATGTTTTATATATATATTAATTAGAACGTGTGATATTTCATTATCATCGGCCGGTTAACTCCACTGTGAAATGTATTACATAATAGCTAGTCTATTCCGCGACACTAAATCCCTCTCCGCAGCTTCCCGCCAAGTTTATCCCACCGAATTTAATTTGTGTTTAGTATCAGAGAATTTGAATAGTCAAAGGATAGGCAAATTAATTGGGAAGCGCAGAGGAGCGGTCGGAATGGCCAGTGAACCGTGGAGAGAAGTTGGGCGCAGTGGTGGGCCTTGCGGAACCCCGTTCTACCTCTGCGCGATTTAATGACCTCTTCGGGGGATGAGCCGCCATCAGGAAGCGGTTCACGTACTAGTGGAATTAGCGTCACGATAAATTTGTGTAAGCGAGTGTACTTCCTCTCTCGTAGAGGATTTTAATAAAAACGAAAACACCGGCGATGATGTAACTCGACTCACGGTGAAAACGTTTCCATATTCGGGATATTTATTTTCGATTAAATCGCTCTCGGTTTCAATTAAAAATTATTTATTCATTAAATAAATATAAACATAATCGGTCCTATACGGCCAATTCGGTTTTCGTGAATTTTCATTAGTAATTGACACCGGACCGTGTCTGAATTATCGTCGAATATAGATTAGCCTAAATTATTTTTATAAGTTTTAAAATAACTGGGCATTTATATAAAGTTGGGGTAAAATTAATTTATCTTCTAAAAATAAAAAAACTGTTAAAAATTAAAACGGTGGAACAAAGATAAAAATAGTGAACTCTTAGAAGATAGTTATTACTCATAATAGTAGTTTTGAAATTGTTCAAAAAAAGAATTAAAGATCTGAGAACCAATTTTAAAAAATCATAAAATTAAACTTTTCGAAATTTTAGATCTTATATATTATTTACCTCTATAAATAGATGTATCTCTTGTTGCTTCTACATTTTGCAAGTTAAATTTGGAAAAATTTTATGGGATAATTGAAAAAAAAAATTTATTATCATAAAATTCCTAAGCCATCATTTTAAATTTTTCTAAAGGCTGTTCCTTCTTAATCTGATATATATTATTTTATTTTAAATAAATATAACAAATAAATCATATTAAAAACTGTATTCTCACGTAGTCATCTTTTTCTGGCTTGTTTATTTTATAAATAATACTAATTACTCTATTTCTTGATTTAAACTTATCTGCAACATGGTGAAAGTTAAAATTTCAAATAAAATAAAACATGTATAATGAATTTCTACTCCTTTCATTCAACATTAATGATAACATGATTGCAATAAAAATGCAACATTTAATTTACTACTCAAAGTTAATTTTAGAAAACTATATTTTTTTTCACATGGGAATGTAAAGAGGCAGCTAGGAAGGCAGGGCTCATTATAAATAAAGATAAAACAAAATACATGCTCTCATCCAGGAAACTGTCATCCAGTGGATATCTCCAAGGAAGAGGGTGCAGTTTTGAAAATGTTAAGACATTTAAATATCTTGGCACCTTTATTACAGAAGACAACAGACTGGAACATGAAATGGAGGCGAGGATTGAAAACGGTAACAGATGCTATTGGTCCCTCAGAAACGTGTTCCAAAATAGAGCTGTACGCCGTAGTCTCAAAATAAGGGTATATAAGACGATACTTCGTCCTGTCGTTGCCTATGGTGGGGAGGCGTGGACTCTAACCAAACAGCATGAGAGATTATTGAATACATGGGAGAGAAAGATTCTTAGAAGAGTGTATGGCCCAACCAAGGAAGGAAATTGTTTCCGCATGAAAAGGAACCAAGAACTTAAAGACCTATATGGAGAACCTGACATGTTTTCTTTAATTAAAAAAGCAAGATTGAGATGGTTGGGGCACGTTCACAGGATGGACAAAAAAAGGCTCCCAAAGCTGATTCTGGAGGGACGTCCAGACGGAGAAAGAGTAAGAGGAAGGCCTAGAATGCGATGGCTGGACGACGTGGAAGCAGACCTTAAGCTCCTGGGGGTAAGAACATGGAGAAGAGCAGCGAGAGATCGGTCAAAGTGTAGGAGAATTGTTGAGAGTTGTCCTCCATGGACCATAGCGCCATGTGATGATGATATTTTTTTCATTCAAAACTCAACTTTTATATTCTAAATTCTAATTTTAATAATTCGTTTAAAATTGTAATTTTAAATTTTATTTTTATATAAAATTGGATCGATATATGGCTTATAAAAATTATAATACAAAAATCTAACCTAGTAACATTTACACTTAGACATTCAGACCGCCCCTCACTAACACTTTACAATACACAATTGCCCAGACAATCACAAACAAAATACTTGGGTCTTACAATGGACAGAAGACTGACTAGGAAATCACACGTAACTAATTTGAAGAAAAATTGAATCAGCGACTCTCACACCTACATTGCATCCGGTGTGATACGATGAGACGTCGCTAGCAAACCAAATGACTGAAATATATCGAGAGTATTTGGTTCTTTAAATTTATAAAATTAAGATTATTTATTAATTATTTTAATACATTTATATTTTACTATAATGTATATATGTATAATATATACACACCCCAGCATCGTATGTAATAGAATCACGTCGCACCGAATCGGATCCAACGTAGGTGTAGCCTAAGACGACAACTTTACTACAAAAATAAACTATCACTAACAAACAAAATTATAATATACAACATACTACTTAAATAAATGGACCTATGCCTCGCAAGTGTTGGGCTCACGCTAAATATCCCATTTACTGACCATTCAAATCTTTCAATCAAAATTCCTTCGATATTTTACACATTGTCCCTTTTGCATTAAAATTAAATCATTACACAAAGATCTCAAAATACCACTCGTGATTGACACAATCAAGAAAAACTACAAAAAATTTCATGACTCACTTGCTGGGCATCCAAACTTACTGGCACAATCATTACTGACAGACACATTACCACAGACTCCGACAAGGAGAATGTAACGTCTCTGGAGAAGGGATCTACTACAGTGAGATGAGCCACGTAAGGAGTGCCTTCAATGGGTGGTTTCTCCATACACGCTTCCACGAGAATCCCTCAGGGGAAGTTTTCATAAGAAGATCGAAAATATAATGTGTACCAAATGGCATTCTGAAATAAATATTTTTATGACTATTATCATATTATTTTTATATAATCTGTCTGATTGTACTTTCTTGCTAGAATTAATACGGTTTTCGTTGCAATTTTTACATTCCGTTATAAATACGTAAAATGAGTCTTACATTAAATGCCCTTAGGTACTTAATCTGTTTTTTCTGTCCCATGCCAATAATTAACATGTTATTCATTTTTATAAATCAATTTAAATCGTTAAAATATAAATCTGCGCCAAAAGCGAAGAAAGAGATTCTGCAACTGAAGAACTATCTATTATCAGGAAATACCAATGAACTGGTATTACATGGCCGATTTTGTGAAGATTATTTAAATTACCTGGCAAACATACACCTGACCACACTAATAAAAATCCAAATCAAACAAATCCAAATCGATATAGATATATTGTTACTTCGTCAAGTTTTATTCAGCTGATATAGCATAAATCTTCTGAATAAGAACTAAATATATCGCTCTACTATTTCTGAAGTAATAGTAATCGGTGTATAGGATAGTAATCACTCGAAAATCGGTGTTTTTTCGTTGGTGAGTTATGACTGAAGAAATGAGTGATTATCTCTTTATCACTCATAACAACTGTAGGTAGAACTGCTTGACACTCAACATCAAGGGTCTTCAGTGTCCGTCGTTCCGCAATCGTTCAATCTATATTATTATTTTTTTTTTTTTTTTTTTTAATTTATTTTTTTTTTATTTTTTTTTTTTAATATTTTTTTTTTTTTTAATTTTTTTTTTATTTATTTATTTTTTTTTTTATTTATTTATTTATTTTTTTTTCCTTTGTCCTTTGTCATTTTTTAAATTTCTTTGTCATTTTTTAAATTTTGTCAAAAAGGTTATATTTTTTTAGAAACTTGATGGCTGTGTCTATATTTTTATTATTATCGCCTAGTATAGTTGGGAGGAATCTTTGTAATTGAGCTTCCTGAAAATAACTATCCCAGAGGGGGCAGTCCTCCAGTATGTGTCTAATTGTTAGTTGTGCGTTATTACATGTTGTGCACTTCGGTGGACTGTCCTTTGTTATAAGGTAACCATGGGTAAGTCGGGTGTGGCCTATTCTAAGTCTTGTTACAACGACCTCTTCCCTTCTGTTACTGCGGTTGGAACTTTTCCATATTTTTAATTCATTTTTTACAGCTTTAAGCTTATTTCGTTCCTCGGTGTTTTCCCAAAGCTGAATCCAATCTTGTTTTACTCCATATTTTAAAAAGTGGCATATATCTGATGAGGTGTAGATACTTGTAATATCAATCGATGACAATGCTGCTTCCTTGGCAGCCCGGTCTGCTGCTTCGTTACCATCAATCCCCACGTGTGATGGAATCCAAACCAAAGATATGTTCTTATTCATATCTTTTAACATTGATGCATAAACTTGTGCTTTCCTTATAAGATGGTCTTTACTATAAATGTTTTTAAGTGCCATAAGAGCAGATAGGGAGTCCGTGTATATTACGAAGTTTTCTTCTTCGCATTGCATAATATAATAGAGTGCCGCGCAAATCGCATAACTTTCGGCAGTGAAGTTGCTGGCCAGGGAGGGAAGTTTATACTTGCCGATCCTGGAGTCTGATACAAATGAACAACCAACATTATTATTTAATTTAGAACCATCTGTATAAAATTGTTTTCTATTACTATATTTTCCCTTAATTTTTTTATATTCTGCTAAATACATGAGTTTAAAAGAGCTGAAACCATCCTCACCAGGGGTGGATGAAATACATAATGATATGTTGAAAAATCTACCAATACCGGCAATAGACGCGCTTCTTGCATTCTATAACCAGATTTGGAGCACAGGGAACTTTCCTGAGATATGGAGGAGATCAATCATAATACCAGTATTAAAAACTGGAAAAAATAGGTTGTTTCCTTCAAGTTACCGGCCCATCTCACTCACAAGCTGCATATGCAAGTTGCTAGAAAAGATGGTTTTAAAAAGGCTAAGTTGGGTACTAGAAAAAAATAATTTATTATCGAATGTACAAAGTGGCTTCAGAATAGGACGCTCTACAATAGATCATCTGGTAACAATGGAATATGAAATTCTCAACAGCTTTGCTGAGAAAAAAGAATGTATAGGTATATATTTCGACATCGAAAAAGCCTTTGATAATTTGAAAAGATCTCTCGTCCTGCAACAGCTACGTGAATGGGGAATTGGAGGTCGGCTACTCATGCTGATCTGTAACTTTCTACGAAATCGGACCTTCCAAGTTAGAATAGGTAATCACCTGTCTTCAGTAAAAGAAATGACCAACGGAATCCCACAAGGAAGTGTCTTAAGCTGTGCTCTCTTTGCAATAGCTATAAACAAAGTTACAGAGATTATTCCTAAACAAATCAAAACATTTTTATTTGTAGACGATCTTGCTCTGTTACTGTCATTTAAAAATGTAAATAGAATGCAAATATTACTACAAAATTGTTTAGCGAATTTAGAAGCATGGTCTATGAAATCTGGTCTAAATTTCTCCACCGAAAAAACTAAATGTCTACTTTTTTCTAAACGCAGGACGCCTTCTCCTTTTCCAACGCTAACCTACAGAGGCATGAACTTACGTTTCGAAACAAAAGTTAAATTTCTAGGGCTAACTCTTGATTGTAAACTTAACTGGAAAGAGCATATTAGATGTCTAAAAGAAGAAACACTTAAGATACTGAATATTTTAAAAGTTCTGGCTGGACGTTCATGGGGAGCGGATAGATCAGGCATGCTTAAGGTATATACCAGTCTGATAAGATCAAAGCTAGACTATGGTAGCTTTGTTTACTCATCGTCGAATCAAAATCTGCTTTCAGCTCTTGATTCAGTCCACCATGCAGGCATCCGTCTTGCTACTGGAGCCTTCAGAACCAGTCCAGTGATTAGTTTATGTGTTGAATCTGGTATTGCTCCTCTCGCTTTGAGAAGACACCAACTCGCCTGTGGATACATTGGAAGGCTAAAAAATAGTAATAACAACCCAGCATGGAAACCCATTTTCAAACCGAATAATAGACGATTTCAAGAAAACCGTAGACTACCTGCTCCATTAGGTATTAGGGCTGGTAAATATATAGAAAAAATCAGCTGCTTGGAACCAACAACTAATGAACTTAATTACCCACCTTGGACTACAAAACTACCTGCGATAGATTTAACGCTTAAAAAATTCACTAAAAATACCATAACAACTGTATCAGCCTAGCTTGTCTACTAGAAGGCACTTATTTCACTCTTAATGTGCAAATGTTATTCCAAGCTCACTAATAGTTTTTACCAGGTTCTTCCGAAAATGTAGATTTTTGACTTATGTCACTTTTTAAGATAATGTGATTTTCGAAAATGAAATCTCAAATTTACCACCCTTTGGCCGGCGAAAAGAGTGAAGACGAGCAGAAAGCGCTGCGGAGGTCGAACATGGGCCGTTAAAATCATTAAGTGATAATTAGTTAGGTGATTGACTCAGCTCCTCGCACGGTTCCCAACCTCGCTTCCAGTGCCGGGGCGTTAAGCGAATTTACTGTCGAAAATGGCAACTTCAGAGCTACAGGTATTCTTTTGTTAACATATTTTGAACATAGCATTAAAAATATACAAAATACGCCAATGGTTTATATTAAAATCATCCCCTTGGGGTCAATTGAAAAATCTATTGAAATAAAAAATCAATTTTTTTTCCGTCAATGACAAGTTATAGTCATCATTTTTTATATATTTTGCTTATTAGTAAAGTGATTGATTCTATAAGTTACTAGATTATTTTTTATTGAGAACAGCATCCACGTAAAGAAATACCGAATCAATAATGATTAGTATATTTACCCTTGAATGCTCCTGGAATACTTCAGAGGTGAAGGTTATTACATCTAAAATAATTTATTTATTTTCCAAGAAATATTACAATTTAACGTACTGGTTAATTAAATAATAATCTTTTTTTTTAAATTTATTTATGGACTAATGTTCAAATTAATTTATTTTACGATCTATTTTTTATAATAAACAAATTTAAAATGCTAACAATTTTATCATGGATCAAACTTTGAAAAGAATGGAGAAGTCATATTATTCTGGGCCTTTAAAATTAAAATCGTTAAGACAAAAAGAAACCTAATATACATCTGACCTGAAGGCTGCATAATACAAATCACAAAGCATTTACAAAAGTTCCAAAGAAGTAAATTAAACAACAAAAAAAAGTTATACATTTAGGGAAAAAATACTAAGCAACTACAGGCAATATATGAATTAATAACAACGAATAAAAACATAATATACGAACTGATCTACGATGTACACATTTTGTTTATGATATGTTCAAAATACGTTTCACTAAAATTCACTGATTACATATACCTAATTTATATTTGTATGTGTGTGTTTGAGTATTAAAAATTCATCGTATAAAACAAATGTTTATATTCGTTAAATAAAAAAAATATACATTACAATAGGGTGTTCATTACTAACTAATTATTTGAAGATTAAATTTATCAGGGAGATAAGTATAACTGAACTCCGTTGAACGTTCACTTAATCGTTCGAAGTTAAACAGTTTGAATGTCCCAAGTTTCTTATAAGCATTATCAGATTTGTAGTGTTTAAGTGCCCCAACAAGGGAAGTTTCACCTTGAAGACAAGACCTCATTGTTTTACGTGCGATCTAAAGTAGGAAACATGTTAATGCCTTGTTTCTTTCACCAGTGTCTTTTAACTGTTGTTCAAGATAGTAATCATGTTTAAGGTACGTGCTCTTTTTTTAATTACTAACTATATCGTGTTAACATTCTATTCCTTATATTAATCTGATAATTATCGGGTTTGTTATTACTAGCTAGAGAAATAATACAGTTAAGTTTATGTAAGCTTTTGATGTAACTTAAGTCGATATAGCCTGGTCATCATTAGTTGTTAATTAGTTTACTCTTATCACTATTATAATTAGTTTGTATTTGTAACGGGAGTGTGTTGACAACATAAAGATAGTGAAGGTTACAAACAGCTGGGTGACCAAAGAGGTTTGTGTGAAAGGGATTTGCCACTCCCTCAATCACTTAATTTATTTTATTCAATATTTATTACCTGGCCGCTCGTCAATTAATATTTATTTTTTAGTTCATTATTGTACAGTTTTTATTTATTTATATATTATTACAGTGGCAAATCTATGCGTAGCCTGTCCCCAGCTGTACTGCTCTGTTGTGTTGCTTACGGTCTATAGTGGAGACCTATTGTTTTTTTTGCGTTCTATTACTGGCAATTACCAAACTGATTCTGACCTGGACCCTGAATGAAATAAAAGTGTTTAAAATAAAAATTGAGTTATGGAATTTCCTTGGAATCTAGCTCCTTTAAATAATTGAACTTGATAATGTTTTGTTTTATGTTAAATTAACTACTTAAATAGCCACAACCAACAAGTCTTAATAAAAACTTTTGTGACACTTGTATTTAGAATATTTCAATTTTAATAGAAAATTTAAATATTATAATATAAAGTATATTTTATCTAAAAAGTTTTATATACATATAAAACACAGATTACAATTTAAGGTGAAAGAACAATTGAACGAAAAAATGCAGGAGAAATTGGTTAGAGAGGATGGGGCCAGTTAAGTATGCTTAAATAAGTATTTTCCTATCTATTCAACAAATAAAATATTTTAGAAGAAAATATTATTGAATTGTGAAGGTTATTATTATGTGTTTTATTATCCTAAATGCTAATTAGAATTATCTTTTTTCCTGCTAATTGAAATCAATTTTACATAATTTTGTACACCTGTTGAGGGAGTTTTTTTGTGTAGTCCCCACGGAGTTTTCGTAATGTAATGATATTTTCTTTAGTTTTATTAAAATAAAGACTTGACTCTTTTACGACGTACAGTTCTCAACCTCATTCGAAAAGATTCAAAAACAAAGTTATTGAATACTTCCAATAACTGGAGTGTAACTAAGATTTGCAAAAGGATGTTTTTTTTACAAATTTATGAAAAATAGCGAAAATATAATTGTTTTTTTTTGTAAGATAAATTGGTTCGGGGATGCGATCTGTGAGGTACCTGGAAATAAATTTAATTCCATTCCGACAATTCCACCATAGTTTTAGGCTATAATCGAGGGTATGAAAATAAAAGTAACATGTTAAATACTAGTAACAGAAATTTAATAAAATAAGAATAATATTATAAAATAAATATGATGAATATATGTAGTATAAGAAGATGAAAAAGTAATCTCAAATATTTAGCTTCTTCGAATAATTCGTAAGATATATTTATCACTTACACAAAAATACTGTCAAGGTTTACATTTTAAGAATTACGATATTTCATTATCTTAATTAAATGCTAATTAGAATTATTTTTTTCAGTTGTTTGAAATAAATTTTTCATAATTTTGAGGGATTTCTTTTTTTGTGTTTTTAAGGTTTCTGTAAACTTTTGATATTTTATTTAGATTAATTAAAAGAGTTTAAGAGTTTTTTGTTCAATGAAGTCATCTTTTGAGTTGTATCATGTTTGAACTTCAGGTTTTATGGTAATTATGACATAAGATTTAAATACCATGATTTTAATACCATCATTACTATAGAAAGGCTTTGCTTTACCCATACCCAAATTTTTATTTTTTAATTGAAAAATTAGTTATTTTCAGTTACGACTTAGTTCTTTTGAAGGAACAAAATGCCTAAGGACGTTTATTTTACAAATTTATTAGAAATAATTAAAAAAATATTATTGTTTCATTTTTTTATTCCATTGTTTACTCGCTGCTGGCATATTTATATTCACTGATACGGGCATATTTATACATCACTGATGTATAATTATATTATTTCACTAACAATTTATGAAAAAAGATATGGTTCGTAACCATTTAACACAACTGCTATTGGATCCGTGTATTTTTATTTTCATTCTACTTGTTCAGAACCAGTTATTCAAAGGTGTGAAAGGGGGCAGACTTGATAAACTGTTGAATTATCTAGGATCAGAAAAAGATGACAAGAGAAAAAGGTGAGAGAGGGATGTTTGTGAAAAGCTAGAATTGAAAAGCCATCGGCTCTCGATTT
This sequence comes from Troilus luridus, assembly GCA_964056705.1. NCBI lineage: Eukaryota > Metazoa > Arthropoda > Insecta > Hemiptera > Pentatomidae > Troilus > Troilus luridus. Next base: position 52,110,534 of record OZ057415.1, on the reverse strand, counting down.
CCCTGACACCTGCTGCATTTATCAAACTTTTTTTTTCTATTTTCATCCTTCGCCTTTCTCTCAATGCAACACTGTTGTGTTCATTCTCTGGCAACTGTTTCAATCTTTTGTTACAAGTGATAAATAAAATAAATTCTAACTGAAAATAATACGCAACTACCTTCCTAGAAGTTAATAAATATAACAAATGCTTATTATTCAATTCAAAACTTCATATTAACATCAATTAAGTCAGTATGAACAGTGAGATAAGGTGGTCCAACCCATTAAATTTATAGAGTATTTTCTTCTTCTATCCTTTTTTAATCCTTTGGGATCAGACCCTACTGAGGCTCAACCAGTCTCTGTAAAGTGTGTACCCATAATTGGTGAAAAAACTGGCGGTTGAGAGTTATCTCGGACAAATCATCTCTCTGTACAACTGTTGTCCTTGAAACAGTGTTGTCTCTACCATGTACTGAACTGTAGGGTTATAGTGGTAAAGATTTTTTAATGAATAATAAATCACCTCTTTAAAATATTTCTAACATTTTTTTAATGTTTATTTCATATATTTACATTTTTTATTCTTCTTAGTTTTACTGAATTCCTTTTTTAATATAAATTTATTAACTTGGATCAGCCAGTTGTCGAAATTCGAATTGTATGTAACGGCCAACGTTTCTCCTTTTTTTTTTTTTTTTTTTTTTAAATGCTGCCTGAGACAGAAAAAGAAAATAATCTTTGTTATAATGGATTCATTTGTCTGGATCCAAAAATATTTAATCATAACTCTTTAAAAGGATAAACCCTGTCTTAAATTAGCTACGTGTAAAATACCACCTCTTTCGAATTCCAGATTTCCCCAATATACATATATGTTGGAGGTTATATGTACCATGTAAAATAGTTTATGCAATAATATATAAATAAAATTATATGTAACATGTAGCATATGAACTAGATGCTTTTTTTATTCTATTCGAATTCTATAGAATTTGATAACTTGTGCAATTGTTAATAAAATTATAATTTTGCCTAAAATTGTATGTTATTCAATATAATGGTATCAAATTGTACGTTTTCCCATCATGATAACGTTTGGATATAAAAATAAATTTAAAAAAAACACAAAAATATTGACTTACGCAAAATCCTCTTGAAGTTTGATGTGTAACTGAAATACTCCTATTTTAGAAAAAGTTCTCTTTCTAGCCTCACATTAATGGGATATTTAGTGGTAGATCTTACTTTTGATGACAGAATGAAGTAATTCGCCTACTGATGAAGTAACTCTCAGCCAAACCAATCCTGACTTGCCTCAGCCTTGGAGATTCCTCGAGTTTGGGAACAAATTGGCGTAATTTTTCACTGTCTTTGCTGTCTCGTTTCCAGATAGATTTATGTATTTTCTTAGTATCCATTTGTGCCGGCATCGGTTGCCCTTTTAATTATGTACAAGCCTATTGTTTAATATTTATTTATTTTATTTCTACTTATCTTAATATGGTTCGTCATTATTAGCTTGAGGCTTTCAGTTTATTAAAGTTTGGTATCCTAAATCAGACGTGTATATTCCATTTTATATCCAAAATTCTTCCGCGTTTAGATATTTATTTGTATTTGAGGTTAGAAATCTTCCGAACACTACCTGATATTTTTGAATATCAATAAGAATAAATCTTAAAAAGAGACATAATTATTACAATGCAATTGGAAAACTCCAAGAAATTATCTATTAGTTATCTAAAATAATGTTAAACCACTTACCAGTAAACGTTTCAGCAATTCAGGTATCATCAGGACATACACCGAAAAAGAAACTCACATCAATAGCCCAAACAGACATGAACCTCACTTCATGGCATTCGATCAAATATTAATGCAAAGGAAGGTAAAATACGAACAGCTGCTCTGAGGAAAATAACAAAATTAATTAAGCAACAAACAAAAAAAATATAAGAACTTTTGTTGATTGGTCAGTTTTTATTATGCTGCGTTTTGTCTGAACAGCTATTTTTTATAAAACCAAAAGTATATGTATATAATTATGTATATATATATATATATATATATATGGTCGTACATAAAAATATATTTATTTCTACCTTCCTTTGCTTGAGTATTTAATTTAACTTCTTGGAGTGAGGTTGCAGTTTATGGTGGATGAGTCTGTTGATGTGGGATGAGCTGTATAGGTGATATATTGATCTCTTAGTTTCGCTTTTCAGCATTTTTAGAGGCTTATGGTATTTTTGCTGGAGTTTTACAATAGCCTTTTTTAATTTGCTATTGTTACTTCACCGATTTGCTAGAATTGATGTATTATCCTCTTTCTGAATAACTCTACGGTCGTCAAGGTGTTTAAAAAACTTAGAATGCTGTTGATATTTTCAAACATCCCTTTCGATCTATATTATATTATCCTTTATCTTGTTCTTATAATTTCTTGGTAATATGTCTGAGTAACATGGAACGAGTAACTTGATAGTTTGTATACAGCCATTACAATGCGATGACACCGCCTTTTAGAAGTTGGAACCTAATATAGTGGGAAGAAAAGAGATCTCGCAGAAGTTCCAGCCGAGAGTTGGAATTGGGGATTAGAAAATATAGCAGTGGTAGTAAAAAGTTCTTGAGGGGGGAATATCGTGCACCCCCCGGCCCTTTCAGTTTGGACAACAGCTTTTTGTTTCACCCTCTGAGGGACTTCCACCCCCTTGTTGTCTTTTCAAATGCTAATTTATTAACGATTCGATAAATACATTATTAAATAATTCGATTGTATTCCTTTCATAACTATTTGTTAAGTGTTTCCTTTAATTAAATTGAAGCTTCTTATAATCTGTACCGCTACAATACAGGAAGTGTTTTAGGATCAGTGCATAGTGGAGACTGTTTCTTAGACGACAGTTGTGTATGGAAGTGATCCAAGATCCCGTCCAATCGGCAGATTTTACCTCCAATTGAAACTACCAACTTGTTGAGGCTTTGTGAGCCACAAGAGGGTCTCCACAACTTTTTTTCTGAACTCCAAAACCCTTATACCTTATTTTACTTTTATTTTAAATTTATTATATTACGTTTAAATTTCTATATTGAATTTACTATCAGGCAATAGTAAACTTCAATCTTTAAACATTAATCTCAAAGTGCAACGTTTCATCCATCTAAAAAAATTCGTTCGGTTTTTTTCTCTTACCCTTCAAATCATGTAGTTGCCCATACAATATTTTTTTCCATGCACTTTAACGACATTAATTTAAGGACCCGAAGTGAAAAAAGTTGTTTGGATGCGTTGCTCAGAAAATAGTTCTTTTACTTTAATAATGAAGACGTAAACAGTATTTTTAAATGGTACTTTCTCCTTTCAACGCGTCAATTTCTATGGCAACGGATATAAACATTTTTTTGTGACATGAAAAAAAAGGTATTTTTTGTGATAACAAAAAAAAGGTATTTTTTGTGATAACAAAAAAAAGGTATTTTTTGTGATAACAAAAAAAAAGGTCTTATTTGTGTTTACATCAACCACTACCTTAAATTTTGTAGGAAAACTCTAAGAAAATTTTCTTGGAAATTTAAAACATTTTATTTTTTTTAATTTTGTTGATGTTGCTATCATTGACTATATTTTTTCAGGTGTATGAATATTATTTTTGTTTTATCTTAATTCTACAGCCCCGGTGAATAATTGGTTAAGTCGGATTTTGTTCTGAAAGAGTTAACTGCTTTCAATTTCCTGAATCGTATCATTCTCATAGTTTTTGATTTGAAATGGAGCTGTAATTATAAGCAACATCTTCTTTTCAAGCCAATGCCTTACTTAGCATCTTATTCACGACGAAAATAACTCGATTTCGCTTAATTAATTACAATAAACTCATTTTGGAGAAAATGAGACTTAACCACTTATTCACCGGGGCTAGGGGATAGCATTCGCGTAATTCACGAAACCGAAAGCTTTGGGAGCCCTGCATTGCAGTTGTAGACAGTGAGACTGATTTTTTTCACTGCCTTTTAACAATGATTTTTCACACCTGTTAAAAAAATTTTGTAAATTTGTTTTAGTTCTTTCGAAATAATTGAATTCGCGCTTCGGTGTCTTTTCGTAACAAAACTTGTTAAATTTGCGTCTCGGTTCACTTCTTCAACAACCAATTGAATTTCTTTGTCATCTCCTCGATTCAGTTTTCCATTTCACTTCTCACGTAAATCAAGAAGAACGTTTCCGTTATTTTATTTGTTAATGTCTATTTGCTTTATCGTTGCGCCAATTTACCATTGACATTGTTATTAATCCACCATTTATGTGTTTTTTAAACCAAAAGAATTATACTTTATTTTTTCTTCAACACAGCTTTGTTCTAATTTTTTTTAAGATTACATTTTAAAATGAATTATCCTTTACACAACTTCTTACTCATCGTGAATTTCTCCTTATTTATTTATTTATTGACAACAGTTTTTATTTCTAATTGTATCTAGTTTTTTACGTTTTCTATTCAATTATTGGGCTTCTAGTGTTCATTTGAACTGAATTCAATAATTTTTATGTTTCCACTATATTTAATGAAGTCATAAAGCGTAGTATGATATAGAAATATGGGGCTGTAACTCGATATTGTACTGGTCTCTTAAGAAGAAAAAAGTAAGAGGTGAATTCTGCCCAAAAAAAATTGAATAATAGAATATCATCATGCAATATTAAAGTAGGTAAAGGGAAAAAAACAACTGTAATTTCTTCAAAAATGCTGGAAAACAACAAAATTGCTAACGTTTCACCTACCCAGGTATTATCAGGACTTACACCAAAAAAATTTCACACCAATGAAGATCAAATGTAGCATCATCAAGAAATTCGATCTCAATCCAAGACGTTAAATTAAATACTAAGGCAAAGGAACAAATGGAAAGCCGAGTTAGTTACATCAAAAACAACTGAAGAGAGGAAAACGCTGAAAAAGAAAATTTTACATATCAAATCAATTTTATAAATTTCGTTTTGGTTGACTCTTATGTTCTCCTATTACATTTTCTGTTTTCCACTGATCAACTTTATAATAACTTCTCAGATGTTCGCATTTCACCTTCTTTTCGCTTAGCATTTAATATAGCATGACGTCTTGGAGTAAGGTTGCCTTCTATGACTGATAGGTCTGTTGATGTGATATGTGCTGAAATTAATCTTCATTGATGGATTGAATTCGTACCCCTTGGCCCCCCCATTGTTCCCAATTAAAAATAAGTTTTGCTTATTTTGTCTTATCTGTGACTGCACCCCCTGACCAATTCAATCCATCATTAGAATTATCCTGGCTACTATTTTCCTCTCAAACATCAAACTTCATTGATTTAAACTTCTACTCTCCAGCACATTATTATACAATGCCCCGCATATAGGGACCAAAGAGAAAAATATTTAAGTTTTTTAAAGCCATTATCCAACAATGAAAAATAAATATTTTTTATAACAATGATTAAACTAAATATTTTTTATAACTTTCCCCGAAATTTCTTTTTCTGAAATTAATTTTAAACATAATCTTTAGTGTCGTAACATTTCTTGGTACTTGCTGATCATTTATTTAAAAGTGTTTTTCATTATTTCATTAAAAATATATTTTGGCCAAAAGTGAGACATTTTAGGATCAATTTTAAAGATTCGTGGTACAAATTCTAGCTCTAAAACGAAACTTTTTTTCTTAAGACATATGTGGAAGTCTCCAAACTAATAACAAAAAAGAAAACTAACTGTCAATATTCCCCCTATTCAGATATCTTCAGGGCAGAAAGATAATTAAAAAGCAAAAAAAAAAAAAACTATGAAAGCACATCCTAACCTCAAAATGGAGAAACTAACCAGAAAATATTTATTTTTGTTCAAACGTTTCCTAACACGTAGGATCAGAGACTTCAACATGCTTGGCCTGGTTTACATATGTACACCCACAGATAGAGAGCTATGTAATACATATGTAAATTAGTAAAATAGTTACCTGTTAATTATAGGAGACTGGAACGGACCCAATAGATACTTAGGGCATGTGAATCATTACGGTTACCGTGAGGCAGTAATGGGACAACTTGTGAACCTGGCTTAATCAAAATGTCTTCTCATAATTGTAGTTTATCTAATTGAAGGACCGGCCCCAGTGGACCAGCAACTGATGAATAAGTCAGTTAACTGGACCGTTCAGCCATTTGGTTAATTCATGCCATCTATTGGTCCTTGTATCTTAGCATAATAAAAATAATTAAAGCATAATAATAATAAAAAATAATAATAACCTATTTCAACCCATTCATTACCTGTCTAAGTTTTGCTTTCTATAATTTTACATTCCTTCAACTAATGTTAAATGAAACAATTTGATCGTCAGTTTTTTTTCGTATTGTTTGTTTCTTTAATTTTTTTCTTATTATATTTTCATCCACACCTGTCAAAAACAAGTAATTGACAATCAGCGGATTGTCTGACTGGAAAATAATATAGAATGACATGAGAGGCATGACGAAGAACAGTACCCAGCGGTACCTCTCCATTGGCTTGCTTTAATTTCCTACTGTAATAGGTCCCTCATCCACGTTCTTTTTAGTCTCATCCTAGTAGTGTATTGATGGGTTTGGGTGTCCATATAGTTTTTCTTGAAATCGTTTGTAGTAGGTTCGTATGTGTTCGTCAACCGTTAATATTTTTAAGTCCGTATGCAAAGTTTTGTTATTGACGTACCATGGTTCATTGGTGATAAGTCTAAGTACTTTTGACTGATAAGTATGCAGTCGTTTTCTGTGAGTCTGTTTAGCGATGCCGTAAATTTGTAATGCATATGTCCAAAGCGGTTTCAGTAAGTAAGTATACGTATTTAATTTCTGTCTTATATCTAATTTGGAGTTTTTCCTGAATAGCGAGTACATTAATTTGAGTTTGTAATTTAGTGATTGGTGTTTCATCTTGACGTGAGGACCCCATGTCATTCTCTTAATTTCTTTAATTTAACGTCACTTTATACTGCTTTGCCTAATCGGGCGATTGTACTGTGAGTTAATAATCATTAAGAATATTTTTTTTTATAATAATTAAAATAATTGTATAACATGCATTAGTTGATCCACAAGAGCTGATATCAGTACTATAAATGATACCTAGCTTTGAAACAAATGCAGAGAGCATATCCACATCTTTATAATATATAGTATATAGTAATAATGAGTGAGTATAAACAAAAAAAATATTCAAATACTACTTGATTGAAAACATAATACAATAAAAATAATTGTTTGTTTTGCTGAACGTCACTTCGTAATTCTATTGGAAGATACTACTGTGGGACTCCTAAATTTGCCTTTTATAATTAGGATAGACACCTCTAACGAGTTCCTGACACCCCACAGGCTCAGGATCATCATTTTACGTCCGTTCCGAAGGATTTTTTACTCCCTTAAAAAAAATCATATGGCACCTGCTGGGCTGCAAACCCGCGTATGTGGTTCATGTTAGCGGTGTAGTTCTCCTTCAGGTTACTGATAGTAAAAGAATGTCTTCGATTTAAGACTGAAATTTTTCAACGAAAACACCACCATTGACAAGAATAATTTCAATCATGTATTCGATCGATTAATTAACTTTTTTCGTTTGTTTAGTCAAGCATTATTACCTAACACAACACTTTGCAGTCTTACTTCTCGTGATTTTAATCCGGTCCTGACCCATAAGTTTTGGAGCATTTTGATGCATGATGAACATTTTTTCTGCCCTGTATTTTGTATATTACTCTGTCCAAAATGTACTTAACAAATTTTATATAAATCTCGAAATCATATAGATAATCACTATAAGGGATCGAAAAGTTGTAATTTTAAGTTGTCAAAAGTATTTCAAACTCCGATGTAGACCCAACTTTTTATGTCTACCCATTTCAAAAACTCTTATCAGTCGGAACCTAATTCCAGTCTTGCTATGTTAATTATTGTGATATACAGGTGTGAATATACTCCGGTAACCGAAGTTACTGTGATATATACATACTGTGACTTTGACATAATATTTTATATCAATGTGTAATATAAAAAATATTTATATTATATTGTACCAATTTTTTGTTATCAAGGAATTTTTTTTTTATTCGCTTTATATTTCATACTTCGATTAGCTTCACTTGTCATTATTCGCTTAAAAGATATTCATTATTTCTCGTTTTCGTTCCATTTAAACTTTTTTGTGTTTTCATTTAGTTAGCTTGTCAAGTTCTTCAGGTAACGTACTGAGCTCCGTTTTATTTGCTTCCTATCTTCTCAGTAAATTCTCTTATATTTCTCCCACTTTCTTCTTCCTCTTTGCCAAACTTTCTAATTCCCTTTGGGATTCCATTTGCTCCTGTCCTTGTTCTCTTCCTAATTCTATCTTTTTTTATTATTTCATGAAATGTCTTGGGTTGTGTCTTGTTAAAGTTGGACTTTTCGTTTATTGTTCTTATTTATATTTTATTATGTGGTCAATCAAGCCATATTATTCTTATTCGTTTGTCTTGACTCACTTATTATTATTTATATGATGAGATACTTTGTTGGGAGCTGGGTATATCAAGCGTGTAGAGCACTGAATTGTTATGCCGGGTTCAAATCAGGCTCTGACTAAGTAAATAATTTATGTATTAACAGACACGGATGGACCCAATGGGAAGGGGTATCCTTAATTATGTGAAAACCTGGCGGTTGAGCGTTACTCGAACAAAGCATCTTCCTCAACAGTCGTCCTTGAAAAAAGAATAGTCTCTACCGTCCTCTTAACTCATGTGTCTCTTTTTGGGGTTGTAGAGGCAAAGGATATGATCACTGCATTTTTTCAGAGCTACAGAATTTTGAAAAAAAAATTTATAAGAAATTATTATGATGAACAATAATTCTTTTTATCTTCATGATTAATGGAAAAAGTATGTTGTTATCTCAGTGTAACTCAACCCATGAGAGGATGACCATGGTGTATATGGAAAGCATTCACTTTTTTTAAATTTCAAATGAAGGATTTTAGTGTTTTAGGGAAGGACATTGTTGTTATGTATAATTAAAAGCCCAAGATTTGTAGTTTCCTCGATTGATTGGACGAATTAAGTAGATTGTTTTTTAAACAAAAAATATAAAGGACTAGACATTATTGTTAATTTTTCTAAACATTGAATTTATAACATGAGAATTTATCAATACAGAAGAGACATATAATTCACGTGAGTGGAAAAATTCTAAACAGAAAGTCCTAAATCTCTATAAAACGAACAAAACACCTGTCAATATCTTATCGTTAATTATTTTTTTCTATGTATTTTATATCTCCATTAATTAGAATATGGGTACTTGTCCGAAATAGGGGCGCTATTATACTAGTAAGACTGACTAGTCTAGGGACTGACAAACAAGAATCAAAGCTCAGCAGAGATCGGCTCCCAGGAGGCTATACTTTTTGTAACCTTTCCGCAAAATATCATTACAGGTTATGAAAGAAGCATTGTGAGAAGGGCCACAATATGAAATTTTGTAGAAATAAAATGATTTGGAGGTGCCACCTTAGAAGTTGCACAAGTAAGTGTGGTTTCAGAAGTGGAACCTGGTTCGAATCAACAAAAGTGCCGATTCTTATTGTCATTCGGTTTACTTGTGTGTGGAGTAAAGAAATGACGTCGGTTAAATTTTGCCGTGAACTACTTCAAATGTCAAAAGGAACATTCATAAATTTGAAAATGTGTTTAAGGGAGGTGTGCGCAGTCGCTTTTAAAGAGAACGGAGATGGGTATTTGAAAATAGGAGGGAGAAATATGATTGTTGAGTTTGATGAAAGCTTATGATGAAAAATTATGTTGGTCGTTTATTACCGCCACAGCGGGTTCTCGGAAGTATTTGCCGTGAAACACAAGAATGTTTTTTAGTGGAAGTGCAGGTCGTTTCACACAGTGAGTACTAAAATTGTGGTGTATGTGAGGGAAGGCTCTACAATTTATACTGATTGCTGGAAATCGTACAAGACGGAGGAGTTAAAGAAACTTTGCTTCGATCACTATACCGTTAACCACTCCTACAATTTTATAAACCCTGAAAACGGTGTTCGTACTCAAAGTATAGATAGAATGTGGGGCAGTGTAAGGTGGAGGAACAAAAAAGAAAGAGGAACGAAGAGAGAACATTTGGAATCGCATTTGATCGAGTTCATGTTCCAAGAAAGGAATAAAAAAAGGACATATTTAATGAAATATTAAATATTATATCATTGAACTGACCAGGACATATCGAAATTACTAATGGTTATATTTTTTTAATGTAATTTATGTTGTATCATTCGTTCCTTTTATTTTATTACTATTAAATTGTGTTAAAATTAAATACTTTTTATTATCGTAGGATGGAAATAGTTGGGGGTGCAGTCAAAAATTACACAACAAATAAGTGTAAACCTATTATATTTTATGTGTGCCGACGTTTCGACCTACTGTGTAGGTCATCTTCAGGGCTATGAGAAAAAACATACAAAAAACAGAATTGACTGTAAAAATACATGACATAGAGATAAAGAAAACATAACAAAATATAGAGATATAGAAAAATTGAGCGAAAAAAGTGAAGGATATATTATGAAAGGATATATGAATAAATAATTTATAGATAATAGATAATTTATTCCGTTATAGGGGCGCTATTACACTGACTAGTCTTGGGACTGTCAAACAAGAATCAAAGCTCGGCAGAGATTCGACAAGTACCCAATTTTACGTTAGGATTCCACAAACGTGTATAACAATAAAAGGACCATTTTATTAATGATAATAAGAAGTAGGAAAGAAATTCGTTGACTGGTAGGTACTAATGTTTGTATGGAAAATAGAAGTACCAGAATCGTATTATCATTTTATAGATTCAATCACTAGGCTATATAGTTTATTATAGATCGATATTTTCAATTATCCTGAAACTTAAAGTGGTCTATAAGTCAGGGGAAGGACAAGAATTTCGCCCTAAAGGCTTGACCCTTAACTGGGAAGGTTTAGAATGATAAATGCCCTATCAGGGCGCTCACCAGCCGGCTAACTCAGGAGTTTGCAACCTGTGAAAAATCCTCCACTTCAGTTTATTAACATTGGTGTTATTTATTACAAAATAAATAATAAACTTTATATACATATATATTACATACAAATGTTATCACCGCGTAATATATTGTTTTACATATAAGGTGGAATAATAAAAATGGATCATGAAAAACTCAATAATTTGGGATGAAAGATTTAAAAATTATTTTTTTTGGACTTTCAACAGGCAAAAAATATAAAATATGACAATTATAGAAAAATTGAAGGTTAAGTGATTGTAAAATTAACTATTAGAACATATGATCCACCGTTATGGAATGCCCCTAGTAGATTCAGTACATGGTAGAGACTGTACTGTTTCATGGACATCGGTTCTGCAAGGAGGTGACTTGCCCTAGGCCACGCTCAACCGCCAGGTTTTCCCCCTTATTTTGGGTACCCTATTTTTATAATATTTTATAGAGTCTGGGTGTGCCACAGGAGGGTCCTAGATCCCATATGACCTATATATATTTTTTTTATCAGAATATTTTTACATTCACATTAATTTTTAAAAAGATTGCAATCTTGTTTGTTTGTTCATTTAACGTCAGTTTATGCTGCTATGGCTAATCGGAAGATGCTACAGTGGGAGCTCTAAATTTTGCCTACCCAGGTTTAATTAGGATAGGGATTTTAACGAGTACCTGACATCGTACAGGCTCGGGACCCCCGTTTAACGTCCCTTCCGAAGGACGGCGTAACTAAGGATTTTTTACTCCCTTAAAAAAATCCTAGGATCACCTGCCGGGCTACGAACCCCCGATCTTGGGCTTAGTAGTTTGTTACGCTAACCACTAGACCACAGGTGACCTGATTACAATCTTAAAACGGCAATTCTTTTGTTCCTCAAGAGTTACCCTAATAATAATAATAAATCGC